>JANVCQ010000002.1:38010885-38029438 GCA_025531925.1 Erythroxylum plowmanianum
GCCGAGATATATCGAAACATTCCTAACCCGTCCCAATTTACCAAAATACCCTTCCCATCGGTGATGGGATGTTACATCTCAACTATTGAAATTTTTCTTAAGATTTCACAAACCTTAATGCCTTAAGAAAAATTTAAAAGCATTAAGTTTTGTGAAATCTTAAGAAAAAATTCACCCTTTCAATAAGAAGATCACGTAGGTTTCTCTCATGCCTCTCATTCAACCTCCTCTATTTAAGCCATGATTCACTTATAAGTAGACTCTCTTGAGTCATTTATAAGTAAATTTAAATTAGATTCAGACTTTAGCATGAATAAATCATGCATTAATACTAATCAAATATAACTCATATAAATATATCTCATATCATAAATTAAATCAAATCAATATATACAAAAACAAACAATAATGTTTTTCCTATTTAAACTTAGAAAACTTAGAATGGAAAAGAGAGAATTTTTGTAGGTGGTCACTACATATTATGAACAAAAAAGATTTCATTAACCAAATCAATAAGTTACTAAAAGAATTGACATTTTCAACTGAATTGTTAAGATTTTAAAACGATGGTTACTCGACTAAAAAAATTAGAAAATTTGGGCACTTAATTGAAAATTCCTAAAAGGTTGGGTTTTTCTAATTGGACATCCCTATGAATAATCTAGATGAACTCTTGATTCCACCAGTAGCTTTATTCATTGAGATGATATCTGATTCTTAATTATTTATTGAAAATAGCTTAAAATTGACTTTTCGAGGGTTTTCAAAGTCTTTAATCGCTAACTGTAGCTTTTGGAGAGAGAAAGATGCCTGTAGTGTCCAAAAGTTGACTAACGTTTCCCCAAAACTAGGATTTATGCACTTAAGTATGTTTTACTCCACATAATTCATGGTTTAGGGAATGACTGTGGCCTAAATTATAAGCCTCATTGCTTTCTCTAAGCAATAGACATGGCCTTTAGCATGAATGTGCTAATAAATTGTAGATTTTTCTGTCTTCCTTGAAATTGATATATAACCTTTAAGATGGTCTTATCCTTAAACCATGATTTTTTGATTTCTTTCCCAATTTTCATATTATCTCATACAATGTCATGACTTAGGCCATGTCACTTGTTATATTTAATCTATCAAAAAATAAGTTCGCACATAATTTGATAGACAGGTGTGGGTCAAATCGTGATCCTATAATAATTGTAATTTTCTTTATGATTTTGCTTACAATGACCTATAATTCTTTATTAATACTGTCCCAAGGTCTAATTTGCAAAAATACCTAAAAGGTATCAAACACTTAGTAAAAAATGTAATGTAGCATTAAAATTAGTCAAAATAGTTAAAATACGTGCATTTTTTTTGGTAATTCAATATAAATTTTTATACAAATAATAAAATGTTATATACAAAACTAGTAATTTTCGGAAACATCTCTAGTATACCAAAAGGGATCACATAATACATATACATAGGAACTGTGAGCAAGGCCTGGAGGAAAACTACCAAGACCACTCCTTCATAAACTACCTACCGTGAAGCCTAAGAAAACTAACTCTGCTACCCCGTTACATAATTTCACCAGCAAGCATGATAACAACATAAAATGTCTAGCAATTATATTCTAACCTTAATACCAACATAGGAGAAAGTCCTTCCATTTCCTTGTTCACAGTTAAGGTTGCCTTCTACTCATATACCTTTCTGAACAGTACCGCCGTAGGAAATGGATCTCCTCTTGGTGACCTGCCTATTATAGGTGTGAAGGAAGTATATAACTTCCTCCTCGTTACCCCTGATATAACACGAAAACCTACACTTTTGTCAATAAAAATATAATAGAATAGAATACACACACAGTTACCTTCTCTTGGTGTTTAAGCAGAGATGCTCCATAACTTGTAAGATCACTCGTGAAGTAAAACTCCCTATATCCAAGGCTTCATCTCTAAAGGTTCGAAGGTTTCGTTCAGACCACAGATTATACACAACAATAGACAGGACAATGCATAAGGTATGTAAGTCACTATGGTTAGAGGGTGGAGACATGTTAACCCATAGTAGGATGGAATGGAGATCAGTAAGTTGAGGATTGTTAAGGTGGAAATGGTTAAAAGTATTGGACCAAATCGTTTTTGAGAAAGAATAATGAAAGAATATATGGTCAATAGTCTCAGAATCTAACACACATAAAGAACATCGGTTCGGGGTGTGGAGAAACAATAGTTTATCCATAGTCTGTAAGTTGTTATGAAAGGCCAACCATAAGATGAAGGAACATCTAGGACTATTCCCCTTGTGCCATACTAATGGATACCAAGGCACCATTAGATTGATCGGTCTCATAAGATTGTATGCTAACTTAGTATACTGCTTGGAAGGGCTAGCTAGCCATTCTAGTCTATCCTCACTGGATGAATCTGGGTTATAAAGAAGAGGTTCTAGGTTGCGAATAGGCCCCACATTTGTATCTTGCCACCTCCATTCATTGTTCCAGATAACATAAAATACGCGCATTTTTCATGTATATTAATTGATACGGTCATTAAAGGTAGGTATATAGACTATAATTAAAATAAAAATAATAATTAAATAAAACTTAATGTAAAAATTAATATGATAAAGTAAGAATAAGGCTTAGTAACATATGAAATTGTTACTTTCTCACTCTAAGATTCGACCTCTCCCTAACATAAAAAGTAGTTACTTTCTTACTCTAGGATTCAACCTGTCACTTCTCACAGGATCTCCTTGGCATGCCTAAGCCAAATTACAATTAAGTATGTTGACTTTTTCCCTTTTAGTTAATGGAAAATTTTTTCTACCTTTATCTTAGATCTAGTTACTTTCCCATTAGGGAATAGAACCGGCTACTTATAATGGCCATAAAGCCCCTACTCATGATATGCTCATCTTTTCTCCTTCACCTCCTTTAGCCTCTCCATCAATTTTCTCACCAGAGAAAAGCTCAACTAGTCCATATAACTCTCCTTTACTATTGTTGGCCAAGATTACCAAATACCTCTCTTTAGTTCCCGAGATACACCTCTCCCATCCTCTTCCACTTCCTACCCCTTTATAAAGTCCTAAAGCAAATTTGTTAGTGATGCATATTTGATGGACAAACTAAAGTTCTTTCCTTATAACAAGGATGAAGATGTCCAAGTAATATATCCTCTTATTGAGGTGCTCCTAGCAAGTACTACATATTGGTCCTCTACGTTAATTAAAGAACTTATGGATCATTTAGGAAGACTATTTCCTTTTCAAATTCAATTTCAATTCCAGTATGATGAAAGTGATGGAATATGGTCCTTGGAATATCAACGGTAGGCCAATATTTCTTCAAATTTCTGGGAATGAATCTTAAGAAGATTAAGTTGAAACATGTATCTCTTTGGGTTAATTTTCATAATCTACTACTTAAGCATTAGTCTAATTGGCGCTTAACTACCTAGAAAGCTCTCTTGGAAGGCTAATTAGTTGAGATAAAACCATAACTAATCTTAAGAGAATTAGATATGCTAAAATCCATATAAAGGTTGACAATGAGCAATACTTACCTAATACATTAAGGTTGAAAAAGCCAAATGATAATGGTGGCTTATAAGAAGAAAAAAATATACTAAGTTATCCATAGAAGCCTACTAACAACTTATAGATGAACATATGGATGCCTTCTTACCTACACAAGCAATAGGAAAGAAAGAGGGCACAACAGGATAGAGTTATTGAATGAGTAAAGTGGTAATATTGATAAAGTTGGAAGGCTACTAGTCAATAAAGGAAGTTGAAATGTAAGATTTTGCCTTCATTTAACTTAAAACTTTCTATAGCCACTGAGGAAGGAGTTATTGTTGTTAATAACAAACCATTCTTGAGTCTAATTTAGTTAGAGAAGAAAAAATTATAAAGTAAACCCCTTAAAGGAACTGAGCACCCCTTAGGTAATCCCTCCTTCTCCAATAGTTGAACCATCATCCTTAGTTGAAGCATTAGAGAATCTATCAGTCTCTTCTAAAGTTGTTCATACTTGAAAAAAGGAAGAGTTTATCTATGTGACCAAATAGAAACTAGGTTGGAAACTTAAACTTATGGTTGTTGCTAGTTTTATCCCTCTTGTTAAATGATTTTTGCTTAAAATATTAAAGGACATCATTATCCCATTAATCAAAAAGTCATTAAGGACATTTTTCTTGTAGAAATTCATATATGTGAAGAATTTGGAGACCAAAATAAAATCTAAGCAGTTGAATGAATGACTTTCTTTTTAGATAAAAGTTATACTATTTTGAATAACCACTAAGATCACTTCAATGGTAGGATAACAGTGGTTATAAACTTTATAAAAGTTCAAATCATACAAACTCATTTTATTGATCAATTACTCTATATTCAAGTAAAGCTTCTAAGATTGAACATCTTAGTTTATGTGACTTTCATCTATACAACTAACCATGTATTCTGGAGAGCTGATCTATTGGAGGACCTTAAAGTGATTCAATCCTTTGGCCCTTATCTATTTATAGGAGAATTAACAACCTTTTACAAATATGGCAGAAGGAATAGGAAGTAGCTTGAGGAGTTATACCAATGACTTTCACAATTATGCAAGTCAAGTTGGCTTAAATGATCTTAGAGATCAAGGAGCAATAATTAGTTTGGCAAAGGAACTATTAGGAAGAAACTTAATACAAAAATGGTTCATTCAAATTGGTTAACTCAGTTCATTAAAGTAGAGCTTGTTTCAAACCTCCCCTATACTCAGACCATTATGCCATTGAAATCTTTGTATTACATTCTTTGAACATAAGGAGTTCTCCATTCAAATTCTTCAACCATCTAGCTACAGTACTAAAACTTAAAGAAGTGGTTCTAAAAGGTGTAATTGTTTGTATTGATGGAGTTTCTTCTTTCCAATGTATAAGGAAACTACATGAAAATAAGGAAAAGCTTAAGATATTAAGAATTAACGAAAAAGCATGCATTAAATGAGTCTGGATAAAAAAATCATTAGAGTTCAAGAAGACATCTATGCTAACTTATCAAATGAAGCCCTAAAGTTATAAGAGAAATTGGAATTGCATAATTACGTGAAAGCTCTGAAGGATCATCCTCCTTACTCAAGTATAAATCAAGAATGTTATAGCTTAATAGTGGATATATATGCACAAAATATTTTTATAATGTCGTTCTTATGACGAAGAGCTCTAACAAAATAGTCTCTTTATTAGACGAAATGGGAACTTCACATACCTCTCAAGATGCTTTTAAAGAACTAGCTCTCAATTATTTCCAATGAACTTTAAATGAACCAACTAACATCTGCTCTTATTTATAGGTTATCAGGATGTTACTACTTTTCCATTTAAAAAGAATAATTTGATATGCTCTTAAGGCCTTTAACTAAGCTGGATGCCATAAATTCCATATTTAGTTTAAATCCAAATAAAGCCCCAACACCTAGTAGATTTGATACTTTTTTCTTCCAAAAGTCCTAGCATCTATTGGAAGGCATAGTTACTAAAGCACTTACGGAATTATTTTAAAATAAGAAAATGTTAAGGGATCTTAATTGAACTTATATGTGCTTAGTGCCTTCTAACTATGAAAAATATAGGACTATGGACCCATATCATATTGCATCATGATATACAATATAATATCTAAGTTGATTGCTAATATAATGAAAACAATTATGCCCTAAATAATCAATCTCAGATAGATTTACTTTTATTTATAGAAGGATAATTAGTTAGAATGCCTTGATTGCATAATATCTATTCAAGGACTACACTACAAGGCAAGGGATCCAAAAGTATATAATAACAATTAATTTTGATAAAGCCTTCAACTTAATTAATTGTGAGTTCTTAATATATATGTTAGAGTCATTTAGAATTCTTAACTAGACCATTAAGTGGATAAATCAGCGTATCATATATGTTCTATATAGGATTCCAATCAATAAGGAAGTTAGAAAGAGGTTTAAGGTAGCAAGACGGCTTGTGAAAGGAGATCCACTTTCTCTATACCTCTTTTCTATATGCATTGAGGTGCCTCACAAAATATTGAATGTCAAAGTTAATAAGGATAAACGAATTTCTTTTACCATTATCAATATGAAAAGCTGAAGCTTATCACCTTACGTTTATAGATGATGTTCTCCTAGTATATGGTGTCAATGCACATTCTGTAAAACTTTGCTAAAAACAATAAAAAGGTTTGGAGATATTTTAGGGCTCACAATCAATCATAGAAAAGCCAATAAATTGTATCCAGAGTAGATCACTTAGTTATACAATAATTTCTTAATATCTCTAAATTTAAGCTTTAAAATTCTCCTTTCAAGTACCTTAAAATGCTAAAATCTTCCAAAAGATTATCCCATAGGCACTGCCAACCATTGTTTGACTAAATTCAATACATAATTGATTAAAGATTATCCCATAGGCACTGCCAACCATTGTTTGACTAAATTCAATACATAATTGATCATTAAAATAATAAACATCTCTAATATGCTAGTAGACTTTAAATAATCAAATATGTCCTTAGTAACCATCATGTATATAATGTTCTTGCATTTATCACTTCAACAAAAACTAGCTAACAATATTTTTAGAACCATTAAAAAAACTTCATGCGGGAAGCCAATAAGAAAGTAGTATATAAGGTAAAGTAGAGCAATATCTATACCCTTAAATAGCAAGTTGGCGTAGGTATTATTCCAATCAAATACATGAATATGATGTTACTATTATCAGATTTTGAAAATTGTTAATAGATAAGGAATGTATATAGATTAAGTAAGCTCATATGCATTTTCTTAAAGCTCATAACATTTATAATGCAAAGATCAACTACAACACTTCTTGGTCCCTGAACCAAATTTTAGGAATAAAAGACAAACTAAGTAATAAGCTAAAGCATTTAGTAGGGAATGGTGAGTAAATTCAATCTAGTTTCATAATTGGAATAAATCATGTCTTCTTTATATACTACCTAACTATGACTAGCTAAGGACTGCTATAGCAGATGGAATAAAAGTGGAAGAGTTCACAAGTAATTATATATAGCACTGGCCATTTAAAAACTCCAAAGGGTTTTGAATATTAAGAACATAGTCCAAATCTTAGGAAGCTTGATAGGATTTTTTGGTTAATGCACAACTCTAGGGTATTACAAATTTTTCATGAAATTCACCACCAACACTTCCATTAGCATCACTTGCTTTGGCTCCCTAAAAAGTCTCCTAAGGCGCCCTTTATCCTTTCGATAGTTATTCACATCAAATTTCTCAAAAAGGATAAAATTCAATATGCTATATCAAGCTCCCTCAAATGTCTTCTTTGTGACTGTGAAAATGAGTGAATCTGCCACTTCTTCTTTAGTTGTCACTACTGGAAGCTAATCTAGTAAGAATTCCAAAACCTCCTTAATATATTCTGTAGTGAATAAAATTAAAAGTAGATCATCGAATGATCTAGATGAAATTTTCAAAGGAAGGGTGATCAAGTCATCTTTCAACTGAATTCACCTATATTATCTATATGTTGGGGTGAAAGAAATCAAAGAATCTATAGGAATACCAAGAATAAGGCTAGAGACCAAGGTAAACTTACTTTCAACTAGATCGGGGAGCTTATTATAATATAAGACATCTGTAAAATTAGTATAGATGGTTTGGAACCTATGACCCTGTCTATGTGTTTTGTAAAGAGATCATAGAGTATCGAGAACATCTTTTCTTCCAATGCATCTACTTTAAAGTGGTTTGGAGCAAAATTTTACATTTGCTATCGGATGCCTCCCTCACTTATGATCGGCCTTCTACTCTTAATTGGATCATTAGCATTACTAATTATAGAAAGCATGATGCTCTAATCTACAAAACTGCATTCACTACTGCTATTTATTCAATATGGAAGGAAAGAAACAAGAGGATTTATAGAAATGAGGAAGTTAACGAGTACATCTTAGCTGAAGATACCATCAACTAGATCCGAGTTGTTATGATTGCTAAATTTGATCACTATGCTCTATATTCAGGAATGAAGATCAATTGGAATTTGTAACATTTTCTATCTTCTTACATACATGTATAATTTGTTATTGTCTTTAGTTTTATAATCTACTCTTATTTAACTCAATGTAATGTTAGGATAGCTCATCTATAGCTTTTTTAATCATTATTCAATTTTCAATAAAAAAAAGTATAGAAGTAGCATTAAAATAGAATATCTAAGTAATTCATTATAGCCATCCATAACTTTTATTTTTTTTATGCTTGGTACTGTAGATTTGATGTTGAAAATCTTCAATCTTGTGGTTTTTAGTTATAAACTTGCTTTCTTTAGTGGGTTTTAATACAATTTCTAAAACAACATGATAAATTATAAATTAAAAAATAAAGATATTTCTATGTATATATAAATGTCTAATATATGAAATTTTGAAAGGAAGGGTGATCAAGTCATCTTTCAACCGAATTCACCTATATTATCTATATGTTGGGGAGAAAGAAATCAAAGAATCTATAGGAATACCAGGAACGTGTCTATATCACTTTCAACTAGATCGGGGAGCTTACTATAGTAAAAGACATTCATAAAATTAGTGTAGATGGTTTGGAATCTATGACCCTATCTATATGCTTTGTAAAGAGATTACAGAGTATCAAGAACATCTTTTTTTCCAATGCGTCTACTATATGCTTTGTAAAGAGATTACAGAGTATCAAGAACATCTTTTCTTCCAATGCGTCTACTCTAAAGTGGTTTGGATTAGAATTTTACATTTTCTATCGAATGCTTTCCTCACTTATGATTGGCCTTCTACTCTTAATTGGATCATTAGCACTGGTAATCGTTAAAAGCACGATGCCCTAATCTACAAAACTGTATTCACTACCACTATTTATTCAATATGGAAGGAAAGAAACAAGAGGATTTACATAAATGAAGAATTTAACAAGTACATCTTAGCTAAAGGTACCATCAACTAGATCCGAGTTATTATGATTGCTAAATCTTGTCACTATGCTTTATCTTCAGGAATGAAGATCAGATGGAATTTTTCACTATAAGAAAATTAGTAATTAATGATGGAAAATTACCAACGAAAACTGAAATGTAGGAAATTACTGACAGAAAATCATGTTCTATCGGTAAAAGTATTGGGAAAATTTTCAATTTGTGACAAAAAAATACTCATCGGTATATATGGAGGGAAATCATCCAGGTAAATTTTTCGACGAAATATAACGACGGTAGAAAATTTTTGTCGGTAAAGAAAGCGAGAATGCTTGGCGGACTAAATAAGTTTTATTTTACTGATGAAATATGTTTTTGTCAGTAAATTTTAGAGGTAAATGTCATCGTTTGGTTAAAACAAATGCAACGTCCTCCCCTCCATTTCCCCTCCTCCATCTTAGCTTAATTTTTTTTTCTCTTCTGTCATCGTCGTCTAATCGCGCCTCCTCATTGTCCCACAGCGAGTCATTTTCGTACCACCGTGCATCCTTAGCGTGTCACCATCCTCATCTCTGTCATTAGTGAAGGCCACCGCACCCTGTGCCACCACACCTTGTTGCCATGCATCCTCGCCGTCGTCATCCCATCTACTTTAAATACTATATACTCTCTTGCCACCACACCTCGTCGTTGTCTTGGTCCTATAAATGTATAATCATATGATCATTACTTCTCTTTGGTTCTGTAAATGTGTTAACAGTGAATTACTTCTCATTGGTTCGTTTGAAGTTATATTTGAATGATTGAATGTATGTATAGAGCATGAGTATGAAGCTACGATCACTTAGAAGTAATAGATAATGGTTGTGATATGAGGATATGCATTTTGAGCTATTATATGTAGATAGGTTAGTTTACAGTAGCCATAGGATATGCATCGTGTGCTTTATATGTCTCATACTATAACCAGAAATTGCTAAAACAAAATTACATGGGAAATTTGGCATCCACCATCAAAATTTGCTCTGAAAAAAATGGAGATGATATTTTGTAAGAAAGCAATAGATGCTAATGTGATATGAGGAAATTATGTAGTGACCAAGGAGAGGTGTGAGTATAATTTATATTTAAGTGATTAACTTTTAAATTTTTTAAATTAAGTGTCTAAAATTTAAAGAATAGAATAATTTAGGGGCTGTTTGTTTTCATTTTTAAAGGTTTTTTGTTGTGGTTATTGTAAATTCAGAAATGACTCTTAAAATCGTGTTTGGTTAAACATGTTTGTATATTTTGTTTTAAAAATAAAAAACAGTAACTATTTTATGAAAACTTAAAAATAATATTTTCATAATTTCCGAAAACAGGTTTTCATCTATTTTGAAATGTTTTTTTCACAAAGCATTCTCTCCTTTGCATCGACTTCGTCTTCTACGTCTTCACCAGTGTTGCAATATCTCCAGGTTTGTTTTCATATCTATCTATTGCTTCTGTGATTTCTCTTGTCTCTCTTGTCCATAACATCAAGCCCATCATACTTCTTTTTTACTATCAATACTTCTTTCGTGTTTTCTCTTTGTGTTACTCTGAGCTAAGAATATTGTTGATAATAGGATTAGTCACATTAGTTTGGTAGTAAAAAAACAAAATTGAAAAACTAGGCGTGATGAAGGAGAGATATTAACCAAAATTGTGGAAAGAAAGAGAGATATGAAGAAAATAACAATATTATAGATGTAGCCATACTTACTAAAAGCAACATGTGAAACTTCTGCTTTGAGCATAAGCTTCTACATTTTTTTTGTGATGATAAAGAAGATGATGCACTCTTGTTCTTCTTCTGAACAATAATTTTTCTAACTAGAATGAGTTTTCATGCGATGTGTTTCAGTTCTTCAGTTTTGCTTCACCTCCTCTGCTAAACATAATGATGACTTCATCTGATTCTTTATGATTCTTTATAAAGAACTAAGAATCGTGAACAGCATGAAATAATGTTATTAAAACTAAAGCTATAGCTATTTTCTTGATCCTCGTGTCATTTTAAAGTGGAGACATTTATAATTGTTTTCTTCTTCCTCACATCTTTGTAGTTGTTTTATTCTTGGACTTCACGTGATTCTTTCTCCTTGTCCTCACATCTTTATAGTTATTTTCTTCTCATCCTCACATCTTTAGTAGAGTGGAGCAAAGGTGGGCGGAGCAAGTGAAGCCTACTCTTGTCTTCACATCATTTAATATGGCAGAGGCTTTATCCCTTACAAAAATGAAGCCTAATATTAACGTATTTAGTGTGGTAGAGGCATTATCCCTTACAAAAGTGAAGCTTTACAAAAGTGAAGCCTAGTCTTCACATATTTAATGTAGGGCTTTATCCCTTACAAAAGTGAAGCATAGTCTTCACGTCATTTATTGTGAAGCCTATTCTTGTCTTCACGTAATAGCTTATTGTTGCTTATAAGTATGGAGAACTGAAATATTAAATGCATTTGTTCGTGAGTTCTTCACATCCTTTATTGTCAAGCCTATTCTTGTCTTCACATAATAGCTTATTGCTGCTTATAAGCATGGAGAACTGAAACATTAAATGCATTTATACGTTAGTTGAATTTGATATATATGTAGCCATACTTACGTTAAATGCATTTTCTCATGAATCCTATTGAAGTGGCTATTACTTAAAGTTGAAGCCGAAATGAAGGAATGTGCAAATGATTTACTGTAGTGATTTTACTACTAGGTTTTCACATATAGTGAAAATCTAATTTATGTACAAGTTTAGACACCAAATATTTTTTAGAAATTATTATGATTGTCACATGTTTGTTTTGAACTATATATAGCTTTTAATACTTTGTAAAAATTGTTGTGATTGATGTCACTTATATGTTATTACATTTATTGATAGAAGGCTTAAACAATATAAATGATTACAACGATTGTATGGACGTAAATGAAAAAAGATAGGGTATGGTATGATACCATAGAGATGTATTTAATCTCCTTGATGGTTGAAGAAGTGAAGAAGGGATATTGAACGACTACTACCTTTTCCAAATATGGTTGGAAGCATATTAAAGCAGGGCTTCAAACAAAATTCAATAAGGAGTATGCTGATATTCAATTGAAGAATAAGTATAATAGATTAAGGGCCAAATTGAAGAATTTCAAGAACTTACTCAAAGAAACAATAATCAATTACAACTCTTTTACTAGTGAAGTTAATGCTGCAAATGAATGTTAGGAAAATCTATTTAAGGTAAAATATGTCTTTTGTTTTATTCATGTATCATATTATATAATATTCATTCTCATATATATTTTTCATCATTATAGGTGCATAAAATGACTCACAGAATTAAGAAAAAAAATGATGTAAGGAATTTTTGGACTTGTGTCATATTTTTGGAGATACTACTACAACGAGTGTGCATGCACATCCATCAACTAAATCTCCATCAAATAGTACAAAAGAAGAACATGGAAATGATATTGATGAAGATTACTCGTATAATAAAAAAGAAGATCAAGATAAAAGTTCTCCATCTAAGACAAAGAAGTCTCTTAAGAACAAGAAGGCAAAAAAGACAAATTCTAACATTATAGAAGAAGCCTTACTTATACTTAGTGAATAATCAAAAAGGAAGAATGATTTAATTGATAAAAAATTGAGTGCTAACATTATAGAAGAAGCCTTACTTATACTTAGTGAATAATCAAAAAGGAAGAATGATTTAATTGATAAAAAATTGAGTAAAACATCATCCACTGTAGAGAATAGATCTCAATAGCTAACATAATGATGGAATGTCTGAATTCTTTAGATGAATTGGGTGTTGACGGTGTGCAATATAGAAAAATTGTGAAGGCTTCACATGATTATCCACGTTATAGGGATTTTTTTGAAGATGATACAAATAAGGAAGTTGGATTGGATTATATCGCTTTAGTTTTATTTTCATGTTATTGCTTATCGAATTCTTATTGATTTGACACTTTTATATTAAGCACTATTACATATTTTGAACATTTTAAGTTTGTGTTTTGTATGAATATTTGACTTAATTTTAAGTATATATTATGTATGAATATTTTTTCTATATTTGATTAAATATACTTGATTGAATATTTTACTAATTATTTAATGTTTGCATTATAGATACATTGATTTCTTATCATATTTTAAATCAGATTCTAATGATGAACGGAAGAAGGTACTCATTATTTCTGTAGCTGGGAGAGAGAACAAATATTTTCATTTACTATTGTCATTTATTTCATTTTCTACACGTACCTCCTTAATCAAATTAGAATTATAAATGTATAAAATCATCATGAAATTATGATCTCAATTCCACTATTATATTCTTATGGGGGATTTCAACCCTTGTTACATTTATCAAACAATCATTTCAAGTCCTAGTTCAACCTCTCAAGGTCACTTTCAACTTGGCTTGTACTCTTTAATCTCATCATTTCTACTTATATCCTTATTTTCCTCAAACAATACATGACAGTGTATTCACATCTATATCACATTCGAGGACATATCACCAAAACAGAATATTGATGTCATATTCAATAATACATCCACCAATACAAATACGCTGAATCTTTATTTTCTATATCTAACCATATACTAGTTCTCATTTCTATATGTCCACAAACTTTTCCTCTTTTTTTTCCTCACATTCTGACAGGTCATCTTTCTTCTCAGTGTTCTAACAGCTCAAACTCTTAACACATGCTCATGCGTGTAATTCATATAAATGCAACTTAGACTGGGGATCAGTTGCTACTGCTTGCTATGACATGACAAAAATGCATGTACCTTTACACCTATTCCAAAAAATGCCCATATAAGATAGTAATTCTAAGCTCTGATACCACTTAGTGTAGCACCCCATTTTTGCAAGACACATACCCAACATTCTGAGTGATATCTGAGTGCGAATCCCACAAAAGTGGTGTGCTAGTACGATCAAATGATAAAAACTTAGTACATATTTTTTTAAAGCACAAGCGTATGCAGAAATCAACATTCAAATTCGGGCCTGTACTTTTTATTTCATAACACCAAAACCACAATTATTATAACTCTATTGATCAATCTCGTTTGCAAAACATTTCCCAATTTCATAAGTTATTACATATAGAAACGTATTTAAATACACATGATACAAAGTTTGCAGAATAGTTTCTTTCATACAAAAATTACTGAAAATACTCATGCAGATACGAACCGATCCTGACCTCTATCTCCTACTTGTATACCAGTGGCTATACTTTCGTTAGCCTAACGGAGTAACTCTTCAGAGCCCAAAAAATATTGCAAATTTTGGGTGAGTTTTGCAAACTTAATGAGTGAATATCCTCGATGGCTCACTCAATCATATAACACATACAATTCACGTATTCACAAAATTCACATCATTTCATTGATAATCATATTGATGCATGTACACTTGATCAATCATTTCACATTTTTGCATTCGACACATATAACATTCAGAAGTCATTCAAACCATTATAATCATTCATATCATGCATATGCAGTGCATATGAGACTCACTTTTAGTTTGTTACTTTGTTGTGATCGAGTGCCTTTTTCACTGGCCCATATCCCTTAGTGGATACCAGGCTGGCCCATATCCTTTGTAGATACCGAGCTGTATTGGATAATGTCTCATATCCCTTAGTAGATACCGGGTACATTCACAACTGAGCCTGAGGCTCTTATCACATATTGAGCTTTAAACTTGTTTTTACTGGTGACTCCAGTCACAACGACCTTTATCTTTCATTCCGTTCATATAATGAAATGTATCAATCACATTTGCATATCCTCATTCAATCACATGTGCATATTATCGAACCTTAGTCCGACATTCAACATTAAAGTTGAGAATCACTTTTTATTCATATACAAATGCACATTCAGAACACATTTATCATCTTACTGTGGTTTGGCATTTAACAATCAAGTTGTGTACACTTATTTCAATCAAATTCACATACAAAGAGTACTTCAAATCAAACTCCTCAGATATATATTGTCCGGAACCAACACATTCACATTGCATAATCATTCAATTCATAATATAAAAAAACAAGCAGTAAAGTAAGACCATCTAGGTCTACTTATAGTAGGCTCCAGATTAACAATTGCTTCCAAGATCTGGGAATGTCTAAATGCTGACGTTTATCCTGAACATTCAAATTATGCGATACACACATTGCACACACTTTAATAATTACACAATTATAAACATTCATTTATGCAAAAATGTGTATACATAATAAGTACAATGCATGCTCAATGACAATTCTAGGTATATTATCCAATTTCACATCTTATGCTCCTTTTTATATCATAATTCAATCACTCGTCATTTATTTTCTAGCATTATTTGCTCTTATTATCAAATTCTCATTCACTTTGACTTGACACACTTTACTCCTCTTCTTTGAATCACAACCTCAATCATATGAATATCTTTATTCCCAAACAAACTCATACTTTGGTACTTTGATATCAACAATTCATTCACTACTGTTATTCCAATATTACAAGATTACACATTATCCAAACTCTCCTTTCTTCTTATAAATTTCTCCAAATTTTCAAACCTTCAGGTCTATTTTCCATGATCAATTAAACAACATAATTGAAGTAATGTGGCAAAACTTTCTTCTATAAAAATGTTCTCAATTGTCTTAAGTCTCTAACGACACCAAAATCATTCAATTTGATTTAGTATTTTGAAAGTTATACTTCAAATATTTTCAGACTATTCTCCTTTTGTAATAGTACACTATACTCAACTTCCATCCAGAAATTGAAAGTCTTAAAGACTGAATAAAAATTCAATTTCTTTAGATTATTTGTATCCCTATCTCTAGTTTACTCCAAATTAAAAATTATCTCATTTGGATAACTATAGAAAAAGATATTGTCAAAATACCGAAGCTTACTCCATGAAATCTTTCTAGTTATCAAATTCTATTTGAGAGCACAGTGTGACGATGTGACAAGTTATGGTCCAGCAATTAACACTCACGAGCATGAGAGAGAAGAGTCACAAGTGTTAGAGAATCATAGGTGTGAGAGAGAACAATCACGGGTGTGAGGGAATCACGGGTGTAAGGAGAGGAGTCACAGGCGTGAGAGAAGAAGAACAACAGTTGCACACGCTCACTTCGAACCCTCATAACTTTCAATATAGAAACCTAAAAATTTCAAACTTTATATCATTAAAAAGATAAAGGAAAGATCTACAACTTTCTTGAAGACAATTTTATCAAAATCTCCTTAGACTACATTTTTACCCCTTTTTCTCAACTTTTTCTTCATCATTTCTGTCTTAATATTATCATTCAATCTCTCTTGATTAATTTCAGATGGCTACTATTTTTGGTGGAGATGTAAATCAATGTGTTACAAATCAAATGGTTCAAGTCCCATGTCATTTGGAGGTTATAAGAAGGGGATACAGTCAAAAGATCGAAGGATACTGCGTTAGCCTCCAACCTTAGAAGTCGCGATCGTGCTCATGTTTGGAGGAAAATCGTGATCATGCACTTCTCTCGCTTGTGCTTCTCCTTCTTACGAATATGCAACTTTTCTTCTTCTTTTTAAGCCAACTTCTCTGACTTATTTCAACCTCTATTAACAATTTCATTTCATCTCAACTTTTTATTTTAATCCTATTAAAAGGACGACATCTTCTCACTCTATGATTTCCTTAACTTTAAACATATGTTTGTTCATCCTCAAATCTCCAAAAATATTGACGTACGTATACATATATACACACAGTGAAAAGGAAAACAGAGCATATATGTCCCTATCACTTTCATAATTTCTGCACTTTTCTCTTGCATGTGTTCAATGATCTTTCTACTCAAAAATCATCTCTACACTATCATATCACATAATAATCCTCAAATACGTAAGAACAAAACATCTGAATTTTTTTATCTAATTTGTACAGTATTCATGAAAATGGCCACTATTTCCATGATTATGCAATGTCAAATAAATCATTAAATTTGTCTCATATTCCTACTTCTCATAAGGATTAACACGATACTTGTTAAAACTCCAAAATCTGCAAATATCAAGAAGCCCTAATGTCGCACTCCACTCCCGTAAGACCTGAACACGACATCGATGAGTGATATTTGAGTATGTGCCCCGCGAGGGTGGCGTGCTAGAACACTCAATCAGTCAAAACTCTTTCTTTTTAAAACAATGAACATATTTGTGGAAAATCAATAATCAACTTGGGCCCATTTCAATCATAAACTTTTTTGATCACATTTTTAATAATGGCACTCAAAACTCAATTTCATTTACAACCCTTTCCAATTTGGAAAATTTGATTACAAAATGAGTTTGATCAATAAACATAATACAGAAATTTCAAAATACATCCTTTCATGCAAAAATTAATGAAAATAAAGATCCAGACGCGAACTGATCCCGATCTCTATCCTTCACTTGAATGCTGTAGGGATACTCTCGTTGGCCTAACGGGGTATTCTTCTGATCTTGAAAAATATGTGCAAATTTTGGGTGAGTTTTGCAAACTCAATGAGTGACAATCATCGATGACTCGCCTAGTCATATAACACATAATTCACAATATTTCATATCCAATACAATTTAATCATTCATATTATGCATATGTAGTGCACATGAGACTCACATTCGTTCTTATTGTTGTGACCGAGTACCTATCACATACTTATATAAATACTGGCCCATAGGGCTCAGTCAGAACAGAGTTACACAGCATAGCTCTGTGTGCAAAACATATATCACGGAGCAAAGCTCTACGTGCAGAATCAGAAATCACGGAGCAAGGCTCTACGTGGAAGTGCTTCATATTGGCAACTCAAGTCACAACACCTTTATGTTTCATGCACTCATGAAATGGAATGCATCAATCACATTGCATGATCTCATCCAATCATATCCACATATCATCGGACCGTAGTCTGGCATTCAACATTAAGTTGAGAATCACATTTTACTTACATGCAATTGCTCATTCAAAAGACATTTATCATCGGACTGGGGTCCGGCATTTAACAATCATATCATGTACACTTATTTCATCTCATACACATACAAGTAGCACTTCAATATTTCATTCATACATCACATTCATCAGCCCTTCTGTCCGGAAGCTATCACAATCAATCACATTCATATAATGATTCAGTAGTCAATTAATACAAAATTCAATGACAAACAATAAAGTGAGACCATCTCAGTTTACTTACAGTACGCTCCAAAAATAGCCTTTGCTTCCAAATTGTGGATACGCCTAAATGCAGATATTGAACCTGCACAACACAATTTATGCAATACACAATTTACACCCGTTACAAAACTCATTTATGCCCAAATAATTATATGGGCTATGTACAATGCATGCTCAATGACAATCCTGGGTATATGTTCTAGAATATATTTTATGCTCATTCCCATTTCATAATTCGTATGTGTCTCATTGAACTTAGATTTGCACTTCATTTGTACATGATCTTTCTAAATTCTCCTTTCAATCTTTACCCTT
>JANVCQ010000002.1:38035528-38050786 GCA_025531925.1 Erythroxylum plowmanianum
TCTCTTTCTCTTTCTCTCTCATTTTCATTGTTCTCTTCTGCTTATCCTTCCATTCACGTTTTTCTTCTTCATTTATAAGCAAGACAATACGTCTTCTTCCAATTATGCCCTTAATGATTGAGAATTGTCCCATTTGCCCTTCCAATATGCCTTGTGTCTTTTATACTTAATGCCAACAACACCCTTGAATATTCTGACATAAATCTTTCTTCTAGAAGAGTGTTCTTCCTTGTCTTAAGTTTCCAAGGACACCAAAATCAATCCATCTAGTTCAAAACTCTAAAAGTATTGCCCCAAACATTTCAGACTATTAGTAGAATGAAACAGTACACTATACCCAACTTCCATCCAGAATTGAAAGTTTTAGAGACTGAATTAGATTTTGATTTCCTCATATCATTTGTAGCTCCTTGTCTCTAGTTCACCACAAATCAAGAATCATCTCATATGGAGCTCTACCAATCCAAAAATTATCAAAATACTGAAGTATGTTCAGTGGAATAACATCAGTTCATAGTGTTTAAAAACACACACACTGTACCCGTCCCACATTTTTCACTCAGTCTCTCTCACTTCATTTTAGATGGACATAATTTTTGGTGAAGATGTAGAGCAATGTCTTACGAGTCCAATGGTTCAAGAATCAAGTCATTTGAGTGTCTAGAGAAGAAGTTATGGCTAAAAGAATCCAATCTCGTTTTATCCTCAATCATATTGAACCTATTGTGGGACAATTTATATAACTTTCTCTAGAGATATTGAATTTAGGTGTTCTCTATATGATTCGAAAGAGGACTTCAAGAGCTACAACTTTGATGAAGACCTCAAAGACAAATTCCATCTTCTGAATGATCAAAAATGAAACAGAAGATATAAGATGAACAGTAACTCAAAAGAAGCAAAACAAAGAAGGAACAAAACTAAGAAGAAGCGAAACTAAGAAAGAACAAAACTAAGAAGGAACAAAACTAAGAAAAAGCAAAACTAAGAAGAAGCGAAAATAAAAAGGAACAAAACTAAGAAGAAACAAAACTAAGAAAAAGCGGAAGGTCAGCATAGGAAGAAGCGGAAGGTCAACATAAGAAGAAGCAAAAGTCAACTAAGAAGAAGTGGAAGGTCAACATAAGAAGAAGCAAAAGTCAACCTAAGAAGAAACAGACTACACTCCTGAGCATCTCCACTTATAAGGGTCATAAATTTCGACTCCAATGTCCAAAAATTTCATACTATATACCGTTAGAAAAATAAAAGGAAGATTTATAACTTTCCAGAAGACAACTTTCTCTAATCTAGCTTAGATCGATCCAAAATTTCCCTCGAATTTAGAATACGAACTTTACTTTCATCCACCAATGTACTGCACTTAATTCTCACTTCATGACAAATTTTGAGACTCTTAGAGACAGAATTGAAATTCGATATCTTCATAAGAAATATAGTCATATGTTTCTAGTTTAATCCAAATCAACCACCACTTTTGTTTCCAAATCTTTCCTTATCACAACTCATCCCAAGATCACTCTCTCAACTCCCTCTACTTCTCATTTTCAATAAAATCACATTTAAAACAAGCATACCTAAAAGTTGTCAATGAATACATATACACTTAGTTTTGTATGTGCAAAGATTCAAATTCGCATACATGTATGCTGACATGCTGCTGGGCATGAAATGCAAAAAAAAATTTCCTTAACTCTCACAGTGTTATTCTCTCTATTTGAAAATCTGGGTTCTAAACCTTAATATGGGGATGGGATGTTACACCTAATTTTCCTGCAACTCACGTACACCATTGTAGAAGTTCGTAAGTTTCAGTTTTTCTTTAGGAAAATGAAAGAAAACTGAAGTTGGGTGTAGTAAAAAGATAGATGAAAACAAGGTTTAACTTTAGTGGAGTTTTGATGAAAAACTCTATGTTAAAGAAAACCTTGAGGAAGAAACTACGAGAAGGATGAAAACAAGAATACAGTACTTGATCTTTCAAAGTTAAGAAGACTTAACATTAGACTTGGACACTTGTCCATTTCTTAAGACCTTAGCTAGTTTCCAACTAACTAGTTCTTATTGCACTAGTTTCATAACTCTCATATTTACCTTCCAATTATCTCCAACATTTTCAATATCATTAACTCACAAATTACAAAGTCATCTATAAAATTTTCAAAGTCATTTTTAACAATCCTCCAATATCATTTGTTTTCTTATTTCTATTTATCAATTTACTTGCCTCTTGGCATTTTTCCTAGTCCAATAATACTCAATATTTTCAAAAAAAATTCTCAAAATTCACCAAAAATTCTAAATCAATACATATATTCTCCACATCAATTTTCAATACAATTAAACCATAATTATCAATAATATCACATTACCATTCAATTATACCCAGAATGTCAAGGAATGCATGTACAATCATTTTAATGTGTGTAAAATTTCAAATTCACATGCGGGTATTCTAATAATATGCATGAGCATGAAAAATTTAATTTTCTTAATCTCTCATTGATTCCGTATGTACCATACTTTTGGGTTCTGACTCTTAATATGAGAACAGGATGTTACAACGATGATCTCAATAGTTTGAAGATGTTGATGAAAGTCAAACCTATCTTTATGCCGTAGGTGGTAGGGATCATCATGGAAGGATCTTCGACTTAGGTTCATTTGCGAACACATGTTATTCACAATCCTCCACATTTAGTACAGCAGCATCTAGAAGACGGTTCGCATCCAATGAATTTCATAAGCCTACAGTACAGGCACTAGCAACTCAGTTGCAACAGTCAATGGAGTACATAGGTTAACTCTGTAGTGAGATGGATGAGTTAAAGAAAAAGGGCAGCACTTCAGCGCAACATTCAAAGCATCCGCATTCACTAAATGAATAATATAATTATAGTCATTTTATATGTAAATACTTATTACTGTAGATAATATTTTTTATTATCAATTAAGATAATTTTTACTTTAGATTATCAATTAATTTTCTGTTTTAACAAATTAAATGTAGAAACAAATCAAAATATTATCAACAATAACTGATAGCTGCCTAAATTATACATCAATCATAACATTATCAAATAAAATTAAATGCAGGAAAAATTTTAAAAACAATATCAATAAATTTACTAACAGAAAAATAAAATCCATTGGTAAAATGTAGTGAATTTATCGACGGACAACAAACCTCCGTCGGGAAAATGCAATAAATTTACCGACAGACAGTTAATATTACTCTATAAACTTAGTCGTGAATTCATCGACGGATTGTGGTATTCGTAGGTAATATTACTGATAGAATCGACATGTTCATCATAAATTTATCGACCGAAACACATTTGTTGTTGCTAAAATTACCGACATCACATAAATTACTGTCGCTAAATATAGTGACAACATAAGAGCTGGTTGTCGGTAAGTTTGCGATGGAAACTTTGTACTTAGTCACCAATTATTAACTACAACCGTTTTTTTGACAACGTGGTCCGTCGGTAAACTCTGTAGTTAATTTAGCTTAATGACGAAAATTTTTTATATTTCGTCAGTAATTTTCGACGCTAAAACTCATTTTTCTTATAGTGTGTAACATTTTCTATCTTCTTTCATATTCCTTTGTAATTTGTTTTTTTTCTTTAGTTTCGTAATCTGTTCTTATTGAAATCATTTAGTTTCGTAATCTGATCTTGTTGAACTCATTATAATATTAGGATTGCTTAGCTGAAGTTCTTTTTAATAATTATTCAATTTTAAAAAAATAGGAAAGAAGTAGCATTAAAATAGAATATCTAAGTAACTCATTATAACCATCCTTAACTCTTTTTTTTTAATGCTTGGTAGTGTAGATTTGATGTTAAAAGTCTTCAATCTTGCCGTTTTTAGTTGTAAACTTGCTTTCTTTGTTGGGTTTTAATACAATTTCTAAAACGATATGATAAATTAAAAACAAAAAATAAAATATTTCTATGTATATATAGACGTTTTATGAATAACAAATTCAATTTTTCATATTAACTTTCCTTTTGTTTTTGAATATAATTATTCAAAGTTACATTAAATTTATTTAATTTATATAATTATAACATTTTCTTATTGAATATTTTATTGTAGTATATATTATAATAAATATCATTACCTTTATTTATTACAAATTCTTATGTTCTCCATATACGATTTTCAAATATCTTCATTTATTCCTTAGTGCGATAAACTTTTTCAAGGACAAAGCTTCACCATGGGCTGTGGGAGAGTGGCTTGCCCAAAACTCTCAACCCATTAAACAAAAATAATCAGCCCATTATATTAAAATTGAAAAAGTATATTTTAAGATAAAAAAAGAATTTGAAAAATAGATGTCACTTTTTTTCCTGAAAAATGTAACACATATTATTGGACGCAAAAAAATGTTTCTTAAGCATATTATTGATATTACTTAATTATTTTCAATTAATAAATAATATTTGAGTTCATGAATAACATGTAATTCAGGTTGACTATGCTACCAATTGAAATGTTTATTTCATACACCATGACCATGTATGTAATTCCACAATTAACATTAGTCGTTTTATAAGTAAATGTTATATATATTTTTATACATTCAACTTTGCCACCGGTGAGAGATTGGAGAAAAACGAATCAGTTTTGAAGACTTTATCAGGATTACAAATCGCATTTTACAAGACTAAAATGGTTAAATTGAAGGAAATACATCATATGGCAGCCCCTGAAAAGAGCAAATGAGGGTGAAAAAAAAAAAAAGGATGGCTTATAAACAAGTCAGCTGGGTTCGAAGACATAGGAAAGGATGATTTCAAGGCAATTCCAACGCCAAATCTCAATTGAGAGGAAGGGAGAATCCAAGCCCATGACGTTGTGTGGGGAAGACAAGAAACAACAGACTACAAATAACTCCAATACCAACAGGCAACGTTGTCAGGATCTCCTGAGTCTCCGGTGCTGGTGCTGGATAGAAACAGTTGACCACATTCTGATCAAACAAAGCAACGGCCCCGAATACAAGTACTGACATGAATGCGTGCATTACATCTATAAATCGGAGGCGATACCTGGCTGCCAGTTCTGGTGGAATGGTTGCTGAACCATCAATGACCCACAAACCTCGCAATGTTGCAAAACCATAACATACATTTCCATTCTTGTCCCTAAAGCTGTCAGTGAAACTTGCCAAGAAACATGAAAGCGCACAGAGAGATATGTGCCCAGCAGTCATAAACCTGCCAATAGGGTCACACTTTCCTTGGTTTGAGAATATAGGTGCAAGAAGTTGGAAAGCAAGAACCGTTCCTGTAGGTAAGAGATTGGCCAAATGAGCGGTGCTCTGAAATGTCTGACTGATAGCTTTCTGAATCAGGGTTCTGTCTCCTGTATTGGGTATGGCCAGTTCTCGCAGGAGGGGGAGTTTTTCTTCAGTTTGATGGTGAGAATTCTCGGCATGGAATTTGATCTCCATTGTCGGGGACGATTCCCTTTGGATTGTTAGAGCATTCCTATTCTGAGGCTTGAGTTTGGATTATGTCTATAAACAATTGAGGTTTGAGTGGAGGTAAAGGCAGGGAAAGAGTGTTTTTGTGATGACTTGCAAGAGACAAAAAGAAACGGGGCTTGCGAAAAGAGAGGAGGCTTTTCTCCAGAACTTCAGGAAAGTTTTGTTGTTTCGATTTTTATTTAGGTTCTATCCAAAGTATGCTCAAAATGGTGTTCATCTTTACCGTTATGCAACTTCATTTTGACTCCCTTAGTTAAAGATAAAGCTTCAGGGATTGACATCTACGCACTGGGATTCCATTTCAAGATACTCCTACTATTGTTCAAAAGATGAATCTGATTCAGGAAATCAACCTGCTATATAGATTACAAAGGGAAAAAGAAATTATTAATCTAACTTCAGGAGCTGCACACTAAGCTTGGACTATGTCTTCATGTGATCTAACTTATGCGCACACAATTGCAATAATTGGATAGTGCACTAGTCTTTAAAAAAAAAAGGTCAATGTGATCACGAAAATTATATTATATTGTTATTGCACCGCAATGCTTCTTGAATTACAGTTTGCTTATCCTTACGTTTAAAGTTGAAGATGATCACATGCATATACTTCTCAAAACAGCCATTGTCTGAATGCAAAAATTTCTGAAGTCAGGAATGAAGCAGGTACCTTTAAGAAATGAAATGGGGCTTTACTTCAGAGAAAAGCAAGGCGCTGTGGGACGAGGGTCATACCTTGCACGTCACAACTTAGTCTCAGTGGGTTGCAAGGCCCAATACTGCTTACATTTGTAGAAGACAGACATGTCATTCTTTGTCTTTAATTGGAATTTCCAGAGTAGTTTTGCATAATTGAAATTCTCTAATCGGATAAAATAATTAACTTTAGTGAAGAAGCTTTTGTGCACTGTTCTAGTATCCATCCTTTTTGCTCAGATTGATACAATGGTTCATTTATGTGGCCTAATTCACTAGGGCTTGAACAATATATTGAGCTCGTGGAGACCAGAAGCTGTTAATTATTTAGGGTTCAACAAGCCCATGATGTCCAATGTTATGGACAAAGTCTAGATATTTAAGTTTCTTTAGTCTCTGACGTGATATCTTCGCAATTAAATTGACAATTAAGGGTCAAGGATTGTCATACATTATTTACAAAACCCATTCGAATCTATTTCTGTTTTTCCGTTATTTTCAGTTTTATATTTTGTTTTCAATTTTTAAATAAAAATAAAAACCTCAATTAACCGTTAATGTCATGCGTTGTTATATTTTATCACTGATAATAATTATATAATAGATAAAATTTAAATATAAATTATTTTTAATTAAATAAATTTATTTTAATTTCTTATATAATACTTAGTTTTAATTACAAACATACTCAAACTTTCGTCAATTTTTTAATTATAGTCTGAACTTTAAAAAATAGTAATAAAATATTCAAACTTTTAATTTTTTCAATTATAATCCAAACTTCAAAAAGTGATAATAAAATGCTCAAACCTTTAATTTTTTTAATTCTAATCCGACGTTATATGTTGTTTTCCTGACGTCCTTAGCCCTTTGTTTTCTGTTTGTCATTTTGATACCCCAAACTACTCTCGCATTACAGCTTGTTGCACTAGTAAGCTCTTCGTATTTAATTCATTCTCTTGATGTCCTTAGTGTGAGGCTGTCAGGGATGCATAATCTGAAAATCGAAGAGTGAAAGTGTTGAGAAAATAAACTAAAAACGAAGGGAAAAACAAAAATCAAAACATAAGGCCGTCGGAGAGCGTAATATAATTTAGGTCATTTTTAAATAACAATGTCATTTTAATTATTTGATTAAACAACCTCATTTCATTAATCTTTATTTGTTGTGTTAAGTTTAGTTGATGTGTATTAATAATTAAGGTTTCTAAAACACGCAGTAAGTCACATCAACAAACTTAACAGAAACATTAACATCGGGTTATAATTGAAAAAATTTAAAGTTTAAGTATTTTATTGTTACTTTTTGAAATTCGGGCCAAAATTGAAAAATATTGAAAGTTTTAACATTTTATTGCTATTTTTTAAAGCTCGAGTTATAATTGAAAATTTAACAAAAATTTAGGCTTTTTTTGGTAATTAACCATTATATTTATTAACAAATTATTTTATTTTATTAAATAATTAATTTAAAATAAAATTTTATTTATAAATTAATATTTATTTTAAATATATTTTAATTATTAAATCACATTTTATTTGAAATTTATATATTTTGAAGATATTTTAAATTTAATTAAATTTATTAATAATTATTTTATTTATAAAAATAAAATAAATTTACTTAGTAAAATCAAGTGTTCATAATTCTTATTAATAATAATTTTAATTAATTAAATGTATAATATTAAATTAAATTATTGATAATTCTTATTAACAATTAATATATTAAATAATTAAATAATATATATTTAATTGATAGCAAATTGAATTATTAAAAAATTAGGAACAGAAAACAAAAACTACTTTTTATAATTTTCATAATTTTAAAAAACTAAATTTAAAAAGAAGCAAGAAATTAAAAATAAAAATGAAAACAAGTAGACTCGACATTGATTTATAAATAGAAGCTACATTGATTTATAAACTGATCATAAGAGTAAATTATATTTTTAAAAAAAGCCAATTTTTGTTTATGCTCGTGTTTAGTGTAGGTTGTTGTTCATGTCCATTAATTACAAATCTGGATATTGTTCATCACGTGCTTTCCTCTCTTATTGTTTTAGTTTTCTTTCCTTTTAGTTGGAGTGTTAGGATCTGTGTATTCTACTGTTGTCATTTACCATAAAGACTGACAAAAGATTTTTTGATTTTGCAGTAAGTGAAAATAGCAGAAAAATAAAGAACACTGAATTTTACTTGGTTCGGTAGCTTAAATGCTATCTACATCCAAGGATCTCACACTTGTGGTTCTACTAGTATAAAGAAAAGAGTAAGTTACAAGAGATTGAGTATTTTCTAAAACACTTGCAAGAGGTCTTTGAACTCTCTCCAGTACCCTTAGATAAGTACTCTAACAACTCTTAAACTTTCACTCTATTTCTATCACTCTAGGAATATTAATTACAATGTATTGTGTTCTATGTATTATGTGTATTCTATGTGTCTATGACCGAGGCTTGTGTCTGTCTTATATAGGAATGAGTAGCAGTTGAATTCGGTGATGGCTTTATTTATGAGGAATGGATCACATGCCTCTCACGTGCTTGACTTATGATTCATACTCTACGTTTTGAACTTAGCTTATGATTTGTGCTTCTCACGTGTGTCTCACATGTAACACTAAGACATATCATTTTATTTTTCTTCTGTTCCTTAATCAGACAGACTTTTCCCTTCTTTTCTTCTTCGAGAGCTTCAGGCACACATCCTTCACACACATCCACAATTCTTCAAAATCTATTTTCTGATTGTTGTATCTTCGTTGATGATTGATAGAGAACTGGTTGTAAGATTTTTCTGTATCTTCCTACTGCTCCTACTGTTAAGATTATGGTCCGATTAATGCATTAACCCTTCATCACGCAAACATTATCGCCCATGTTTCTGAGTTTCCTCCTCTATGATGGGCGGAGGTGTTGAAACGGTTTAAAAACCAATTTGTGTCCCTATCCTCAACACAGGAAAAGTAAATTCTCAACACCATCACGTCGTGCAGGAAGAGGATAGAAGATTCAAATTATCAGAGACGTTGGGACATCGGTGGAGTAATAGCTGGAGGTATGTCTCGGTTATGCTTTCATTGCTATATACATGGTTAATATACATGTATCTTGTTTACATGTAAATCTTGATGTGTTTTGAAATGCATGCCATATATTGTTGTTTTACATTTGGTATAGAGCTTCAATGCCTCTGTCTTGCTTATAAAACATCAAAAAAATTGTCTCTGTTATGCTCTATTCTCATTGTTTTCATCCGTAAGAGATGTGCTTGAGGTTGTGAATATTTCAATGTTTTTCACGATGGACGTTATAGTTGTCTTTTGATACTCCATAAAGCACCAATGGTGATAAAACCATGAAGAGAGGAGAGACAACGACGACCGAACGTGATGGCTTCGATCGTTGCCATCTACGCAACGTCGCATGGATCATTCTCTAACATCTCACACACGTCGGTTAGTCGTCACCGTCCCATCACCAGCCTTCATCCACCTCCTGCGCGTCCTTTGCACAATTGCTGTGTTGAGTTGGCCCGACTAGAGGTTGAAGACGGTTGTTGAAAATTTTTATTTTATTTTTTAAAAACTTATTCATATTAATTATGTTAATATTAGTGATTATTGGGTTAATCAAGACCTAACCCATTTTGTTGTAATTTTAATTATAAAATCATTTTGGCATTAATATTTTATGAAAATATTAATTTTTAATTTGTATGTCTAATATTGGAATTAAATTTGACATGCTAATTACAATTGTTTAATTATTTGCACAAATTACATGTGATTAATTGAAAATTGCGTGTATAAATTTATGATCATTATACATGCAAAATTAGATTAAATAATTTGTGCTTTATTATTTTAAATTATTTGCATTATTTATTAATTGATGCAAATGTTTAGGCTTTATATAAACTTAACGTAATGTGAGTCATCAATATAATTTTAATTAATTGAGAGTAGCCACAGCATCTCAAATTAACTACAATTATATATTTAGTTTTAAGATCACATTAAATCATTAATTGTAATTAATCATATGTGATATGATAAAATCTACCCACATGAATTTTGTTATATTTGTATGATTAATTAGGATGAAATATCGGATTATATTTTTTAATCTACCCACAATAATTAAGAGAAGGAACATAATTCAATAGTTTTGTCATAAAGTTTTAGATGAATCTAATTGAGTAGAACTTTAAACTATAGGCAAGTCTTGTGTCACTTGATTCATCTGTTAAAGCATGATTTACATTGGTAAACCATAAATTATTATTGGTCTCGAATTATAAATAGCAAGCATATATTTTTTACTTTTAAATTTGCAGTTACTCAAACTGTGAATATTTATGATATTAAGTGTGATATTCTTAAATTGAGAGGTGATAACTATAAGGTCTGAAAGGAGAGAATTCTACTTCATTTGGGCTAGATGGATATAGACTATGCTATTAGGAAGGATGAACCACCGAGTATAACTGAAACCAGTACTCCAGATGTTGTTACTCTTTATGAAAAATGGGAGAGGTCTAATCACCTTTTCGTAATATTCATAAAGACCAAAATATCTCCTAGTATTCGTAATTCTATCGAACAGCATAATAAAGACAGGGATTTATTGAAGGCCATTGATGAGCAATTCGTTATATCTAATAAGGCCCTTGCCAATACCTTGATTATTCAGTTATCATCCTTAAGGCTCACTGGAATAAAGGGCGTATATGATCACATCATGCGTATGAGGGACATAGCGACTCAGTTGAAAGCCTTGGAGGTTACTATATCAGAATCTTTCTTAGTGCATTACATTCTATGCACTCTGCCCCAATGATACAGCCTTTCAAAATCTCTTATAACACACATAAGGACAAGTGATTGCTCAATCAACTATTGATCATATGTGTGCAAGAAGAGAAGAGGTTGTTGATGGAAGAGGGTGAAAAAGTCAATTTGATCATTTCAGGAAAGAAGAGACAGGATGATGTCAAAAATAAGGGAAAAGGTAAAATTTCTCCTCAATCCGATATAAAGAAGCTGTCAAAATGTTTCTTCTACAAGAAAAAGGGACACATGAAGAAAGGTTGCATTAAATTTAAAAATTGGCTCGAAAAGAAAGGTATTCAAATTTCATTTATTTATTATGAACCTAATATGGTTAATGTTAATCATAACAAATGGTGGATTGATTATGGTTCTACAATTCATGTTTCAAATACCTTGCAGGGTATGAAAAACCTAAGGAAGCTGGTGGGAAGTGAACAATTCATCTATTCAGGAAGCAAGGAGAGTTCACATGTAGAAGCCATTGGCACTTGCAATTTGGTTTTGAGCGGTGGCTTTTTTGTGTCTGGAAAAAACCTTTTATGTTTCAAATTTCTTTAGAAATTTGATTTCTGTATCAAGACTTGTACCTTTCCTTTAGCTTTTCAGATTCTAGTTTTAGTTTATATAATGGATCTGAAGTTATTGGTCTTGATACATTATTTGATGGTCTTTATTCCATTCAGTTACAAAATGATGAAGCCTATAATTCGATGCATGTCACTGCTGCATTGAAACGATGTGTTGTAAATGAAGAATCCTCTATATTATGACACCGTAGATTAGGACATATCTCTATTGAGAGAATTAAGAGATTAGTAAATGAAGGGGTATTTAGTACTTTGGATTTTGGATTTTGCTGACTTTGAGACTTGTGTGGATTGCATTAAGGGTAAGCAAACTAACAAGTCTAAAAGGGGTGTCAAGAGGAGTACAAACCTGTTAGAAATCATACATACATATATTTGTTGTCCAGATATGGACGCAAATAGTCCGAAATACTTTATCACCTTTATAGACGATTATTCACGACATATGTATCTCTACTTACTTCATTCTAAAGAAGAAGTTTTAGATGCCTTGAAAATGTTTAAGGCAGAAGTGGAGAATCAAAATGAAAAGTTGATTAAAATCGTGAGGTCAGATAGAGGTGGAGAGTACTATGGTAGATACACTGAAAGTGGACAAGCGCTGGTCCTTTTGTGAAGTTTCTTCAGAACATGGGATTGCTGCCCAATACACTATGCCTGGTTCTCCGGATCAAAACAGTGTGGCAGAAAGAAGAAACCGAACCTTAATAGATATGCTGAGAAGTATGAAGAGTAACACAAAACTTTCTTAATTCTTGTAGACTGAAGCTCTAAAGACGACTGTGTATATATTAAACTGAGTTCCAACCAAGGCTGTCTTAAAGACACCTTTTGAGTTATTTAAGGGTTGAAAATCGGGTCTGAAGCATATACACGTTTGGAGATGCCCGTCTGAAGTGAGAATTTATAACCCACAGGAGAGCTAGACCCAAGGACCATTAGTGGGTATTTCATTGGATATGTTGAAAGGTCTAAGGGGTATAGATTTTATTGTCCATCTCACAATACTAGAATTGTGGAATTAAGAAATGCAAAATTTCTTAAGAATGACTTGATCAGTAGGAGTGGTCATTTTCAAGACAGTTTGTAAAAAAGGATAATATAAAGCTCAACCCTCTGGTTCAAGTGCTAGATTGATTGTTATTCATACCCCTCAAGTTGAAACGGGTGTTAGACAACTAGTTACTGAAGTTCCACAAGTTGTTAATACCAATCTAGTAGATCAAGTTGTAAATGATGAACAACTAAAAATTATTAAGCAACCAGTTGAACAACAAGTTCTTCATGAGGATGATGATACAACATTGAGGAGATCTACTAGGGTTTAGAAGGTCAGCAATACCTAGTGATTATATAGTGTATCTACAAAAGTCAAATTACAACATTAGAGTCGAAAATGATCCTGAAACGTTTTTGCAGGCCATGAAGGATAAGATGGATTCTATAGCATCTAAGCAAGTCTAGGATCTCGTTTTGCCAAATGATGTGAAAAACCATTAGATGTAAATGGGTATTTAAGACAAAGAAAGACTCACGAGGTAACATTGAGAGATATAAAGCAAGATTTGTTGCCAAAGGATTCACTCAGAGGGAAGGAATCAACTACACAGAGACATTTTCTCCTGTATTTAAGAAAGATTCTCTTCGTGTAATCATGACATTGGTAGCTCATTTTGATTTTGAGTTATATTAAATGGATATGAAAACGGCATTCCTCAATAGTGAATTAGAAAAAGAGGTTTACATGAAACAACCTAAAGAATTCTCCTCTAATGATAATGAGCATTTATTCGGCAAGCTTAATAAATCCATATATAGATTAAAACAAGCCTCCTAGCAGTGGTATTTAAAATTCCGTAAGGTTATCACTTTATTCGATTTTGAAGAGAATATAATGGATCAATGTTTATACCAGAAGGTCAGTGGGAGTAAGACTTGCTTTCTTATGTTATACGTAGATGACATTTTACTTGCGACTAAATACAAATGTTTGCTATATGAGGTGAAACAATTTCTCTCAAAGAATTTTGATATGAAAGATATGGGTGAGGCATCTAATATCATTGGTATCAAGATCCATACAGAAAGATCTCGAGGCATTTTAGGTTTGTCTCAAGAGACCTATATCAACAAAGTTTTAGAGAGATTTCAGATGAAAGATTGTGCACCAAGTATAGCACCCATAGTGAAGGGTGATAGATTCATTTTGAATTAATGCCCGATGAATGATTTTGAGCGGGAACACATAAAGAACATTCCATATGCTTCAGCTGTTGGAAGCCTTATGTATGCTCAAGTCTACACTCGATTTGACATTGCATATGCTGCTAGAATGTTAGGAGAATATCAGAGTAATCCATATGTTGACCACTAGAAAGCTGCAAAGAAGGTTATGAGATATCTTTAGGGCACAAAAGACTGCATGCTTATGTACAGGCGAACTGAGAACTTGAAAGTAGTTAGATACTCCAATTCAGACTTTACTAGCTGCATTGATTTAAGGAAAATCAACATCTTGTTATATTTTCATGCTAGCTGGTAGAGCTATATCTTGGAGAAGTGCCAAGCAAACCCTAATTTTTACTTCCACTATGGAGGCTGAGTTCGTATCATATTTTGAGGCCACTTTGCATGGTATATGGTTGAAGAGTTTCATATCTGGGTTTAGAGTTGTTGATTCAATTTTTAAGCCATTAAAGTTGTATTGCGACAACTCAGCTGCGGTCTTTATGGCTAGAAACAACAAGAGTGGAAGTCGAAGTAAGTATATCGACATTAAGTATTTTGCCATAAGAGAACGTGTTAAAGAAAGGAAAGTTTTCATAGAGTACATTAACATTGATTTGATGATTGTGGATCCTTTAACTAAAGACATGCCACTTAAGCAGTTTAAGGATTACGTAGTGCAAATGGAACTTAGTTCTATAATGTGATTTTGTGGCACATTTGTTGCTTCAATAGAACTCTTATTTAATTTGATATTTTCTCATATGTTTTTGTGCACACATATATTTGATTGGTTTTGAGAAATATCATCTAATTTGGACCTGGAATAAACATATGGTTTATTCATTAAGTTTAACAACTAGTAATGAGAAATTTTATATACGTAATACATGGAAGACAATACCTACTATAAGAGGAACTATCACCATAATTCATGTATTTGGTTTCTTGTTATATTTGGTACTGGCTTAATTAGACCAAGTGGGAGAATGTAAGATTTTTCCGTATCTTCCTACTATTACTACTGTTAAGATTATGGTCCAATTAATGCATTAACCTTCATCACACGCACGTTATCACCCATGCTTTTGAGTTTCATCCTCTGTGATAGGCAAAGGTGTTGAAACGATTTAAAAACCGATTTGGGTCTCTATCCTCAACACACGAAAAGTAAATTCTCAACACCATCGCATTGTGAAGGAGGAGGATAAAATATTCAAATTATCAAAGACGTTGGGACATCAGTGGGGCAATGGTTGGAAGTATGTCTCGGTTATGCTTCCGTTGCTATATAAATGGTTGATATGCATGATATGTACTTAACTGTTGATATTTTTAATTATTTACACTTAGCAATTATTGACATAAAAATGCCTAAGACACTCACTTTAATTCATATTTAATTT
>JANVCQ010000002.1:38058619-38072557 GCA_025531925.1 Erythroxylum plowmanianum
GATTCAAAGCCATATTAGTAGCTAAAGGCTATGCTCAGAAGGAAGGCATTGACTACAACGAGGTATTCTCTCCTGTAATAAAACATTCTTCCATTCCTATTTTGTTGACTTTAGTTGTGCAGTTTGACCTTGAGTTGGCTCAACTTGATGTCAAGACGGCGTTCTTACATGGTGAATTGGAGGAAGATATTTTTATGTTTCAACCAGAAGGATTTATAGTTATTGGCAAAGAAAATTGGGTTTGCAAATTACAAAAATTATTGTATGGTTTGAAACAATCTCCAAGACAATGGTACAAGCAATTTGACAGATTTATGATCGAGAAGAAGTACACAAGAAGTCATTATGATCATTGTGTATACTTTCGCAAGCTATAAGATGGAACCTTTATTTATTTCCTTTTATATGTTGATGATATGCTTATAGCATGTAAAAGCTCAGCGGAGATTGAAAGATTGAAAAACTGAACTGAGTAATGAATTTGAGATGAAGGACTTGAGAGAAGCTCGAAAGATACTAGGTATGGAAATTGAGAGAGATAGAGCAAAATGCAAGATTGGTCTGTGTCAAAAACAGTATCCGGTTAGTACATCTCTTGCTTCTCATTTCAAACTTAGTGCTTCTATGTCTCCTAACACAGATGAGGAGAGTCATTACATGGCTAAAATTTCATATGCAAGTGCTGTTGGTAGTTTGATATATGCTATGGTGTGTACTAGGCCTGATATTTCACAAACTGTTAGTATTGTTAGTAGATATATGCATAATCCAGGAAAAGGACATTGGCAAGCTGTGAAATAGATTCTATGGTATATTTTGGGTACTGTGGATGTTAGTTTATCATTTCAGCAAGATGAAGTTAATAGTAAATGTGTTGTTGGATATGTAGATTCTGATTATGCAGGTGATTTGGACAAGCGTAGATCCACTACAGGTTTTGTATTCACTCTTACTGAAGGGCCAGTGAGTTGGAGATCAACTTTACAATCTACAGTTGCTTTATCAACTATTGAGGCAGAATAAATGGCAATAACAGAAGCTATTAAAGAAGCCATCTAGCTTCAAGAGTTGTTTGATGACTTAGGGGTCCATCAGGACCATGTGGATGTTCATTGCGACAGTCAGAGCGCTATTTATTTAGTAAAGAATCAAGTTCATCATGCACGTACAAAACACATTAATGTGAGATTCCATTTTGTTCGTGAGATTATTGATGAGGGAGATATTCTTCTTCAGAAGATTGGGACCACCGACAATCCTGCTGATATGTTGACAAAACCAGTTTCGTTACTCAAGTTTAAACATTGCTTAGACTTGATTGACATTTGTAAAATTTATTGATTGCCCCATAGGGGATTGAGAGACGGCCATTGGGAATTTCCACTTCGAGGATTTGAGCCAAGGTGGACATTGTTGAATATTGTCTCAAAGTCATAAATTGAAGCTTGTCAAAGTCAGAAATTGAAGCTTGCAAAGTCAGAAATTGAAGCTTCTCAAAGTCAGAAATTGAAGCTTATTTTCGGTGATTGTTGAGTCAGAAATGGCGGTGGTGCAACTGGTTTTCACACTCATTGAATTTTCTATGAAAGAGAAGCAAACGAAGGAGGAGATAGAGCTTAAAGTTTTTGGTGTAAGAAGAGAGAAGGAGTTGTTTAGAGTGAGAATTTTAAGGAGAAGAGAGAGAAGAATAGTGAGAGGGAGAGAAGAAAAAAAATAGTTTTGTTTTTTTTTTCTTCTTTTAATAGGAGTGGGTGAGTTTTGTTAATTTGAGTCTTTTGGGAAATTGAGTGATAAACACTATTGTATGCTCTCATTGATTATAGTGAAATACTCAGTCATCTCCAAACTGGATGTAGGTATTGCCGAACTAGTATAAAAATCTTGGTGTTCTTATTGTTGTTTTATTTTTTACTCCAAAATTTATTAACGTTTCTGCATAACACATCATAGTTAGACATGAGCAAATGTTGAATACAATTAGGTACTTCGATTTGGTCACCTTTTGGAACCCTTCAGTGAATTATACATGGGCACGTACCCATCTACTAGCCAACAGTGGAAATTAAGATCTCATGCCAACTGCATTGCATGTAAAATTAAAAGTGAAATGTTCGTGAGCGCAAATGGAGTAAACTTGTCTCTTTCCTTGCCAAGGCCAGAAGGCAGGAACAGACACATGGACCAAACTAACAGAATTGTCTAAAAGAATAAGATCCAACTCCTGTCCCCCATAACGTTTCTTTTAGTTTGGAATCAAAAACAAATTTAGGTACTCAAAAGATTCCTATTTCCCTTCCTTTTCTTATCATAAATTAAGAAGTGAAAAAGATGACATAGAGCACAAAAACCTTTCGGGTCGGACCCTTATGCAATGATTATAAAGATAATTGACAAATAAAATATGATTGCTTTGCCTACCAACTATATTTCATAAGTTCTTAGTGTTCTATGAATTGTATTTGTCAGTTGGATTTGCTAAGCAAGTTCTTTTCTTTGAACTTCAATACATAATCACAATAATGGATTCAAATATGCCCCATATCATTTGAATCCCCTTTTACTTACCTTAAATTTTTATCGCAGATAAAGAGTGAAATTTCAACGCTCACTTCATTATTACTAGCAGGCTTAGTTTTCACTTCAACAACGTCATCAAGCTTCCAGATGCGTGAACGCCATCAAAATGGACCCTAGTAGTCTTCAGCTTGTCTCTGAAGAATTAGACAAGACATAAGATTGTAATCAAATTGCTTTTGTCAGTATATTGCCCCCAGAATTTGGATCGAAATGCATTTTCTACATATTGCAGCAGAAAAGAGATAATAAAACAGTTTTTTTACATAGATTTTGTGTAGGATGTGTTCACAAGAACTATTTTTTCACCTCCCCAGTTATTCAGATCATCAACCCCTACCAGCTTCTACCTTCAATTGAAACGAGGAGTGGTTAGTATTGATGATCACACCCTTACACAAAGCACACAGGATTAATGATTAGTCGCTAAAACATCAAATTTTAGTGCATTCACTTGCTGTACTGAACGCGGTGACGCAACCTCCATTTTGTCTCTTATGATGATTGGAAAAAAGTTTACCTAGGCCTATCAACCTACCTTGTACACGTGAGAATATACGGTCTGGTTCTACAAGAGAAGGTTCCCACTTGCCACGGGATGGGACCTCTGACTTAGCGCAAAGTTTTAAAACAACCATGCTGACAATCTCTACTTACATTCTTAAGCATACTGCAAGTAGAACGGGTAAATGTAACATGCAGCTCATATATGGAACTGGATGATCCTATCTACGTGCTCTCTTCTCCTTCTTTTCACACCCTATCTGCCTTTGTAATAAAATATATGTGGAGTTGCATTCTCCTACTCTGATTCCCCTCCTTGTATAATTGCAGCAATGTTCATGGCATCACATGTCATGATCATCTCCAAATGATAAAAAGAAATTATTTGCTCTTGCTTATATTGTATTCTCTTATTCCTCCTATTGTTTATTTAGTTAAGCAAATTTCTTGAATGGTCGGTCAAAAAGTTGCAAGCTTTCTGATAAGTATGGCCTGTGAACTGTGACTGCCTCTGGAATCTTTATCTAAAAGCGTCAACCCACTCTCCAGTCAAATCAACGCTTTGAGTAAACAAGTCGAAAATGATCTCATGCTTTGAAGTCTTAATGCCTTCGCCCTTATTCTCAACATGTTCTGCCCAACCCATACTTTTAAATGCTTACAAAAGAGTACCAGAAGATCATAAAGAAATCTTTTCGTGGATCTCTGCAAATTCTAGCTACTCCCACTCATCATTCACAAAGTGACTAGGAAAGCGACTAACAAAAGAAAAGAAGTGGAGAAGAAAAAAAAACCACATCCATCGACTATCTTCTCTCTAACAAGTCACAACAACAGCAAAAGCCCTCTCTTTTCCAATCTAAAAGCTGTGCCAAAAAGTAAGAGATAGTGGCCTGGGCTTGAACCATAAGAGGACAATTATGATTGTGGTTTGGAACAGACTCAAATAGGCCCTTTCACTATTCTTTAGGTTATTTTCAATAAAATCGCAATCAACCTGTAGCATGCCCACCACTTGCCTCAGAGTTAGTAGTATAGGTTTCCGTTTTGGTCCCACGTATCCTGGAGTGGGTTCCATAAAAATTCTTATTGAACAGAGGAGATGCTGGTCTTATGTTGTTTAGAAATACTTGCTCTGACGGCCTATTCTTTGTTCTCTTTTTGCATTTTTAAAAAACAGGAATAGATACTAAATCCTCTTAAGTTGGTTCTTTCGCAGGTTGGACCACCAGCTTGGTATCTTTTAGACCGTAGTGTGAAGCTTAAACATCATTGACTCCCAAAGTGTCAAGTTCTTTTTCGGTTGGACCATCACCTAGTTTTCTGTCCTTGGAGCACTATGAGCTAGTTTATACGTATGTTAACTTTTGTAGCTTTAATCAAAGACTTTCAGGATTCATTCTCATGCGTCATTACTTCAGAACTCATTCTGTTCTACTTTTTCTTTGCTTTACCCTGGAATAACTAGTTAAATTAAACTACAAAAGCAAAGGGAAGGATTTTTTTTTTTTGTTAAGCAAGGGAAGGAGAATTACCAGAACTGAAAAGTGAATAAGAACAAAAGAGAAAAAGGGAATGAAATAAGTAAATATGTATTTTTTTATAAATCAAAATATGTAACATTATAAAATGAAGGTTGAGGGTCGCTTAGTTTAAATTAGGTAGTGTTAATAAGAATCAGAATGAATATAGTGAGAAATGAAAATAAATATTATCATATAGTTGGTTAGAACAAAGGAATAATTATCATTACCATTGATAGTTGTTGGTTTATTAAAAATATTAAGAAACAAAAATTTGTTATTTTTTGTTTTTATTAAATATACTAAGAAATAAAAATTTGTTAAAAATTTGTTTTATATCAAATTTTAATATATTTTAATTAGTTATATTAATGTAATTAATTAATTATATGTAATATTATTTTAATTAATTATATTGTAGTTAATTAATTATATTATAATATTATTTTATTAATTATATTGTAATTTATTAACTAATTAAAATATAATTAATTTAATTTAATTTAATTAATTATATTTTAATTATATTGAATTGTTAAAAGGATTTTAAAAAAGAGTGTCACAAGAGTGATAGTGGCTGTCATGCATGTGACAACTCCGATTACTTAAAAATGATTTTCATTCCTTTTATATTTTGGAGGTATTGAGTATTCCTTGAAAGTTAAATATCAACGTACTGTACCTATAATGATAATATAAAACCAATCACTTCTTTTTCATTCCTTACTCTTTGAACCATTCCCAAATTTATAAACCAAACACTCCTTGAGATACATTTAATATCTCTATTACTAATTTAAAATATTTAAAATAATTTATATTTTACCAATTTAAAAGATTTGGATATAAGCAATAACAATAATAATAACAAGACGGTAAAACTTTCGTTGATAAGCAAAGTTTAGAGAGATTTAGTACCACATGACCTTATTCATAACTAATAAACATACTGCTTTTAAATGATCACTTGAAAAAATAAAATAAAATAAAACTTATTATTATAATAACAACAATAATAATAAATAGGAAAATATTTAAACTAAATTACTAAGAGATAAGTATTACATACTTAAATATTTATGCTTAATATAAGAGAAAAATATTAAGACACTTATGAGAACGATAATAATTTTTTAATGTGAATTTTTTTTCCGCATTCGGTACACCAAAGCAGTGGTAGATGTCCCGTTTCTCCTACATTAAGATAATGCATTCAACATTTTACCTGCATGGGCGTTTGGACTTGAGCTTACCCTGTTTCCACACTATACCCAAAATTTCCTGTTCACCTCCGCCTCTTGCTCACTGCCCACGTATCTCTGTCTTCAGTTTTCTCTGTGTCTCCAGTTATTGAGTAGCTGTGTGTTACAGACTTGCATCTATCTGTAGCTTACCATGCATAGTTCTGAGCAGGTCCAATCTTGTCCTCTATAGTATAGATAGCTCTCCCTCGGCGTGTGTATTGATTGATTAGACAAATTTTAAGTCTATATTCCTTAATGATACACAGGGGTTTCTATTTTCTAAGTCTATATTCGTTATGTCTATTTTCTACAGTGAGAGAATCCTGGACGTTGATACGATCATATGGTTAGTATATTGACATGAGAACACCTATAGGTCTTATATTATACAGTGTCTCAGAATCTAGAATCGGATCAGCCACTGTACGGCAGTGATAGAGCTACAGCACAAGTCCCATCAAGCTGGGATTCGTGTCCTTTTTTAATTGTTTTGAATTACTTATACTAATTAATTGAATATTAATAGAGTTGTGATTTTGGTATAGTAAAATGATACAGTAACGATATAACATTGAAATGTGGTTACAGTAGTGTTGTAGCCCAACCAATAAACATTGTATTATATTTAGTTGATCGAACCTAAACAGGCATGAATCGATGTTACACATTGTCTTGTGGTTTGGTAGACCATCTTCATGCTGATCTATGATTGCAGTTAGGGTACATTGAGAAATATCGTTCACAGGGTAGTTGATTTTGCAAGCATTCTTGTTCTTCACCCCGGTGGGTAATAATGGTGTCCAGTTTAAAGGTTAAAAAGAGGCGACAGAGACAGGGGTCATTGCTAGCCAGGCCACGGCTGATGATTCAAGCTCTCTTTTCCTCAAGTATGGCATGCTTAATACATGTAAAATTAGTCAGTATGTATAATCTATTTTCCGAATAACCTAGTAATTCCGTAACTCAAATTCGAAAAAGAGAGCTTTGGAGTTTGGAGTCACTTTCTGCTCATTCATAATGATAGTTCAGAAAAAAAAAGATCTGCATGAGAAATCTATGGTTCTTTCACGCTTTCATCTCCTTTTCACCCTCCTCTCCTCTTATACCCCTCACTTCCACACACACAACTCACATCTTCCACTCTTATGCTCCTCCACTACTTGGACTTGGAGAAGCACTCAACAAACTGAACTTCAACAACAAACAAAATGCTTCTTTTCTTTTTCATTCTTCTCTTACCATCACACTCCCTTTGCCTCAACCAAGAAGCCTTCTACCTATACCAACTCAAACTCTCCCTCTCCGACCCCGACTCTTCCCTTTCCTCCTGGTCCGACCACCATGACTCTCCCTGCTCCTGGTACGGGATACATTGCGACCCCATTTCCGGCTCCGTCATCTCCGTCGATCTCTCCGAATCCAATCTCTCCGGCCCTTTTCCCACCATCCTCTGCAACCTCCACAACCTCACCTTCATTTCCTTCTTCGACAACTTCATCAACTCCACCCTCCCTTCCGTCATCTCCGCTTGCCGGAGCCTCCAACACCTCGATCTTTCGGAGAACCTGCTCACCGGAACACTCCCTGACACCCTCCCCGACATCCCCAACCTCAAGTATCTCAACCTCGCCGGAAACAACTTCTCCGGAGACATTCCCTCATCATTTGGTCGATTCCAGCAGCTCGAGGTTCTTTCCCTTGTGTCTAATCTCTTTGACGGTGTTCTACCGCCGTTTTTGGGCAACATTTCAAGTCTGAAAATGCTTAATCTTTCTTATAACCAGTTTTCTCCGGGTCGGATCCCGCCGGAATTCGGTAACTTAACGAACTTGGAAATATTATGGCTGACTCAATGCAACTTACTTGGTGAAATACCCGACTCGCTGGGTAGACTCAAGAAACTCACCGACTTGGACCTTGCTGTTAACAACTTGAAGGGTACGATCCCGGGTTCGCTCACTGAGTTGACCAATGTGGTCCAGATGGAGCTCTATAACAACTCGTTGAACGGAGAGCTGCCCGTTGGGATTGGGAACTTGAGTGCCTTGAGACTTATAGACGTGTCCATGAATAGGCTGAGTGGTTTGATCCCCAACGAGTTGTGTCAATTGCCTTTGGAAAGTTTGAATCTTTACGAGAATCGTTTTGAAGGGAACTTACCAGCGAGCATTGCTAACTCGCACGGTCTGTTTGAGCTCAGGCTGTTTAGGAACGGGCTCACCGGTGAGTTACCTCATAATCTCGGGAAAAACTCGCCTCTGAGATTGATAGACGTTTCGAACAATCAGTTTACTGGGGAAATTCCGGCGGGCTTGTGCGAAAAAGGTGAGCTTGAAGAGTTATTATTGCTTCATAATTCGTTTTCGGGTCAAATACCGGAGAGTTTAGGAGCTTGTCGGAGCTTGACCCGGGTACGATTGGGTTACAACAAGTTATCGGGTGACGTGCCGGTTGGTTTCTGGGGTCTGCCGCATGTTTACCTTCTCGAGCTTGCTAACAATTATTTGACGGGTCAAATTGCAAAGACTATTGCGAGTGCAGCAAATTTGTCCATATTGGTTGTACATAGAAACAGGTTTAGTGGAAGCATACCGGAAGAGATTGGGTTTGTTGAAAACCTTCTGGCGTTTTCAGGGAGTGAAAATATGTTGAGTGGACCATTGCCTAGAAGTATAGTGAATCTGAGACAGCTTGGAACTTTGGATCTTCATGGTAATTCACTTTCCGGGAATCTACCGGATGGGATTGACTCGTTGAAGAAAATGAATGAGCTTAATTTGGCTAACAACGAGTTTTCTGGGAAGATTCCGGAGGGAATAGGCAGGATGTCTGTTCTTAATTATCTTGACTTGTCAAGCAATGGTTTCTCAGGAGAAATTCCTACGAGCTTGCACGACTTGAAGTTGAATCAGCTGAATTTGTCGAATAATAAGCTATCTGGAGAAATTCCGGCTCTTTATGCTAAGCAGATGTTCAAAAATAGTTTCTTGGGGAATCCTGGTTTGTGCGGAGATATAAAAGGCTTGTGCGACGGAAAAGATGATAGAAGACGGAAAGGTTATGCTTGGCTGCTGAGATTTACCTTTGTGCTTTCCGGATTGGTGTTAACTGTTGGTGTTGTGTGGTTCTACTTCAAGTACAGAAAGTTCAGGGACGCTAGAGCGATAGATAAATCTAAGTGGACGTTGATGTCTTTCCATAAACTGGGTTTTAGTGAAAATGAGATACTAGATAACCTTGATGAAGATAACGTAATAGGAAGTGGCTCGGCAGGGAAAGTTTACAAGGTTGTGCTCAGCAATGGAGAGGCAGTTGCAGTGAAAAGACTCTGGGGAGGAGCCAAAAAGGAGAATGATACATGCGACATTGAGAAAGGTCATGTTCAGGATGATGGGTTCGAGGCAGAGGTCGCCACTCTGGGTAAGATTAGGCACAAGAACATTGTTAGGCTATGGTGTTGCTGCACAACCAAAGACTGCAAGCTCTTGGTATATGAATATATGCCTAACGGTAGTTTAGGTGATCTGTTGCACAGTAGTAAGGGAGGGTTGCTAGATTGGCCAACAAGGTACAAGATCATTACCGATGCTGCAGAGGGACTTTCATACTTGCATCACGATTGTGTTCCTGCAATTGTCCACAGAGACGTCAAGGCCAACAACATCTTATTGGATGCGGATTTTGGAGCAAGAATTGCTGATTTCGGCGTAGCCAAGGTTGTTGATTCTCTGGGAAAGCCAAAATCCATGTCTGTGATTGCAGGGTCTTGTGGTTATATTGCTCCAGGTTAGTTACCAACTTTCTTCACTGGCTCCGAGCTTTAGCTTCTCAAACTTATTGTTATATATGAAGATGAATGTGGAATAACTCGTTTGCTTTTGTACACATTTGTAGAGTATGCATACACACTGCGAGTGAATGAGAAGAGTGACATTTACAGCTTTGGTGTAGTTATTTTAGAATTGGTAACAGGGAGGCGGCCAGTTGACCCCGAATTTGGCGAAAAGGACTTGGTAAAGTGGGTGTGCACCACATTTGATCAAAAAGGATCGGACCATGTTCTTGACCCAAAACTCGATTCTTGTTTCAAGGAAGAGATATGCAAGGTCCTCAATATTGGTCTCCTCTGTACCAATCCTCTCCCAATCAATCGACCGTCCATGAGAAGGATTGTAAAAATGTTGCAAGAGGTTAGTGCTGAGAACCAGGTTATGACTGTTAAAAAGGACGGAAAGTTGACACCCTACTACTACGAGGACTCCTCCGAACTAGGAACTGTAGCTTGATAATCGCATGCCAAGTAAAGTTTTCCTGCAAAGGAGTGCAGGCCAATTTTCGTGCTCTTAAGCTTGCTCCTTGTCATGTATTTGCAAAATTTATTTACTTGCTATACAAAGGAAAGTGAATAGTTTTCCAACTTTAAAGGCTTAAATCATGAAAAGTCGAAACAAGAAAAGAAAGATTTGGAGAAGAGCTTTTGAGCTATAAGAGCTGTTTTCATACAATGCAAAGTGGTTTATATTGATTATTTTCGTCTCCAAAGTCTGGACAAGTCCTTGTCTATGGTTTTGATATTCTTTAACTGCAAGTCGGAGGGCATTGAGAATTTAAAGCTGCTAATTGAGGCCTCTTTAAAACCTGACTCTGTCTCCAACTTGGAATTGCTGGCTACTAAATATACTCTGGCAAAAAGGTTCGGTCTTGATCGAGTGTGAATGTGATTTTGGTTTTAGTAAAAAACTTCGAATTTTGAACTTAGTGAATGTGATTTGTATACAACTTTTTATTTGAAATTTAGTAGATTTGGGCTTTTTGGACCGTGGATTGAGCCTATAAAAAGCAAGGCAGGTCATATCCAAATCAGGCACATGTGACTAAGTTCTGCTTGACACAACTCTATTATGACCTAACTTATCATTGCAAGCTAGCTTTCAATTTAGGGTTTCAATTAATTTCTTGCTCTATCCTTATAATAATCAACAAACTTATTTTCAGGGAAAAAAGGATGCATCTTTGAAAATTTTAAGGGCCATATTCCAAAACCATATATTATTCATCTTATAAATACAATTAATATCCTTTAAAGTAACAAGTCAAAGAAAGAAAAGTATGATAATAATACAGCTTATAGAATTCCCTGAACTTTGTAAATGTCCGTTGTAATGAGATATTATCATTTTAGCACAAAAACTAACAAAAGATTATTATGCATAGGGTTAACAACATATTGGATTTGACTTAACTTTTTATTTACTCTAGGCCAAACTCGAGCTTGATCGAAAAGATCATACAACTCGAGTTTGAACTCGATCAATTTTTAGGGTGGTTTAAAACTGATTTAAACCTAAATAATTCGATTTGAAGCCTAATTCGGTTTGACCATACTTGAAAAATCTAACAAAAGAAAAACTCTTACCTTTTAATATTGCCATAAATGCACCTAAAAATATTGGAACTTTGAGAAGCAAAACCATGAAGGCCAAGCTCTTCTTTAGTGTAATTTGTTTAGAAAATTAGTTTTTCAAATAGTCTAAGCCACAACTAAATGTGAATTTCACAAATCTCACCTAAATTTATCAAAGAATAACAAAAAGTCATCAATAAGCAAACAATTAAAATTGACTCTTTAAGTGGAAAAACAAAATAGATTTAATAAAACTAAGATGCAAATAAAAAAAGAACAAAATAAAAATAGAGACAAAATAACAATATTAAGAAATAAAGATGGATAATAAACCATATGCAATTCTTCAAAATCCTTGACTCCTTGAATATGGTCTAAATCTTGTCTTTTGTAACTTTCAAAGGTCTTAGATCTTTGGCAAAAACAAGGTGATTGAGTGAGCATTGAGCATGCAGTAGTGAAGAGAGACTAAAAGAGACGAGAAGGCACCTATGACATAAAAACAGGGTCTAAAAGAGTAGTTAGGGTGTCATGAGAAGATAATATTCATCATTTTATTACATAAATAAAACAATATTAATCGTGTGAAACCAGTGTTTGGAATACTATTTCGCACCAATTGATATCAGTTGGCATTCACTATACTAGTAAATCAAATATTATTTCAAATAATGGTATAGTACTAGGAATAAATATTAGTACTAGCTACTTTGTCTAGAGCAATTGGTATGCAAAATATTTGTATTCATTGGGTAACAATTAAAATTTTGAAAATTAGGAGGAATAAATTGAAAAAAAAAATGTTAGAATAGTCCTAACTTATCTCCTCTAACCACCCATTCCTAATGTCGTCTCTCACTCTATCGACTCTTTTTTTTTCCTCTGTTATTGTCATCCTCACTCAATCTCTAAATCTATGTCCTCTTTCATACTATTGCTGCAACCACCACTAGAACTAGCCATTAGATCTCTGTCCCATCTCCATCTCAAGCTCATCACACTAGGTCCTAACAACTAGCTCTTCAACTTTTTAGTTGTTACAGCCAGCCGCTACCACTTATTCCTTGTCACCACCACTCCTTACTACCACCGCTCACCCCTTGTGTTATGAGACTTGTGATATGTAATGATGTTGACAATCTTGAATTGAGGTGCTACATATATAAATAATGTGTTGTTTGATAATTGAGATGGTTTTTACTATTTGCGATTCAATCGTAACTAATATTATTAATTTAAAAATTTGTATTTCTATTTTTATTAACATTTTTGTGTCAATATAATTTCTTTCTTTTTTTCTATGCACACCATCAATCAATTTTATTGCTATCAAGTTTTATTATTTTTCTAATTAAACCAATTTTAATATTAATTTTACATTAAACTTTTTTTATCACACTGATTTTATTAACATGAGAAATTGCTTATACTGTACTGATGTTATTTGAAATTTAGATAGATGCTGCATTTTTTTTATTAACATGGGAATTTGCTTATGCCTTATGCTAAATATATTTTTAAGACTTAAGTTATGCATTTTTTATTAAAATGGGAAATTCCTTCTTCAAGCAAGTAATAGTATTTAATGAATCGAAGGCTTCGAGGGCTATAAAGAGAAGACTAAATACAAGACGGAGGGCGTGAGTCAAATCATAAACCCACCTAGTATAGAAGACTCCAAGGCTTAAAACAAGAAGACATGACGAAATCTGAAGATAGGGTCATACCCATAAATGACCTTACACCTTGAGTCTACTCTCATTCTCAAAGACAAAGGCAATTCATTTGCCTAGCTACAATCCATACCTTTTGGTTGGACAGCTAAAGGCGCTTACAAGACTTAAAGTTTCTGATTTTAGGTTCAAGTAGAAAGCATATAGGTTGACTCCATACCCTCTATTTGGAGCTTAACTTGAAGCTTGAGGTGTGCACACAAACGACTAGAAAGATCACGGAAAGGGTAGGAATTGCAATCACTGAAATAAGGGGTAAGGGAAATGAATTTCTTTAGGGTTTTTTTATGGAAAAAGGAAGAGTGTTCTAGTGGATGGAACACCTTAAAAGCAGGATATTCGACAATCTTTTAAATTATGTCCAACAAATATATAATAATACTCCTTAGTTCTATTTCAATAGCCTTATTAGTCAAAATTTGTAGATCATATTATTAATTATGTCAATAACAATAATTTAGAGTTTACAACTTATACTTACTTAGGAGAATGATATTTAATTTCATAGAAAAATTTAAATCCATCCATGTCTTTAATTCTAGGTCACCATCACTAATTAGGACGTGAAATGCCACAATCATATCTTCATTTGTTTATGAAATAGTTAACTATAAAATATAATAAATTATCATTTGTTTGTGTAAATGATCTAATGAGGTTTAAATTACTTATTTAAGTTCTTATGTAAATTTATTTTTCTCAAGCTTAAACATTTAATGATAAGAATGTTACTCAGAAAAATGCTTAGTAAAAAAAAGTTTAGATGTCATATGTTTTAAATAATATTTTATGTTGGGCCTGAATTTTATTATTATTATTATTATTATTTATTGATTTATTGATTTATTCATTTACTTGATTTATTCGTTATTTTTTTTGCTTTAATTGTTTTAATTATGTGTATATATATTTATATTTTTATTGAGTCTTGAAATTAGCAAGTAGGATTGGGAATT
>JANVCQ010000002.1:38080452-38104903 GCA_025531925.1 Erythroxylum plowmanianum
TTTTCTATTTCTTTTAAATTTCAAGGATTCTCCTTTGCTTTACACATAACTAATTGCCAATAATTTCTCATTTAATATTCCTAACTTACAGAAAGGTTCAGGGTCCAACAAAAGTTCATCCCACAATTCTTTTGCATTTCTTGCATAAATAAAGGCGTCAACTAACTCTTTGGAAATAAAGTTCAAAATCCATGACGTAACCATCTAGTTTACTCGAACCAAGTGTTCATATTTAGGTGATGTTTTATTTGGCATGATACTCGTTCCATCGATGAATCCCAATTTTACCTTAGCTCCTAAAGCAATTCGCAAGGATCTCGACCATGCCAAATAATTGGTTCCATTAAGAGGGGATGATACGAGAGTCATACCAAGGTAATTCGATGATTGAAGCTGCAAAGGATCTTCAACAGATTAGCTACCGGACTGTTGAAGATCCTCTACAGCTTCAATCATCGAATCATCTTGGTATGACTCTCGTATCATCTCCTCTTAATGGAACCAATTATTTGGCATAGTCGAGATCCATGAGAATTGCCTTAGGAGCTAAGGTAAAATTGGGATTCATCAATGGAACGAGTATCATGGAGATGGGCTACCGTATTGTTGTCTCGTATCATAAAGATGATCACTTTCTACCATAAGTAATAGAAAATATCAGTAGCAGAGTTCAACAACTAGTAACCGTTCTTCTCTGATACCATGTAAAGACAGCAAAATCAGAATTTGCTATATCTTTATTTACGTAAAATTCTATTTATATACAAAAACTACAATAGAAGTTAGTAACAAACTAACTAACTATAACTGTTCCTTTTATAGTATATCAGCTACAGAGAAAACGTAAGGTGTTAACTTACACTAGGAACATCTACGATATATACTTTATAGTTGTGACATAAATCTAAAAAAAAATTAGCGTTTGTGCATGTAAATTGTATCATTTTATAAATAATATACTATAAATTGATACTAAAAACAATGATATAAGCCATCTTATATCTTATACAAAATGTTTCGATGTGAATTACCACTTTTGCGTTATTTATTGTTAAAGGGGTAAAGAAGTAAATAGCAAGGCTGTTCTTAACATTTTATAGGCTATGGGCAAAATAAAAAAATTTCCTATTTTTGCTTATTTTTAGGCCCTCATATAGAATAAAAATAAACAAAATATAGGTTCTTTTGTTGTTTTTTATGAGATTAAGAATAGGCCCTATTTTGTTTCATTTCATTTTTTATAAGGATAAAAATATGTTTTATTTTATCATTTATAAAGATGGGCCCCGGGAAGGTGCCTACCCAGGGATAGCCCTGGTAAATAGATATCCAAACCTTCGTATAACGTCACGTCAAAAATAAAAGACGGACGACAATGAAACTATTCAAATGTGGATGCAAAGGCTAAAGAATCAAATTTTCTTTTATTTAAATGTAGTACTTCGTCTTTTTCTTTTAACTTATGACATGAGAACTTGTAATATGTTACGACAATTTCAGTTACATGTAAATTTTAAACTAGTAATAACAGAATTCAATAGATTGGTCGCATGACATTCAATAAGAAAGATAATCATGGGATGCATGAAAATATATCCTTAGTTCTAACTAATAATAATACAGGCCAACAAACAGATGAGACCTGTGATAACTATTGTTGGGAGAGGATTCCATCTAAGAAGCGGCATACTGTTTTTATAGACTTCTAAATGGAGACACAGCTTGACCAGCTCTACAAACCCTAATCTATACGTTAAAGTTAAATTCTTCTTAAAGCTTGACGCGTAAGATTCCCAGTTGCGTAGCTTCTGTGAGAAGCCGGCGCACGACCAGTTTACATCCACAAACCATGTCGGCTCCTGACAACCACAGCATCTATGCCGGTCTGTTCCTCTAAGCCCACTTCTCTTTTGGTTTCCCTGCAATTGCCAGCCTGTACCCAATCATATTCTTTTTCTTCTTATGTTACTCATCTTAAAAAAATGTTACCTTATTTGCGAGTTGTTGACCATTAAATTACTTGCAATTCAAGCGAAAGCGCACCACACGCTTTGTATGCTCCCAAAAATTCATTACCATTAAAAATAAGATAAGGTCTAAAGAGTAGAGTTTACAATTTTAATCACCTCTTAAAATTGAAATCAAGAGGTCACTTTGATAGACCTAGATTCCATTATTACTACTTGAAGGTGGTCGAGTTAGAATGGAACTTCTAATCGACTCGATCTAATCAATAGGTTTATAAATATACTAAGTGTTGTAGGCATGATAAACATAACTTCAAGTTAATCAAATTTTAAACTCAACTTGAACTTTTTTAAAATTTGAGATTTAGGCTTGAGTTTCACGACTTGGCTCGGTTAAAAACTCAAACCCTTGGTACATCAATAAAGCGACATCATTTTATGTGAATAAAAACCCTAAAAATATGTCTGTCTTTTGCTTTTATGTTCATTTAATCATTTTTTACTCCCAAGTTTGTTTCTCTGCTTCTTTTTCGGTTGTACAGTATCCCATGTCTGTGTTTTTCCAGCTTCCTCTCTAATTTTTATTATCTCATCATTTCTCATATTTTTCCCCGTTGCTTGTTTCACAAATGTTCATTTATCTTTGTTTATTCATTCCTTTTCTCATATTTTCATTTCAGCTGGCTTCCTTGATTGGAAAAAATAGGGTATTAGAGACTTAATCATCTGCAGCTCATAAAAGAACGAAAAAGCTAACAATTTCTGGTTTATGATTTTAGAAGTGAGAAACCAAAAGGTGAAGTAATTATGAAAGTATCATTATTTGGTTATTCTCATATGGCCGATGCTTATTTAACTTATTATATTCCCTTAACAATTTTAAGAGATATGATAGTTTGGTTTGAATTAGGGACAAAATAGATGATTTGGATTATGATAAAGATGACATCCAAACCCTCTGATTGAACTATAGCGTGATTCTACTCTATAAGATGTTTATATAAGGTGGCAAATCTTCAGAAAGAAGTATACTCTGATGAATATTAAACATCTTTTCTGGAAGATGTTTTACTAACTTGATGTTCAGAAGCATACAAAAAACGATGTAGGCTTGTCAACTTTAAAATACTACCGAGAGTGACACATAATTACAGCAACGTCAAAATAACTCTTTCTTGGTTACTATCGTGGGTTTAATGAGCTGAAAAAGGATTGAAGTATATCAAAATGCCAAGAAAATATGAGAACGTAACAAACTTGACGAACAGGTGATAATCTAAGTGGATATTATATATATCTATATATTAAAAGAACTTCAAGTGATAGGACTTGATAATTTATAATTTCACATGATCAATTGACGGATGGTTTCGTGTGGAAATTCATTTGTTGAATTGAGGCAATCAATTATAAGTTGGATTAATATTCCAAAAATAGAAAATGGGTCAAACTAACATTGATGGATCCATTGTAAAAGAAAGTAGTAGTGTAAAAGAGTGGGATACCTTGCTTCACATGAGAAGTCGACTTGAAGAAATGGATTAGTAGCTAGCTAGGTAGAAAATACCAAATTCCAGATGGCATATGGAGTTTGGTGCAACTTATAGTCATCTACATACATCAATACCCCATTTGTTGTTTCCGTCTTACATACTTGCGATTTGTACATATATATCTTTAGAAACACTCCAGGTTGACAATAGAGCTAAAACTATTAACTATTTCTCACTCTAAAGAGGTAAAATGTCCACGAAGAGAATCGGCTGGTTGCTCAATCCCCACTCTACATAAACTTACATTGTATTTTTTTTTAAGGTACTTTCGTTTTTTAAATAACTTTCCTAATTAGGCCTCTGTATTACCAAATTAAACCCCGGAAAGGCAAAATCAGAATTTAGAAGATTGCATTTATTCTCTGATGCAAGCGTTATACATTATCAAAACCAAAACTTGATGTCCAAGCAACCCATATTTTATTTTCTAGACGTCTCATTCTCTTCTCTATATCTCTCTCTCTCCCTCTTTGTTTCTTTGTGTGTATGTGTGTGTTGTGTGTTTGTGCAGGTATCGCCAATACCTGGGAGTTGTAGTATAATACAAATTTATTCAGAGTACCAGAAGCAAGAAAAGGTGTAAAAGAACAAAATTCCTTTGCCTAACTTCAAGATACCAGAAGTAGGTATTGGGTGTTTTAACGCACAAAACGTGATATCTTTTTAAAGCAACTATTCTTGCTTTTGCTCAATCTTCTTTTCTTTTCTTTTCATTTTGGTTTCTGGGTGTCATAGACAGCTTGCAGAAGAGTGTTATGGGCTTAAGAACTGAAGCAGAGACATGACATGGTGCAATAATAATTCCGTTGACGAAAGAGCCATTCAGTTGGTGACAGCTGAGTCCCAAGAAAACACTGTTCTTGACTCCAAATCAGATGAAACTCGGAGCATTACATGCCCTTCTTGCGGCCATAATATCCCATTCCAGGATCAGGTATATATTCATATCTCGACTTTAAAAATATTTTCTTTGAACTTACTATGCAATATTATCCTTTTCTTTCTGTCAAATTCTTGTTTTCATCTGTTACTTCTTCTTTAACCATTTTTGGTTTTCGTTGTTGGACAAACTTATATCAAAGGCTGGTATACATGACCTACCTGGATTACCAGCAGGAGTGAAGTTCGATCCTAGTGATCAGGAAATACTTGAACATTTAGAAGCTAAGATAATCTCGGATACGCGGAAAATTCACCCACTGATTGATGAATTCATCCCAACAATAGAGGGCGAGAATGGAATTTGCTATACTCATCCAGAGAAGCTACCAGGTTTGAATTCTGTCCTTACTGGGTGTTTTACATGTATGTTTCCATCGTTGGAAACGTTTAGATGCATTGTTAAAGAACTAAGCTTGCAATTTTTCTGATAATTGGCTATGTGCTAATAATTGACCAGTGTGATTGCCTGGTTAATTACATTCTGGTGATAGTTTGATATGCAACCAATTGGTTTAGTTTCAACTGTAGACATTCTTATTTTCAGTTTCTAAACTCTTTAGCACTCTTATATTCAACAGCGAGTTTGTTTTGTCCGGCGATTAGTCTTTGTTGGCTGATGACTTGTAATGGCAAGAAACATAAATTCCGCAGGTGGGTGTTCGGTGTCTATCTTAACCAATTAGTTTGGGGATGTTACGATTAAACATCTATACATTCCGTTGGCACAATCTTAAGTGTCACAAAATCACAGCGTTTTGGGACTTGTTTCCATTTATATGCAATCAAGCCCGTAGTTGGCACGAGGATGCAGTTCATTTTGTTGCATCCATTATCAACTTGATAGCGCCCAACACTTGTGTTCTCTCAATCCATGGTACGTCCTTTAATTTTGAAATTATGGCAAAGCTAACGTTGGGTGGTCATCCAATTTCTGGTTTGTTGTTACCGGTGTCTCTAACGTGGACTCGTGAAGATTGAGATTCCAAGGGCATTTGGACTTGGAGTTTCATAATTGCTGGTGAAGCATGAAGATCCACATTACCAAAAAGCAGCTCAAACTAATGATGAGCATCTTTAACATCATTGTTTGTAACATTCAAAGTTTTAATTAATTAAGTAGCAGCTTTGAGACTGTAATAGTGGTCGCCTGATTAATCAACACCAAAGAGCTTAGACGATGTTCAATCCTTTACTAAGGTTCAAATTCAAGTGTATCATTTTCAATGAACCAATAAACCATTGAGATCACATATTTATCATGCATGCATTAAATCCAAAATAATAGCACAACCTAATGATAATTCATAAATTGTTATTTGACATTCATATAGCTTTGTGGTTGTCATTTTTAGGGATTTGTATTTTAAAATGTATTCTAACTTCTGACTCTGAAATCTTGAGTTTACTATAACTGTTTCATTTGGTCTTACAAGTCACAAATCGTTTCAGTTAACTTGGTCTAATTGTCTCCTTGCTTAAACAAGTCCATTCATGTTGAGCAGTTCTCTCGTGTTATGCCTATATAGTATATGCATTTACGTTGACAAATATTTAAGTCGCATCACATTGACAACAACTACAGAAAGTTCTTCCATTAACAATCTTATTATATCCATACATGTAGGAGTAAGCAACGATGGACAAATCCGCCACTTCTTTCATCGACCATCAAAGGCGTACACCACCGGAACTCGCAAGCGCAGAAAGGTGCATACAGATGAGGATGGAAATGAGACCAGATGGCACAAGACAGGCAAGACTAGGCCAGTCCTTAATGGTGGGACAGTTAAAGGATACAAAAAGATTTTGGTCCTATACACCAATTACGGCAGGCAAAGAAAACCTGAGAAGACCAACTGGGTGATGCACCAATACCATCTTGGAAACAATGAAGAAGAGAGAGATGGAGAGTTCGTAGTTTCAAAGGTTTTCTATCAAACTCAACCTAGACAATGCGGTTCAAGTACTAAGGATTCCCCTGACCAAAAATTGAATGATAGTCATATAAATAAGCGCACAGCCTTTGTTCATCACTATTACAGCACTAGTACTCCAGCTTTTATCTCTTACAATCATGGGACTAATAATAGAGAAAGCCCACCTCAGTTAATTCCAGATTTGGTTGCTCAAGGTGACGGCTCTTCGTTAATTCGATTAGCTGCGGATACAAGCAAAGGAAAGCTTCAGAGAAAATAATAAAGGACAGGACTCATTTGTTGCGGTACGTGTTATTATATTCAGTATAATTTTATTAATGGGAAATGGAGATTTTGGCAAAGGAAAAAAGAAGAATAATGGAAGGAATAAGGTGGATCGGCTTCTTTAGTTAAAGGACAAAGAACCAGGTTCTGTGGAAAACTTTGGCCTTGCATCAAACCCTTTTTTTTAAGTAGTTCCTAAGAAGGTTATCAGAAAAGTGGCGATTAATTACTATGATTCCACTTACGCACACAAGTGAATCACACACTAATTGTTTATAGTGGAACTGAGGTGTAGGGTTGTACAAAACAACTTAGGTCTTGGAAATATGAAGTTTGAATGTTAGGTTTTACATTGGCTTCATTATTATTTCTATCTTTTTTCTGTTCTGCTAGAGGTGTATATCTAAATAAGAGCAAGAAGTCAAACCTTTCTTTACGTACTGTACCAGCATATATATAGCACATAATGTGTGACGAAGTTGCCAAGTGTGTATGTGACCTTCATTTGCTTCTTGTTTGCTGTGAAGAAAATTAGAACTGCTTGACAATGATGATGATTGTGGTTACCTTTGTTTCAGATTCCATGTTTTGTTTTAATTTCCGTTCTGCAAAATTAATCTCTATCTCTTTCCTCGTTGTAGACGTCTACTCCCTAGACCTAGGTTGGTATCAATTAACATTTTCACTCCATCTTTTACATGTTAATCACTTTGTAACAAGAGAAATCAAAGGAAATTGTTCTAAAGATTAAGATAATTAAGTGGTAGACTATTTCATAGATATAAATTTATTATTTAATATGTATAAAAGCAAGGATAATTATTAAAAAATTTAATTACTAAATATAATGGACTATAATATACTTAATTGAATTTCAAAATAAAAATTAATAATTATGGATATTTTTGTAAAGATTTAATCATATAAAGGTTGTAATTTCAGTAAAATTTAATATAACCAAAAATTTAATTGAATATACACTTACATTTTAAGTCCTTTAATATTTTACTCAAACTTTTTCATTAACTATTGTAAATTGATAATTATTGTTACAAACTAATGATTAATTAGTAATTATCAACAATAAAGTTTTTATATTTCTTTTTTATAAGATTACAAGATAATTCTTTTTAAATATTTCTTTTAACTATTTTCCATTATCTTTTCCATTTGAAATGTATTTTTTTTATATTTGCATATATATACATCTTCTTATTTTCTCTTTAGTTGATGTATATGTTCCAATTATAATTATTGCTCTATATTATTTAATATAATTTAAATAAATTTCTTAATCCTTTTCTTGTTGTTCCTGACACAAGAATATACTAGGTCCATATGAGAGATCAAATTGGTGGAATTTTCTAAATAAAAATTAATAATATTAGTGATGTAAACGAGAAAGAAAGACAAACTAAAATTATGTTTATATAATTGATAATTAGTTAATAATGTAAATTTTATTGTTTTTAAAATTTAATGATAATAGATTAAATAAAATTTAAAAAATAAAAATATTGTGTTAAATAAGGGTGACGTTCAATACATATAAACCATCTAATTTCAGGTATTAAAAGCATTAAAGAACTCTAAATTTGATAAATGTCATTTTTCTGTTACGAGGAATTAGGTTTTATTTAGTTATGGTTATAACCAGAAGCATATATGTCATTAAAACTAATGATAAAAGGATAAAAAGTCATAATTAATAATACGTGAAATAGAAGACTTTAAGAATTCAACCTATTGACAATGTCCAAGGGTGCCCAAACTTTTGCCTTTCTAAAGAAGCTTTGCATTTTATTTATCTACTATCAAAGATTATAAAATTAATCACCCCATAAAATAATAAATTTTGTAACCAATTTCAGTTTCAAAGTAAACTTTCAATTTGAAGCTGCAGAATAACGGAATTTAGCTTTTCTAATAAGATTTGACATATTCATGATTAAAACTATATATTTATATAAAATGATATAAACCAATTAATTTTCTATATCTAGGTAAAGAAGCTTTTTGCAAAATATGTTGAGCTTGCTCGGTTTTAGAAGTTTAAAACTCATTTAATCCTCTTAAATTGATTAAATTGATTCAGAGTTTTTTAAAATAAAAGAAATTGTATTGATAATAGCAAAAGCTACAACACAATATTATTTTTGGATGGAAGTGGATGGTCGTGCATGAAAGTGTTGATCTGTTTGCCTTTGGAACAATAGAAAGATGAATCGATTCTAATTCTTTCTTTATCCACGCCCGTAAAAGAAGGTCTTAGACAGGACAAGGGTAGCTTGACTATCCGATCAAATTCACTGGCATATTGTAACCGAGTCTAATTTAGCATAACCTGAGGTTACATTAGAATATTAAAGAAGAGTAAAGAAAAAGATATAGAATTACATCATTCAGGTAGTCTTCAAATAATGGCCAAGTGAGCTTTGTTTGTTGTTGACTATGAAAGCTACTCGAACCCATTTGACAATGTTTTCAGACATCTGATATTTGTCTTCCGCAAGCCCATTGTACAATCTCCTATTATGTTCCCTCCATATGGAGTATATGGTGGTAGTAAAGGTTGTTTCAATTAGTCTATTTGGTAATCCGGGCTTAATTCTAGCTATGATCATATTGATGGTCTCCTGCCATTAAAAGGTATATCCCGATACTTATGGCATATACAGTATCCTGCTCTAGATGGCTATGTGTAGCTACATTCAAAAAATAAGTGACTCCTGCTCTCTTTTGTATAGAACACAAATGGGATCATATATCACAAACCATCAATCCTTGATGCGAAGTCTGTTTTTAATGACTAGCCAAGAAAAGACTGAAGCCTTTGGATTTAAGAGTTGTTTCCATAGAATATCAAAACTAGGGCCATGCTCAGCACTACTTACAAGCAGCTTATGACAAGAGCTGTTAAGAAATGTACCTTTAGGATTAAGGATCCAAGTGATGATATCTTCTCCCAGTTTAGTAGGAAGAGGAGGCAAGTAATCTATAATTAATGTAAATCTTCTAAAATTGCCACCCCAATCTCCATTTTGGATGAGTGAAGAGACTTTATCGATGATTGTTATTCTATTTATAAGGTGCTATATTTCTGTTCTTTAGATCAATGGGCTATAAGAAGCCGAATTATCATACCATAGCCATATAGTTGTTCCATACCCCACCCGATGCTTAATGTATGGGTAAACTAAGTCTATTAAGTTGAGAATGTTTGATGGCATGTTTGACCAATTTAAGCTTCTACATCAATTGAAATAGCTTAAGGCGCTATACTTCATTGTTCAAGTAGTTGCTGATAAGCTCCATAAAGCCTTCCATTTTTGTAATCTCATTGAAAAATATAAATGGAGCTCAAGTTTGATTGGTTTAACCATGTGTTGGATAAGGATGTATGAATGATTAGAGAAGATATTGTCTCCAAAGCAAATAGATGCTTGTGGGAATTCACATTGCCATATCAGGTTCATAATGGCCCCATCTAATTTCTTATGGATTAACATATCTCCTTGTTGTTTATTTGTTAAGTGAACACCCTTCTAGTTGCTCTCAAATATACCAAATTGACCAACCGATAGAATTGGTTTAACTCTCTACTAGCTTCCAGTTTATATCGAGTGCGACCTTCAATTTCATTTGAATTTAGAGAGTAATTGAAATCTCCAACTGCTATCCGAAAATGTTGCATACTACTTTGCATATGTTGCATATTAGTCCATAATTTCACCCTCTGAAAAGAAAAATTTTGAAGCATAGATAAGGGTGATTTTAAAGGCAGGAGAGTTACCTCAAGTTGATAGTGGAGATGAATAAACTGATCATTGCAACTGGTTGCTTTCACCTTATAACATGTTGAGTTTTATAGACATATAATGCGACCATTGTAATGATGTGAGTGATTGGTGATTTGTCTCCAGTGTGAACCCAAAAAAGTTAGTCCTAACTGGATATGAGAAGCTTTTATTTTGGTTTCAAGTAGGCCTACCAACACGGGCCTCTTGTCTCAGACCAACTCCCTCACTATGGATTATTTTAAAGGGTCATTCAACTCTCTAGCATCCCATACTAAGATAGTCATCTAAGGGGATAACCCCTTTTGTTTGGCTTTCCTCCTAGATGACCTTATTTTGGAATTAGAGGGGGTAACTGCTACCTCTTCTATTCCATAGTTATCTTATTGGATCAGTTGTGTCTACTGTGTGAGCGCAGACTCGGGTTAGTTTTTCAATTGAATTTGAGCACCCTTCGATTGCTCCCTGGTTGCTTATTTCCTTGACTGCTTTCAATTTGGTTGAGGGAGGTGTTTACAATTGCAAGGCTTGTGCAATATGGCATCCTACTAGCAATTTCAGGAGCTACTCCATGTAACTCTCCCTACATCTTTGTGTTCTCAATAATCTCCTCAGGAGCTATAGAGCTTGGATGAGTCTTAGTGTCCACTACTATACTTTCAAACCCCGAAAGCTCCTTTTACCAGTCTGTTTTAAAAAATTTCCCAGGAGGCCTCCACTTTTTTGTTGAGCTGTTAGGTCGCTATGGATAAAAGACCTGAATTTTAATTGGGACTAACTCACCACTTGCACATAAATTCATCACTAATCTGTTAAGTCAAGAAGACTTCACTTCTATTAACTTTGATGACAATTAAATAATAATAATCTTAGAAATGTACGAACTATTTTGATAAGTTTGTTAAGTGTGCAAAAAAATGTAAGTAACATTTAATCAAACATAAAAGATGCGTGGTCAACAACTAACGATATATCAGCAACAGACGATACGTCAGCGACAGACGATAGGTTAGATGAAACGCAACACCAAACAAAGCGCAACACCAGACGAAGTGCAACAACAGATGAACCGCAATACTAGATGAAGTGCGATACCAGACGAAGTGTAATAACGGACAAAACGTGATAATAGAAGAAGTATTATACCAGACGATACAAATGGAAGATATTCTAGAACGTCAGTCAGTTAGTTAGTTAGAGTTAGTTACAGGACTCAACTAATAACGATTTCTAGAAGATTCAAGAAGCAATTTCTCAAGAAGACAACTGAAGACTTAGGCTATAAATACTAGTTCTAGTCGAAGACTAAATAATGTTTTTATAAGAGAGAGAATTTGATTTGTACAATACTTAGAGAAATTTTGTATTCGAAGTGCAAAAGAAGAGAGCGAATACATCTGTAACGTGAAGCTCAAAAATATCTTTCCTAGAAAGAGAAAGTAAGGCTAGAGCCTGGAGAGGATAAGAAAGCAGATAAAGAATACTTTGTGAGAGAGACCTGAAGAGGCTCTGTAAGTGTAGAACGAATACTTGTAAAGTTGAAGAGTATAGTAAAATCTTAGACAAACTCTGAGGACTAGACATAGCCCAAGGTTTAGCGTGAACCAGTATAAAATTGCGGCATCTATTCTCTAACCCTTATCTTTTAATTTCTTGTTGTTAGAAGAGTAGATAATATTACTTGCAATTGCATTACTTATTAACTTTAGTAGAGTATCTTTTGTGATCATTTAAATTCTATAAAGAATTATAAGAAATCCCAAAAGATTAATATCTTTGAAAAGATTACACAATTCAACCCCCCCTTCTTGTGTATTTTACATATTATACGTGATTTCTATATTAACAAGTGATTTACTTCAGTTGGTATCAGAGCAAGATTTCCAAGAAACACTGTTACAAAGTGAGGACAAATATCCATGGCTGAATCACATATTTTTATAGCTGAAGGTGCCACGGTCACAAGATCTCCTGCATTCAATGTTGAGGATTATCATTATTGGAAAGACAGGATGCGACTCTTTATAGAATCCACACATATTGATCTTTAGGATATCATCGACAATGGTCCATATACACCAACAGATGAAGAAGGCAATATCATCTCTCATGACAAATGGTCAGCCAATTAGAAAGCTTGATTTCAGTTAAACTCAAAGGCCAAGTTCTTTCTAAGTTGTGCCCTAAGCAGAAGTGAATATAATAAGGTTCATGGATGCAGATCTGCAAAGGAAATGTGGGACACATTAGCCATTACACACGAAGGCACAAATCAAACAAAAGAGTCTAAGATCAGCATTCTTGTTCATTAGTATGAGCTGTTTAAGATGAAAGATGAGGAGACTATTGATCATTTGTTTGGACGATTTCAAACGATTGTTAATGAACTTAAAGCTCTTGGGAGAATCTACGATAATCAAGATCATGTCAAAAAGATTCTTAGAAGTCTTCCTAAAAGATGGAGACCCAAAGTTACAGCAATACAAGAGGCCAAGGACTTAAGTAAGCTGAAACTAGATGAATTGTTTGGTTCACTGAAGATACATGAAGTAGAGCTTGATGTAGAAGATAAACCTAGAAGAGATAAATATATCGTATTAAAGGCTGGTCAGAAAAATAAAAAAAACCAGAAAAATAGAAGTATGTCTTCAAAAGCATTAAAGATCGAAGAAATCAAGAATGATGATGCTAGTGAATCTGATCAAGATTCAAGTGAAGATGATGATGAACTATCCTTCATTTCAAGAAAGATTAGGAGGATGTGGAAAAAGAAAGCAAAAGGAAATAAAGACTTTTCTTTTAAGAAGAATAGCAAAGACGAATCAAAGAATGAGAAAAATTCTATCGTCTGCTATGAGTGCAACAAACCAGGACATTACAAGTCTGAATGTTCGTTGCTAAAAAAAAACAGAAGAAAAGTAAAGAAGACAAAAAGAGCATGATGGCAATTTGGGAAGATTTGGATTCGTTCGAATCTGTCTCCAACTCCGAAGCATCAAAACAAGCAAATATATGCTTGGTAGCTGAAAAGGAATGTGATGATGAGGTAACTTTTAACTTTAATGAACTTCAAAAGACGTATTTAAAATTGTTAGAAGATTCACTTGCTATATTAAAACAATATAGGATTTTGAAAAAGAAATTTGTTGAAAGCTTGAAGAACACAAAAATGTTAGAAAAAGAAAACGTCTACCTTAAGAAACAAGTAGATGATATGAAAAAGAAAGTAACTGTAGATAGATCTGAGGAAATTAATCAACTTAAACAAAGAATTAATAGTCTTTTAGCAGATTTATCAACATTTACTGAAAGTACAAAAAGGATGAATGATATGATTGAAAAGTATAGACATCGAAATGATAAGAGTGGTTTATTACTAGTAATAATGCTCGTCATAATAAGAGTTTTATTCCTAACAGAAAGAAAAAGAAATAATATTTTTATTATTTGAGGAATAATTGTAAGTCTAACATTAAAGAACCCAAGAAAATATGGGTACCTAGAAAGGCATAATATATACTGCAGATCTCCTTTCTTGGAAAAAGCAACTAACACCAATGATACTTGGACAATGGATGCTCACAATACATGACGGAAAGAAGGTCTATATTCCTAGACCTCCAAAATAAGTAACTTTTGGAGTCAACCAGCAGGGCAAAATAGTTGGAATTGACAAAATTGGTCAAGATTCATTTGCGTCTATTAATAATGTTCTGCTAGTTGAGGGATTAAAGCATAATCTAATTAATGTAAGTCAATTATGTGATTTTAGTTTTGAAGTATCCTTTAATCAAAATTCTTATGTAGTCAAAAATAGGGACGATTCCATATTTTTTTATGCTAAGAGACAAAATAATCTCTATAAGATTAACATAGATGATTTGAAAAGTCAAAATATTTTATGTTTTATATCAAAACTGATTTGGCATAAAAAGCTAGGTCATGTTAGTTTTAAACATATTTCCAATTTGGTTAGACATGATTTGGTAAGAGGATTACCAAAAATAAGTTTTAACAAAGATTTCTTTTGTGAGAGTTGTCAAAAAGGAAAACAAGTTAAAACACCTTTTTCTTTTAAAAATGTTGTAACTTCGTCTAGACATCTAGAGTTGTTACATATAGATTTCCTTGGTCCAACTAGAACACTAAGTCTTGGTGGAAAGAAGTATGGTCTCGTAATTGTTGATGATTTTCACTAGATTTTATTGTATATTGTTTTTATGATATAACAATGAATCTCTTAGGTGCTTTAAAATTCTATCCAAACAGTTACAAAATGAAAAAAAAATTTCTATTGCTGGAATTAGGAGTGATCATGCTGGAGAATTTGAAAATAAAAATTCAGAATGTTTTGTGAAGAGAATGAAATTTTCTATAATTTTTCTACTCCTAGAACTCCACAATAGAATGGAGTTGTAGAAAAAAAAGAACAGGACGATTCAGGAAATGGCAAGGACTATGCTATATGAAATGAATCTTCCTAAGTGTTTTTAGACAGAAGCTGTAAATACAACTCCATATGAGTTATGGAAAGGAAGAAAGCTAAATATCTCTTACTTCCATCCTTTTGGTTGCAAATGCACTATATTGAATACAAAATAAAAATTGGATATATTTGATTCTAAGATCAATTCAGGAATTTTTTTAGGATATTCGATGTCTTCTAAAGCTTATAGAGTTTATAATCTTGTTTCTAAATCTGTTAAAGATTCTATGCATGTTAAGTTTGATGATGATTCTTATTCAGATAGAAGAGAAGATTCTGATCATAAAACTCTATCTGCTCCCTTAGTTAATAACAGATGATCCACCTGATAAGATAGAAGATATTCCTTAAAACTTTAGTCTTAGAAAAGACTGGAAGTATAAATCCTCTCACCTAGAAAACCTGATTATGGGCAAAACTTCAAAAGGAGTGAAAACTAGGTCTAAATTTAGAAGAGAGGCGAATGTAGCTTTTGCTTTCGAATTAGAACCTAAGAAAATTGATGAAGCTCTTCAACATAAAGCTTAGATAGTTAAATCAATTTACAAGGAACAAAGTTTGGTCTGTAGTCCCTCGGCCACCCAATAAGTCTATCATAGGAACTAGATGGATATTCAAAAATAAACTAGATGAATCAGTAAGAGTAAACCATAACAAAGCTAGATTAGTAGCTCAAGACTATAATTAACAAGAAGGAATAGACTATAATGAAACCTATGCTCCTGTAGCTAGACTAGAAGCTTTTAGGATTTTGCTTGCATATACTGCTTGTCATGATATAAAACTATTTCAAATGGATGTGAAAAATGCCTTTTTGAATGGTTTTATAGATGAAGAAGTTTATGTAAAGCAACCTCCTGATTTTGAAGATATTGATAAACCAGATTATGTCTATAGACTTCATAAAGCTTTGTATGGATTAAAACAAGCACCTCGTGCTTAGTATGATCATCTAAGTTTATTTTTTATTGGAAATGACTTTATTAGAGGACAAGTAGATAAGACTTTGTTTAGAAAATGTATTAAAAATGATTTCATTGTAGTTTAGATATATGTAGATGATATTATTTTTGGTGCAACTTTTAAGAAGCTATGGTCCAGTTTTGAAAATCTTATGAAAAGTAAATTTGAAATGAGTATAATGGGTCAATTGAAATTCTTTCTTGGTTTACAAATTAAACAAACCAAAGAAAAGATTTTTATTCATCAACAAAAACATATCAAAGAACTGTTAGTCAAATATAAAATGGAGAAGGTCAAATCCTATGCATCCTTCAATCCTTTTATCTAAGGATGAAACAGGTAAGAACGTTGATCAAACCCTTTTCAGAGGAATTATTGGTTCTTTACTTTACCTAACTACAAGCAGACCTGATATAATGTTTAGTGTTTGTTTCTGTGCAAGATTTTAAGCAGATCTTAGAGAATCTCATTATATTACTGTCAAAAGAATATTGAGATACTTGGCAGGTTCTACTGATATCTGTTTAATGTATAAGAAAGGTAAAGATTTCAGGTTAATTAGCTACTGTGATGCTGATTATGTTGGAGATAGGATTGATAAAAGAGTACAAGTGGAGTTTGTCACTTTCTTGGCCATAATCTAATTTTTTAGTCAAGCAAGAGGCAAAGTTCAATTGCTCTATCTACTACAGAAGTTGAATACATGTTAGCTGCAAGTTGTTGTTCACAGCCGTTATGGATTAAGTATCAGTTAGAAGATTACTCTATACAAGAAGATCAAATTCTAATCTTCTGTGATAACACAAATGCTATTAATCTACCAAAGAATCCAATACAACACTCGAGGGCAAAGCATGTTGAAATTAGACATCATTTTATACGAGGTAATGTGAAGCTCAAAAGTATCTTTCCTAGAGAGAGAAAGAAAGGCTAGAGCCTAGAGAGGCTAAGAAAGTAGATAAAGCATAATTTGTGAGAGAGACCTGAAGAGGTTCTGCAAGTATAGAAAGTATGCTTGTAAAGTTGAAAAGTATAGTGAAATATCAGACAAACTCTGAGGACTGGACGTAGCCTAAGGTTTAAGGTGAACTAGTATAAAATTGCAGCGTCTATTCTTTGATCCTATCTTTTAATTTTCTTGTTATTAGAAGAGTAGATAATATTACTTGCGATTGCATTACTTATCAACTTTAGTAAAGTGTTTTTTGTGATCATCTGAATTCTGTAAAGAATTACAAGAAATCCCAAAAGATTAATATCTTTGAAAAGATTATACAATTCAACCCACCCCTCTTATGTATTTTACATATTATACGTGATTTCTATATTAACAAGTGATTTACTTCATAATCAACAGTCTGGGAGACTTAAATTTCACTTAATCTCAACACAAATTTTTACATACCCAATTCTCCCCATAGTGGATGTTTGAGCATCCATGCACAAAAGTTTTGTAACACCCACATATCCCCTGGAAGGATATGTAGATGATACCTAAGATAGGACTTAAACATATCAAAACAATATAAAGCATTACTAGAAATTCAAACAACCAACTATTACTTTTCCATAGATATTAGATTTTAAACAGAATTTAACCAACACACTGAACTAATCTGAATACATGCTTCAATTACAATGCCATCCTGAATTAAAGTAATTACATTACAAACCCTTAAATAAAACAGTACATATCTTAATTTCAAATACACTCTATATTATAATATTTACAAAATTTTAACCAAATACATCATGTCTCATATTATTACATACAACTCAAACATACATTCCCAAAACAAAACACATTCTTCGTTGGCCACTGCGGTTGTTATTATCCTGATCTTCAAACCCTCCTATCTAAACCTACATGGGACAAAACCACCATGCTAAGCATAAAGCTTAATGAGGAATAAACTAAACATAAGCTGACAAACAAAATACATCATGTCTCATATTATTACATACAACTCAAACATACATTCCCAAAACAAAACTCATTCTTTGTTAGACACTGTAGTTGTTATTATCCCAGTATTCAAACCCTCCCATCTAAACCTACATAGGGTAAAACCACCGTGCTAAGCATAAAGCTTAATGGGGAATAAACTAAACAGGATATAAGTTGACAATTGTTTCAAACAATCATCCAAACATTCACATATTCAAAATCACATCAGATTATAAGCTGTGTTTACTTATCCATTTTCAAACCAAACCAAAATACCATGAATCTCAAAACAAAATATAACATATCATAATAGGTTACACATTCGCTTCTAAGCAAAACTCACCAATTTCAAAGCTGAATATTATAATATCAGAACAAAACTTGTCTGTAACAAAACAGAATTTTCTTATTTCAGAACAGAGCTAATACGCTTCAGATCAAAGCTTATTTATATCAGAACTGAGCATATAACAGAATACAAAATAAGCTATTCTGCTAATCCTTTATACATAAGTAGGTAACGGGACTAATACATGAGATACCATGATCGGTATCACAGAATATAAGAGATTTATGTCTCAATAACAGGAGACACCGAAGTGTCATAGGAGCAACTGTAGATCCTTCTAGACATGACTATTTACTCACGACTAGGACTTAACAGTTTTAAAACAAAACAAGTTCATTTCAGAATTCTTATGTGAGGAGCATATTGCAAAACATACCACTTTATTCCATTTTGTTCAACTTGACATATTCATTGATTTCCAAACAAACTAACATGTCATACAATTACAAGTATGTGCAACAATGTATTAATAGAGGTATTGAGTCATCACAAATTATATATATTCACACAAATTGAAATCACTTCCAGCACAATCTCAAATATCAAACTCCTCGGACACTTAATGATTCGAAAATTAACACAATATCATCGCAAAAATTCCCAATTTACAAACATCCATATCCAATTCATAATATATAAGCCTTTGGAGCTCATTCATTCATGAACACACCAAGCAATTCAATATTATATTCATCATTATTAAACCATACATTCTTTATATTATCACCTCAATTGATAATGCATAATTAAATTAATTGTTACTTAATTGAATACCAATTTAAGTTCAAAACACACCTTAAACAAGTCCATTTAAGTCCTATTATACCAAATAAATTAACTTAACCTTATATAGTTCATCAATTGCACAAAATCCCTTTTTTTCACCTTCCTAATCATTTCCCACAATTGTGGGATAAGTGACCCTAAACCTCCAAACAATTGTTTTCATAAGATAGGTTTTTGGATCAGTATTGTATGGCCATTTTGATTTTAGAAACTGAAGTTTTTAGATAATATGTTCTTCTAAACAACTGTTCCTATATGTTTTAAGTTTCAAAATAAATAAAGATAATACAATTTGGTTCATTATTACTAGAGTTATACCCAAAATACTACAAACTGTTCTCAACTATGAACAGCAACCATAACTCAACTTCAAGCCAAATTTCAAGACCCTTAGTGATGATAGAAATAAAATTAGATTCCTTCATGAAAGTTGTAAATATATGTATCTAGTTTAATCTTAATTTAAAATCATCCCATTTTGATACCTACAGGTTAAGATATGGCTAAAATATTGATACTCGTTTAGTTGAACCACTCCTTCTAACAAGTATCCAATATGTATCAAGTTTCTAACCTCAATTCTTTCTTAATTCAGTATACATTTTATCCACTTCAAACATCAAACAATACATGTTCTAACATGATACCAAGTTTAGTATTCCCTTACCTCACTAAACTTTAAATTCAAATTTAAAAATCCAGCTAAACCAAATGTCCAAACAACCAGCACATGCCTAAGTTTAATGTGCAACTTTTAGCATCAACAAGGTAATAATACATAAAAATCAAGGTCTACTTCTTAATGGAATAAATTACAAAGCTTCCTATTGTTAATGATCCAAACTCTAGCAAAAGTCTAGAAATTGAGAGAAGATGGGAGGTTTCAATGGAGAGCAAAACAAGAATGAAGAAAGCTGGAATTACTTCAGCAGAAACATGCTTCATCACCAGCTAGGTTTCACTAGCTTAAGATGACATTTAACATCAAGGCATGAAGCCCACTTGCCCACCATTTAAGCTTCCATTTGTAATGCTTTAACTAGGCCACTTGTCCTCATATTATGCTGCCAAATGTCACACATTGAATGATGCTAAATGTTAATGTATTAGCTATGCCAAATATCACTAATTCCTAGGCTTAATCATTCTAATTTCTATATACCAACTTAACTTGTCACTTGATAATTTTCCTAGTCTAAATACATATTAAAATACCTCAATTTTCTAATGGTATCAATTAATTTCAATTTAGTAACTATAGTCCACTTGATCAAAAATTCAAGTCATATATCTTTCATATTCTAATCATAGCACAATTATAACTTCTATCACACATGTACTTTTATAAACAAGTATTATTTCAACTAGGATATATTTTGGGGCTTTACAGGTTTACCCAAAGAGATTGCTAAAAAGCTCAAACATTCTACTATCCATATCTCTAATGGCAGATTAGGAAAATTGAACAAGATGGGAAATGCCTCAATACAGTCCCTGTCAAATGCAATCCCCGATTTCCATTTACGAAGAAGCATAGGTTGGCCTCCTGTATGCCAAGATCCCGATTTAATATTCTATCAATATTATTATCTATCAAATTTATATAGAATTGTACCGTCATCCATAAGCAATTTTTTTCCAAGTCCTTCTTCCCCTACTATGTAGTTGCCCAAGCATTAATAATTGGAAATGCATGTTGTTTGCTCCATAATAAACCAACTAATATCGTGGACTAAGCCTTTTCACTAGCTTGCAAAAACTCCATAGGGGCATATATCACTCCATCCTTTATGACATCCTAATAATGCTTCAATTGAGTCTTGTTCTATTGCAATTGAATTTTGTTTTTCCAAGCTCCTATAGTAGGTGAAGTTCACAGTGAGTGTTTGGTGATATTGCGAGGAATCACCCCATTTTCAAATTCATCATTCTTGACTATTTATCATGAAAGAGCTGGGAAGTCTTCCAGGGAAAATTTTGAAGGCTCACCATTATCCATAGTCCTAGTCTTGGCCTTGGAAAGGCTCTCCATAGAGGGAGAACCTCAGCCTAGATGTGCACAGAAGAACCAAAGAAGGAACTTCAGAAAAGGTGGCAGGAGGTTTATTTCCATAAATGAAAAAAAAGAAAGGGTAGAAATGTCAAAACAAAAGAGAGGAGGTAGAGAATCAAAGCAAAAGAGAGAACTCACCTTTAATTGGTTCAGAGTTTACTCACCTTTACATTTGATTTTGAAAAAGGGTCAAATGATTGTGCATGATCTAAAATGCAAAATACCATAAAGTTTTCAAGGTGTTTAATTAAATTTATAGCATTGTAGGAATTAATATTTAAATATTTTATTTAGATGAATGCTTGATAAATATATTCAAAATTGAAATGTAACACACACCCTTGATAACATTAGCATCGCTAATTAAATTCTCACAATTAAACAAACAATTTAATTCTAAATAATCCATGGACGAAAATCTTTGAATTTTACGAACATTATTACACACTTTTTTATCAAAGTAAGCTAAATTACTTTTATTATAATTAAAATTTTAATCAAATGAAATGAAATAAGAGGTAAACATTTAAGGGCTTATTTATGCTTTTACTCATTTAGCCCATGGAAAAGCAAAAGCCATTCTCATCTCTATACAAAACTTTGAAGCACATAGGCTAGTCACGTGGTTGTAACTAAGGATGGCAAATGGTCAGAGCTGGAGCTCGGCCCAATCAAGCCTTGAGTCTCGAACTAGCCCTTTTTTATTTTGTATATTTTGAAAGTTTTAATAGAGCATTATTTAATTAAAATTTTAAAGTGATTAATTGAATTAATTGAAGTTACGATTTTCATTTGATTAATAAAAATTAAGATTTTATAATGAATTAATATATAAAATATACAGACATTGATCAGATGAATAAGATGAAACCAAATTCATTAAAGAAGGAGGATAAGATTATAGGAAATAAAAAATTAAATTAAAGTGATCAATTAAAATAACTAAAGGTACAAATTTCAATTGATTAATAAAAATTGAGATTTTATAATGAATGGATATATAAAACTTATATATATTGATCAAATGAATAAGATGAAACCAGTTCATCAATGAAGAAGGATAAGATTATAAAAAATGAAAGAAAAAGATTATAATTCAGTGATCAATTGAATTAATTAAATTTAGGAATTTCAATTGATTAATAAAAATTAAGATTTTATAATGAATGAATATATAAAGCGGGCATATATTGATTAAATAAAAAATAAAACCAACTTCATTAATGAAAGAGGATAGGATTACAGGGAATGAAAGAAAAAGATTATAATTAAAGTGATTAATTGAATCAATTGAAGTTACGAATTTCAATTGATTAATAAAAATTGAGATTTTATAATGAATGAATATATAAAATGTACATATATTGATCAAATGAAGAAGATGAAACTAAATTCATTAATAAAGGAGGGCAGGCCTGTAGGAAATAAAAAAGAATTATAATCAAAGTGGTGATCAATTCAATTAATTGTAGTTATGATTTTCAATTGGTTAATAAAAATTGAGATTTTATAATGAAAAAATATATAAAAAATACATACACTACTTAAATGAATAAAATGAAATCAAATTTATTAATGAAGGAGGATAAGAATATAGGAAATGAAAAAGAAGTTATAATTAAAGTGATCGATTCAATTAGTTGAAGTTATGAATTTTAATTGATTAATAAAAATTGAGATTTTATAATGAATTAATATACAAAAGTATATACATATTGATCAAATGAATAAAATGAAACTAAATTCATTAATAAAGAATGATAAGATTATAAGAAGTGAAAGAAAAATATTATAACTCAAGTGATCAATTCAATTAATTAAATTTAATATTTTAATTGATTAATAAAAATTGATATTTTATAATAAATGAATATATAAAAAAGTACATATATTAGTCAAATGAAAAAGACTATAATTAAATTTACCAATTCAATTAATTGAAGTTACGAATAAAATTCATTAATTGATGACATCATTTATAAAATGATTATCCAAAAAATTTAAATGATACAATTTACAAAATGAAGATAAAATCATGAAATAATGTTCTGGACTGGGAGTTTGGAACTGTGAGACACAGAGAGTAAATTGTGGAGAATGGAGACTAGAGAGACTGAGGGAGCAACTAATCATTATAATCAAGACCGTCAATAGTTTGCATCACTTCCTCTATATGTAAAAACACTATATTTAGTACTATAGTATTAAAATTAAAGGAAAAAAGCATATCGTAATTATTAATAAATAATTAAATATACTTTCTTCATCGAATATTTTATCAAAATAATGTCCACTTCATTGATGAATATGAGTATGAGTATATGTATGATTAGTCACCTTCGCATTAGTACATATGACTGTATTAATATACAAATTAAAAAAATATAAGGTAAGATAATAAATAAAATTGACGTGATATATCAAAAAGAAAAGAGTTTATCCTCAATATCTTCATCACCTAACCAACTTTAGGAACACATAAGGGCTTCCATAGTACAACAATAAAGTTGAGCATGATGAGGACTAATAACACAACCACCAATGCTAAAAGTAGACTCCAAAGCAACATTAGATGATGGAATTGGTAATAGTTCTCATGCAATTACTTGCATGATAAAAAAATTATTTCGAAAACTCTTTCATCATAATAATAAATCGAATTGCACACCTTCAATCTTTATTCAAATATTTATCTAACTCTATCATATTGTACAAAGTATTAGTCCTTTTTCTTATATAAATTTTGTAGGTGGAAGTAACAAATTGCTCTGAAAAGATAAACCCGAACTTAAAATTGAAACATAAGCTAAACAGCCTGAACTACTAGTCTCGATCCTGAATTTTGTCTATTATAAGTTGATAATCATCAAACAAATCAGATCATAATTGTTTATTGACATCTACATGCTCTTGAGCTCGATCACCATACAACACATTACATATAAAATTAATTTGTTCCATCTTGTATCTCGAGTCCAGCATAGATAAGCCTATAACAATATGTTCAACCTTATACCAATAAGAATTCAGCATCTCCATCATTTACTTTGTCATAACCAAAACATCCTTATTAAAATCAAACATCTAATCAAATAAAGTTTTCTTTATCTCGCACATACTGCTAAAACAACGTTACGAATTTGAATATTTTGTTACCGAGAACAATTTAGTTGCATTATGAAATAATTCCAACTTTGCACAAAGTTCTCTAGCCAATTCCCATTAATCTTTTGTAGGCATGCAAGTGTACTGAAAATCTTTTTGTCTTAATCTAGTAAACACATCAATATATTGAATTGCCAACTCCAACAAGATTGAGTTCTGTAACACCCCACTCCCGTATGACCCGAACCCGACATCGATGGTGATATCCGAGTCCGTGTCCCACGAGGGTGGCGTGCTACAT
>JANVCQ010000002.1:38110571-38133063 GCA_025531925.1 Erythroxylum plowmanianum
CCTATGCAATCCCAATCTATCCCATCCTATGCCAATTTTACCATTTTACCCTTCCAGTAGGGGGTGGGATGTTACAAGTTCCATCTGGTTGGACAATCCAAAATCAACATCTTTGTACTCGAAAAGCATTGTTGTCGTGCAATTTCTTTAAATTTTTCAACTCTTTTAGGTGTTGCACTCCAATATAATACACTATTGCAAATCAAATCCATTACTTCCTTTATCATATCCAATCCATCATTCACGATCAAATTCAGAATATGCACAAAATAATGGATATGGAATAACCTTTCACTAACCAACAAGCTTCTAACTCATATCTTATTTTTCAACTTTTCAATTATAGAATCATTCATGTTATAATTGTCAATTGTTATGATGGATAGTTTGGTGTCAATCTATAAAACAATCTTCCAACACAATTGTCAACCTTTTACTTATATGTGGTGTCGACACATAAATGAACCTTCTATGTACAAATATGAACAACATCAATAATAACATAATGAATTAGTAAATAATAACAATATTAAATAATAAAAATCACCTTAAAATTTATTATGTAGAGTCTAGTCATTGTTAACATAATGTGTTGTCATTGCACATAACCCTTCTTTTGGTTAGCGATTGTCTACATATCAATTGTAATAGCAATCCATCCTCCAAAACTCGACAATGTTCTTAAATTTTTTTTTTTCTTATCCTCGTATATCTTCATAATGTCCTTCTTCAATGTATTCCGAGTTGAGATCTTGAAGGTCAATTCCAGTGAGGTGAGCAACGTCATAAATCTTTTGCAATCAACTATAGATAATGTATATTCATCATCAATTACCATAGAAGCTATCAAAAATCTTGATCTTTTACTGTCATACAATGTTGCAGTCATTTCATTCTTTCCTCTCACAAGGTTAGGGGTCAAAAATGTTTGACCCTTAAATATCATCTTTACTACACGAATCCATATATTTCTTTAAATGAGAGGTTACACCTTTTGAACTTCCGGCCATCATCTTCAGAATAGTTACGTTTGGCTTTTTCTACTCTGCCCATTAATCTAGTCTATTGAAGTGATTCCAAACTTCACTTTTCAATTGACTTGGAGTTGGACTTCTATCTTCACTTGGTAGAGGATTCAAAGTTTCTACTTCTGCCTTCGATATTGGATTACAACTGTCTACTGAAGGAGTATGTTCATCCATCTGAAACAATCAACATATAAATATATATGTTATTTATAATCATAATTAATAATTCATAAACATGGGAGAGAATAGGAAAACCTAAATCATAATTGTCGATTTAGAGTTTATCGATTATCACTTACAAGTTATCAGTGACTTACACGGTCATATACACGGGATGTTCTCTATGTATGTAACCTTGTAAGTCACTAAGATCGTGTCACTCAACACACACGGGTGTGTATGTATTTTAGCATAATTACACGGTCACAAATACGGACATGTATATGATATTATAAGTTACTAGGGCATGTATGTGATAGTGAAAAGTTACTGAGTGCTATGTATGTAACCATGTAAGTCATTGTGTGTATCCGCAAACTTACAATGTCATATACACAAGCATGTATGTAATCATGTAAGTCTGTAAAACTCACAGTGACTTACACGGTCTCATACACAGGCGGACTTATATAGGATCTGCAAAACTCACCGTCACACAATGACTCACACGTTCAAATACACAGGGTTGTATGTCATCGTGAAAGTTTGCGAAAATACCTCTCTGGTAGCAACAATCCAAAAACTTATAGCACTTAATAAATTTAATCTTCAATCAAATCCATAAGACGACAAAAGAATTTTATGTCGGTCGGTAGGTGGCAAAGAAGCAAAAAAAACATGATTACAAGATTACAAGAAAGCGGGGCGACAAGGCAAAGGCACAGCCACAAATGGAGGGCAAAGGAGGGGTGAATGGCAACTGGTGCAACGAAGGGGTGAGTGAGAGCTGACAAAGAGAGTGAAATGTAAAGATTAAGTAAGAAAATTAACCTACTACAAAATGACATTGTTTTATTTTTAGAAAAGTAAAAGCATAAAATGACGTAGTTTTGCTTTTAAAAACAAAAGTGGAGGCTGAAAACGATATCAATTTGCTAGTGTTTTTTTCTATGATGCTGCCGCTCGCTCATACCAAGTTCAAAATTACGTTCCAAACTCAACATTCACTAGACAGCATTACCCTCTGATGTAAACAGAAGAGTGCACTCGTAGACTGACATCAGCATAGATTAGAGGTTTAAGCATCATAAATAACACTTTCTTAGCACAAAGAATTTTCCCCCAACTGTTTGTTCTTACGAAGAGAAACTCTAGGAAATCATACCTTTTCGTAATTTTTAGCTACCTCTACATTCACACTAATTTCCCAACCAGATTCCAAGAAGATTACAGTCACACTCCATATACAAAATCAAATATGAAAATATCACGACTTCTGCAGAACACACTTCTCGTACAAACCAAGGATGTCTTTCTTGTTAGGGTTTTTCAACTGAAGGAGCTCAGCACCAAAATTATGTTTAGTTAGTTCCTGTTTAAGCTTCTGCACTGTGAATTTTGTATAATCTTCCTGATCAGTTTGCTGACTCAGTGTATCCTCATCGCCCTTGAACACCGAACCACCATCTTCTGGCTGTGAATATATCAGAGGGCTTGTTGTGCTCTTTGACCTCTTATTCGATCTGTTGTCATTTGCAGCAAAGTCTTGAATGGACCCTATACCCATCTCAATATCTTCTCCTCTGAATCGTTTGCCATGGGAAGCAGTTTTCAGCCTATTATCCAGCGCTGACTCATTCAGTCGAACTGACGTCATCTCCTGCTGCAATTTGTCAAGTTCTGCACGTGCCACTTCTAACTGAAGAGAGAATTCTTCTGCTCTTTTGTTCGCAATTGCATGGGCTTTGCGTTCCTCATCCAGAAGTCGTTGAAGAGCTTTGACCGTACTAGCTCTCTCCTCATTATTTGATCTTAACAGGGACTCTATTTCTCTCTCCCGTTTTTCAACTGTTGACTCGAGTAATCCAACTTTTGAGACTGCATTCAACTCTGATTGACGTATTCTATCAAGTTCATTTGTCAAGTCACTCTTCTCTCTCTCCAGAGTTTCAATGTGCCTTTGGGACCTCTCAATCTGGGCCAATCTTTCCATGGCTAGTTTCTGAAGCTCACTCTTTTCCCTTTGAGCAGATACTGCATCAGCTCGTGCTTTGTCAGCTAATTCAGTAGCCCTCTTAGACTCTTTCTCAGCAAGGCTGCATCTTTCCTGAACTTCTGCAAACCTCTCAAACTCTGACCGGTACTTCTGCTCGAGATGGATCTTCTCCTGTTCAAGTATCCTAGCTTCTCTCTCATAAGATTGGGCTTTTGCATTTGCAGTCTCCAATCTCTCAGCCAACTCTTTGATTTCGAATTTAAGGGATGATATCTCAGCATCAAAACTCTCAATTTTTGACTCAGCAGCCTACAAAACAGACTTGTGAATAACCCAACATAAACATTTCAATTCTATGCAATAAGAGTGAGAAACTAGACATGTTTAGTGTCTTCCATGCAATGAGACGTTACTCCTAGAATATTCAGTCTGTAACGTAACCGGAGAAGCAAACCTTTAACTCCATGTTTAGGGTTGTCAACCGCTGCTCAGCATGCTCTATCATCCCATTCTTCTCCTTTATTTCCTTTTCCTGGATCACGTATGCATGATATTATCTTCAGTCCACTATGCAATAAGTTAATATGTGATTTCAGAAATTGAATGATTAACGGAAATCACCTTTTCAGCCAAATGGCTTGAGAACTCTTCCCGCATAGCATCCTCTCTCAGTTGTGTTTCTTTACTTGTGCGTTCCTGCACAATTGCTGCCTTCTCTAGAGCATTTTTTGTTTCTCTTACAGTCACATCATACTTGCGTTTCCACTCAGCTGCCTCTTCCTGAGCTGCTCTAGTTTGTTCATGAGCAGCAGCCAGTCTTGCTTCAGCAGCACTGCTCCGTGACTTCAAATTTGCAATTTCTGCACTTGTCTGATCATCAACAGCTTTCTGTTTTGACAATACCTGATCATGCTTCCTTTTCCAGTCTATGGCTTCTTGTTTGGCAGATTCCAAAGCTTTCACCAAGCTAGAACATCTTTCATCAAGAGAACTTCGACTACTTTGCAAATCAGATATGCGCCTCATATAGTCATCAGCCAAATTCTTCTTTTCATTGATAGCTTCATCATAACGTTTCATATACTCGGATTTGTTTCTTTCACTAGCTTCAAGTTGCTTGCTAAGCAACGTCATCTTATCCTCAATAGAGCGACATTTCAAGATGAGGGAACTCTTTTCAGATCCAAGTTGATCATTCAACCTCTTGGCCAGGTCAAATATTGGACCTTCTAAACTATAGGCACAAATACACACACAAAAAAAGGGTTGGCTCTTGGTCAGGATCAACAAAACAACATGCAAAACCTACCACCAATAGGAAAGGAGAAGGGTCTGACACAAACCTTTGTTGGAGGAACATGACTAATTTCTGCCATTTTCCTGGCCCATGACAAGAAGCTTCATACTCAGATAGAAGGCCATCAAGAACCTATACAACATCTCCACAAGCAATAAAATAGTTTCACGTTTAAAACCATGCAACAACTGCCCAAATTACAACCAAGATCTTGATGTAAAAGCACAAGTTTTATGTGCCTTAATAAGACAAAATATAAGTTTAGTTCTTGCCGTGTCAAACACAGCACAAAAGTATTTCTACAGTACTCAGCATAAAAGTAATTCTACAAAACTTGTTCTGTATCAATTGGCCACGGCTAATCAAAGCAAAACAAGAGCAGCTCTTGGCCTACAAATAAGCACTAACTATAAAATAGCTGTGATTTACTCTTAACAATCTCTTCAACAGAACCATGTTAACTTTCAAGGAAAACAAAAAGAAAATAACATGGGAATTATCAACTACAACCATTAGGCAACAACATTTTAAAAGTTTAAACCACAAACACACAAGGAAACAATAACAATAAAACTCCTAAGAGCACATTAGATTCCCTTAGCCACCGCTTACCTTCACAATTTTATCTACATTAGCATCAGTAGCATGACAAGCTGTTCGCAGTCTCTTTTCCATGCTTTGTATAGTATTTGAACATTTCAAGTCAGCTTCCATAAATGTATTTCTCTTGTAATCCTGCATCCATGGCCATAAGAAATTTAGAACCAACTATTTAGTAATTAGAATATTCTTTGTTATCAAACAAAACCGCAGTCTTCTGTGAGCTGATCCCATGATATGGAAGTACAAACCTCTACTTTTTGACCATGATGACAAGGTAAAAGTTTGGTGAATTAGGGTTGATCCTATTGTTGAAGTACAAAACCTAACAAAGCACAAATTCAAATCACTATTTTTTTTCTGTAATATCATTTTATCAACTTGGGGTTTTGTTAAGCAGGAGCCTTCAATGCTCGCGACATTATTGCATTACTTTATACTGGCCTTCACCAGTAGACAAAATAAAGTTTGGAATTTACTGAAATTTCCACAATAGCCGACAAAGAGGTAGCTTTGAAAATTTTCATGATAATTTGCATTTTGGCAGCATAAATGCCTAGGTCATCCTACTTCTCCTATTCATCCCCAAAGGTTAACACTTTTCATCTATTCCTTCATTTTCTAGAGCATTTCTTCCTAGTTAAATTCTTTTCCTTTTTCTTCTACTGCCATATCAAAGGTACTCTAAAGATGAGAACAAGCATTAAAATCAAAAGCTTGATTTCCATACTTCCAGAGGGTCTAAAATTACAAAATATGACATCCAACTAGAGACCCAAAGTCCAAACTTGCTGGGAACAGTAAGCAACACAAGATTAGATCAAATGTTTCAGCCTAGCACTCTATTTGTACTATAGCCTTGAGTAGTGATCAAGACAAAAGGGATGGGTCCCGAGTAAGGTATATTATTACCTCAAATGCCTTTTTAACGAATTTCTGGAGAAGCCCTTCATATTTCTTTCTTGCTGAACCAATCCCTACAGCATTAGCGTTAAATACAGCCAGTGATTTTTGAGCTGCTTCTTCTTGAGCTTCCCTCAAAACGACCTAAAACAACTGAAATTAGATAATGACATAAAAAATTAAACAAATAGCATATCAGTGGGAATTACTTCATCTGGTGGCTTTGAACAATCAAAAGTAGCCATATAAGTCTCAGTTGCAGCATCATATGCTCTTCGGCACTCAGCTTCTTCAACACTCTGAAAAAACAACATATTAGTAATACGGAATAATTATAAGTTTGTAGCATCCAATGTCACAAAAGAGACCTACTTCAAAAGATTACCTATGTAAGAAAAATCTGCAATCTACCTCAAATATAATGGTTGCATGGTACAGAGAACATCAATACTTATTTCAAGTGGAGAATAGTATAGTAAGAAACAAAACTCGAAGATAAATTTGGTCAACAATCCAATAAAAGCCATTGCTGCTCTGCATTCGAAAAGTCTGATCCTATCATATTCAAACCCAAAATAAATGACCTTTTAAATTCAGTTTACAGCTAAAATTTCAATTTTCGAGTAGCAATATACTCCCATTGGAAAAGATTCTCCATTATTCAGAACAAGAGAAAGGGACTTGCTTAGGATAACTCAGTACCAAAATTAATACCAAGACTCATTTACCAGGCAAATACACCTTCACCAATATATAAATTTAACTGCCACTATGAGATGGCTAGGGCATAAAAGACTATAATGTGATGAATCACATGATGCAGAAGCAAAGAATACTGACCTGCCATGAGGATGATATTGTTGGCACTGCACCATTGTTGAGAGCCTCCAAGTACGATTCGGTGATACCAACAAGAATTGGGCCCGTCATTACTGTAGCCCCTACCTGTTTGGGCCTTGTTCTCTCAAAAACAAATTTTGTCAATGCATCAAGACCAGATCGAAATTCCGGTCTCAGCTTGTCAAGCTGCAGACACAAATTTTAAGTAAACATAAGTTCCAGGGAAGTTGAATAAAAATGAACACCTCTTCTCTCAATCTCCACACAGGTGTGTGACCACAAATGCTGAAATTGACACAAGTAAAGGAAGACATGAAAAAGGTAAGGTACTAACCGATATTTGATCCATCCTTTGGAGATCATTTTCATTGTTCAAAGGCCTCACAAGGGTGAAGCATTCCCTATCAGGAAATAATGCACGAATAGAATCCCGGATCTATTGACAATTATTACAGCATAATTAGCACAGCAAAACAGGAATAAACACCATTATCAGTTAAAGTATTCTGCGCATGAAGCAACTAAAATAACAAATTCCCAATAAACATGTCATGATCTCAGCATCTGACAAAGCAATAGCTCCACTACAAGATTTACGTAATAATAAAATGAAAACATGTGCCTTACCACAGGTACCTAAATCAATATGAATATTTCAAAAGCATAGGAAAATCAAATTTCATTGAGCTGTTACAGCCAGAGTTAATATAACATTCTTACCTCATTCTTGGAACCTATATCTTTTCCACTGCCTTGAACTGGCCTCAGCGCAAGCTCCAAGTAGTCACGGGGTGTTATTCTCCTATTATCCTCCACTAAATCCAGATAGAAATCCTGCAGATAAGATGTCTATTTCTATCATCTCATAATCTTGCATTACAGAAAATTGAATAAAGATAAAAAATCAGATGAAATAAAATTATTTTAGTACTTAATACCCTTAGAAGCCAAACAAAGATTGGCGAAAACTGCCCAAGTTCAGATGCCGTATTCCTTCCTCCAGCAGCTCTTACACGAATATGTTTAGTCATTTGTGTCACAAGAGAAAGTCGATCAAGAGCAGCTTCATCTATTCCACCCATCTGTATTAAAAATTCATGAACAGTAAATGAATGAATTGTAAAACAGTATTCTGGAAGCAATAGAATGTCAGTAGTAAAAATTAACCAAATTAAGAAGTGCATCATAATGCTCTTTAAGAGTATCAAGGTCTTAGAATATGAGTTCCTGACCTGATTGTAGATAAACATGCTGGATAAGAGGACTGCCAAGGAGAATATCTGGGTGCTGTATGTTCCCTGTCAAAGAACAGATACGTTAAAATTGTGAACAAGTATACAATTAACGATTAAGTAAATTACTATACAAAATTAAAATAAGGGCAGTCTTCAAGAAGTAAGTTGCCCCAAAAAATCAACACATACTGTTTGATCATAAGCATCTATTCCTTCGCTGTCCAACAGTAAAAGATTGTACTGAGTGCCATCAAGAGCAGTTCTCTTTAATGGTGCACTCCATAACCAAAGTCCTTTTGTGCAAGGTCGATGAGTTGATGCTACTTGAAATCCACTACTTCTCCCAAGAAGCTATAACAGTTAAAAAAATAAAACCATTTGTTAAAATTTTCAATTAGTATCTCAACAATATCAAACAAGTACTGACAAACTGCACATGTTAATCAAAAACATTCTCCAAATTCCAAAATACACTTCAAATGACACTTTTAAACAATAATAAGAAAAAGAATGTATTAGTTTTTTAAAAAAGGCACTGTTCCAAATCGATTTTCAACAGTACTGAAAAATTGAAAAGATAGAAAGGCCACAACTTGTAAAAACAAGCATTTACTCCTCTTCATGATATTACAGAAGTTACACATATATGACCCTTGAAAATCAGACAGGTGTACTTCCTTAAGTGAGTCAAGGATATTGCTTGACCGAAAGCAACTAACTATGACCAGGATAATAAAATTTGACAACAACCTTCAAAACAGAAGCGATTAGTAATAAAAAGAATTCTTCATGGCAAGTTTCTCTATCAGTAGTTCACTTCCAACTGCTTCAATATCCACATGCATACTGCATACTGAAACCCTTGCTTTTCTAAACACCAAATTATTCCGTGAGCTATGTAATTGCTTCTTAATCTTCTTCACATCTACAATTAAGTTCCTAAGCATGATAAACTCCTTCTTGGCAACTTATAATTGTCAACACATTTAATACCTCTACCTATCAGAACTTGAAAGAAGATGAAAACCCTTGTAGGCAGTAGCACTGCAGCAGCATGACCAACAAAGTGTCTACTCTAGCAAAAGTAAGAGATAGTAAACTCCTTGCCCTTTGGACACAGAATTATTTACACAACCTGATTACCTTCTAAACAAAGATCAGAATACACATCCGAGCCCATAATTCTGCCGATATGGTCCACCACTACATAGGTAACCAACAACCAAAAAATTCTGACTAGACAATTTTTATTTGTCTGGCACCCTTCTCAGTTCCATTCTAGACATATTAAAGCACTCCATCCAGCAAAATAATAAGTTTCAGTTAAGATGCGTTTTCCAAACCTAAGTTTGGAGCTATTTTGCATCTGGCCTAAACTGCTGGTTTTTCAAACACAACCAACAATGCGAAAGCAGCTTTAGAAGTATGGATCACAAATTAAAAGATTTGGAGAGTGGTGCACTGTTGATAGACAACTAACTTCGTGGATCATCCACAAGTCAAGCATAATCCAAAATAGACGTGGAATGCTAATAGTTGCAACAGAAAAGTCTTTAAACTCGCATAAATTAAGCAACCAGAGTACATTCGTAATACACAGATATGTGTTATCAAATCCATGAAGTACCAATTGTAACATAACAAAAAAAACCCTAAATAACTGAACCCCCCTGAAAAAATTAAACCTAAAATCCAAAAGAACAAATTAAACCTACATTGCGCAATAAATCCCAAAATTACGAACCCCAGAGTCATGAGTCATTCGACAAGTCAAAGAGAAAATCCAAATTTCCACTATATCTTCAGCACGTAATAAATATCTAGAAAAAGAACCTGATTCAAAATGAAACTTTTCCCTTGGCGAGCGCGACCACAAACCGAAACCACGCCAATTGGTTCCTTCACAAGTTGGAGAGTCGCGACTGCTTCGGGATCCATCCGAAACTTCCCTCTCTCATCGCAGTACACCAACCGTATTGGCCTTGCAGGCCCGGTGACCGGCGGAGCTGAAGGAGAAGAAGACGGCGAAGGAGAGAAGGAAGGCGGCGAGGAATCCCCGCCGCTTTCCTTACCTCTACTGAAGAACTTCCTCATCTTGGTTTATCCTAGCTACTGGTGGCTGTGGGGGTAAAGTAATGACGGCGACGGCGAGTCTCCGATCGGTCTCGTAGCTTTTTCTTTAGCTTTTTTCGCTCTGGGCTTCTTTTCTTGTTTGGGGTTTAAAATTATAGAGGGAAAGAGAAAATGAATGTGATTTTAGGTAGAATTACGACAGTGTACATCGTCTTGATGGTCATGATTCGAGAACGTGAAAGGGCACGGAGGGAATATCGATAGGACAGCGTGGAAGTGAAGCTAACAGCTAGATTTGGCAATTTTGTTATTGTTATTATCATTTTTGTTTTCTTTTTTAATTTTAGAGGGAAAATATTTAATGGATTAACTAATAATATTTAAATTATAATATTTTAATAATCATCCAGACTTTCTGAAAAAGTTAAGCATTAAACATTTGCGAACGTTCGAACAATATTGCGACTATCATATAAAATTTAGTTTTGATACAATATAGTACTGATGTACATAAGGATGGCATTTGGACCTAGACCCGGCTTCACCCTCCCAAATCTAACCATAATTAACAAACTAGACTTGAGTTAATAGGATCTCTTGCCCAATTTTTTCAAAATGGGACTCATGCTAGGCTGAGGCATACACTTATAACAAAACGACGTTGTTTTTAAGAAAATAACATCACAGACCAGGTCAACTTAAGCTCAAGCTTAAATACATCAGGTTCAAGCCTCAATAGAAACTATCCAGTCGAGCTCAATCACGGGCAAACCCCGATGTCCTGACCTGTTGTTAATGCTAAATGATTTTATTAGTAAATATATTAAAATATATATTATTATGAAAATTAATGTAACAACAGCTTGCCAACGTTAACAAATGTTAGTGGGGAAAACTCTACGTTTTCTCCTATATACATACCGTTACTAATAAGTGTATTGTACAAGAAAGGGTAAAAATTAGAGATGGCAATGGGTCGAATCCAGGCCTGAGCTCAGTCCGATAGCTTCTGTTTAGGTCCAAGTTCAAGCTGAGGCTAAGTCTGATCGAGTCTGGGTATTTTGAAGCCCGATTCAGCCAAGTTCGATCTAATTTTTTAGAAAAATTAAATACAAAATGATGGCATTTTTCATAAAACGATATCATTATCCTTATATTTGTCGAGCTTGGGTCAGACTAAGCCTAGGTAATCTTGGCTTGAGCCCAACCTGAGACCTGGCCAAACTGAGCCTAGCTGACGTTAATTGCCAAGCCCAATAAAAACAAACTTAAAGTAAATATGAGATTTAAAGTAAATGTCATTTTACTATTTTACTGTAAATTTCTCTTCTTTCTCTTACACATAATTCATTAAAAAGTTCTCTTACACAGAAATAGTGCCCATTGAAAACTCCCTCCCTCTCTCTCTCTCTCTTATTGTTTCATCTTTTTCAAGTACTTTCTGATTATAGTGTAAAAGAGATAGATACTAAGAATTAATAAACATGGATTTTAGACCAGATGGAATTTAAAGAAGCATTATCTTATTACTCCATTTACGGACCGATGAGGAGCAAAGTTATGAATATTTTAATGATATCGGTACCATATTTATTTCTGGTACAGTATTATAATGATATCGGTCAATATCGGGTACCATTTTGAATAATTTTCAAATTTATAACATAGTCCTTGCTTTTTTTTAAATTACAAAATAGCCCCTCAATATATTGTAAGGATGTCTTTTTCATCTCTCATTGATAACTGTAAGATAAGATGTGTACAAGGAAGATCTATTTTTCAGATTGACCTTGATTGCTTATTTCACCTTCTCCATAACATCATAAAAATAACTCATTGTTGCCTTCTCATTATTATCAACCAAACGAAGTATCCTCACCAAAGGCGCATAAACTCGAATGACAAGTTAACTTTGGGATTAAAATTAGTATCTTCAAGTATAATTCTAAAAACCTCCAATATAACATTAGACGTAGCATTCGGAGATGTAACTCACTTATTATTTTTAAATATTTATCTCAACTCTTTCTTCATAAAAATAAAACACTGAAGTAATAAGAAATTAGTTAAAAATTTTGTAATAGTAGGTTGACACAAGTTTCTACCATTATGAAATCCTTACTCATCAAATTTAGGACTCCTACACAATTGAAGATGAACCTGGTCAGTTTTCTGTACAATCTCATCAATAATAGAAAAATATCTTGCATCTTCCATATTTTCTAACATTAGGTTAATGCAATGTGCAGTATAAAGGAGTCCAATAAAAAGAATTATATCTTCTTTGTAATCTTCTTCTAGCTGCTTTATAAGCAGAATCATTGTCAGTAATAAACTAAATAATATTTTCTAGCCCAACTTTATCAAATATCTTAAATAGAGTACCAACATTCCTAACAAGGTTATATGCATAAATAGACTTCAAAAACATTGTCCCATTTGTAGAATAAACCAAAAAATTAATATTATGTTCTTTCCTTTTATTTATCCAACCATCACGCATGATTGAACTTCTAAAAGTATCCTATGTCACTCTTCTTTTGTCCAAATAACTTTTTATTTTATAAATAGAGCTACTTAAAAGTTCACCTTTGTAATCATCAATTAAAGTAGTTTTATATCCTAGACCGTAAGAGATGATAACATCTACCGTAGTCTAACAATAATTGAGTAGTATTAAAAGTTATGCCTGAATCATACCACCAACTAGCCATTATCATATCCACATTATGAGTCACTTCTTTATATTGTAAGGCATTGAGAATTGAAAGTTGAGCTCTAAGAATTATTAGTGGTGCAAAAAAAACAAAAACACATGCCTTCTTCTTTTCCTATCATTAGGTGTAACATTCTTTTCTTGTTTAGTAGGAAAACTACCACCTTCAACATTCTCACTATCATCCTAGCCACCAACAAAAGAACTTCCACTACTAATTTTGTAATTCAATCTTTGCCTTTTATCTTTCTTATAATGATAATCTTCAAGTAAAGTCTGCATTTGTCATTTCACATCATGACTCATTTTTTATAAGGCTTCACATCACCTTTGATCTCAACTAAATGCTTTTTTAATTTGGTGATTCCTCTATATTTCAAATGCATGTTACAAAACAAACAAAAAGAATGGTTCTTCATTCTAGGAATTAATTTAGCATGAGCCTAAGTTGGATCATTAAATCATGCTGAAGTGGTTGAATAGGAGTACTTGAACTTTCTTCCATTTATTTGTAAAATAAATGAAGAAATATATCAAAATTAACTTAATAACTTCATATCAAAATAAAAATTGTGTAAAAAAATTATGAAGAAATAGATCAATAATAGTTTCTCAATAACTCATGTTCCTTTCTAAACCCAAATTACAAATATATACATTGATTGCTACACTTTTACAACTATAAATCTTTTTGTCTGATTACATAATTCAATTATAAAATTACAACTATAAATTATTTTGTGTAATTATATAATTTAAAAATAAACTCACAACTAGAACCTATTTTGTATGATTATATCATTCAATCATAAACTCATAGGTCATAACTATAAATGATTTTGTGTTATTACATAATTCAACTATAAACTCAAATCTATAATTCAATTTGTGTAATCACATAATTCATCCATAAAATAACAAATATAACTCATTTGTGCGATTACATAATTTAAACATACACTCACAAGTCACAATTATGATTTATTTTTGCATGATTATGTGATTCAACCATAAACTATAAATTATAACTTATTATGTAAGATTATTGACTAATGATTAAATAATCCAATCATAGTTAGAAAAACTCACAACCATAATTCCCTTTGTATAATTACTAATCATATAATTCAACCATAAATTAAATAATCCTTTAATGATTACAAAATTCAATTTATAACACATATCCCAATTTATAATAAAGACTAAACTTTAATTCAAATTTCATTATATCTCAATCTTAAATTTTAGACAAGAACAACTTTAAATTCATAATCCAATTCTAAATTTTAGACAACAAATGAGTAACCTCAAGTTCAAATTCATAATCCAATTCAAAATTCTAGTTCCCAATCATCACTAAAAGTAAAAAAAAAACGATTCTAATTTCCAGGTGAACACCATGATAATTTTTATGAATGTAATAAATTCAAACTTTTATTGCACTATTCCACAATCACAAATTCACAATTCACAATTCATATGTCACAAGTCACAAGTCACAATTCAAAAATCACAAATCACAAATCACAATTTACAATCCATCTATGATAAATGATACTCCCCATTCACAAGTCCACAGGCCTACAACTCTAGCAATCACCTACACACACACCCACACACACACACAAAATACAATCTTGGCTCAAGCTCACAAGTGACAAGTCATAACACTGTAATTTTAGATTACAACATAACACAATAGCGTGATGACTGGTGGCGATTGGCGGCAATGACACGACTGGCAAGTGGTTGTTGATTGGTGTAACACTAGGACTAATGAATGGTGATGGCTGGTGAGACTGGCGACTGGCAAAGCAGAGAAGCAGACAAGCTATGGCATGGGGGGTATGGTCGAATATGTCTGGGAAACAATTTGTTAGGTTTTCTTTTTTTGCATTTCAATCCTCCAATTTTTTTTACAGTATCTAGTATTTGACTGATATTTCAAATATTGACTGGTATAAAATGCTACAATTTTGTATTATTTTTGTCTACCGACTGACACAATACAAAATTCAAAAGATTGGTGAGGAGATAACTCAATAGTTGGTGATGGCGATAAGTGGCGATAAGCTAAAGAGTGGCTAAGTGGTGGTGACAACAAATTGAAGTGACAAAACAGATGATATATGAGATGATAGAGGAGGATACAAAGTGGGTGAAATTAAGAGAGGAGAGGAGACACAATAAAAATATCACATTTTCTTAATTTGGTACTTATAATTTTTAAAATTAGAGTCTTTATTGAAAAATATTGATATTTTGTGTACTAATTGATACTAGTTGATACAAATCAAAATAGTCAGTATCAACCATTATATTTTTTTGGTATGATATCTTAAATTTGAATACCATTTTTTTTACTAGTATGACATGCACTTAGAATTGATAGTAGGTTGAACCGAGCTCGGGTTAGGTCAAAATTTGTTAATTAGGCTCAAACTTAGTTTAAGACCTAATTAGGTCTAGGATACGCGGTTCAGGCTAGGCCTTTTCTACTTAAAAATTTAAATAATCTTTAACAAAAATTTCATCAAAATTTCTAATAATTAAAACTTAGGAAAATTTGTAGTATGAACATTAATTATTTTTAAATAATTTTTCGATAATATGAACACTGTAACTAATTATTTTAGTAATATTAATGAACTTCTTCATATAAATTTCAAATATTTAATAAAAATGCACCATATCAATTAATAAATATATTTGTTAACAAAAGGGTAGTTTAAAATTTTTATAACATACTTTATCATCTTAAAATTTATTTTATAAAAAAATTTAATATGTATCATTTTATATTAAAAAGTGTTTTGTTTTTCATTAATTTTTCTATCAAAGTATAATATTATAGGCCTTAGGTTCAAATTTTAAATATAGTCTTAAATGTTCTAAATTACTTATTTTTGTTAAATTATCTCAATTCTGATAAATAATCCATATTTATATCATTTTTATTAAATTAATATTGTTAAGTTCAATGTCTTACTTTTGACCAAAAAATAATTAAATCTATTTGCTTGATTTTTAAAATTAATTTCCCTTTAAACTATTATCTCTCTCTCTTTTTTTAACCAATCATTATTCTCTTATCTAAGTCTATCAATAAAATGGTACTTGATCCATTCAAAACATGAAAGGGCAATATTAATTCATGAGCCTGCCTTTGCAATAAGTATCATGGGACTATTATAAAATTCATTTTATTTTAAAAAAAAGTATCATAGGTCTATTACCATCCAAACAAAAAAGATGTAAAAAGTAAAAAAAAAGGAATTATCAATTATAGTTGGAGAGTGGAGATAAATTTGAGCTAACAGGCATAGACAATACTATATAGTTCTCTTTGGTAACTAGCACAAAACCACATAAGTAAAGGTTTATATCTTCAATTGTAAAAAACCAAAGCAATAAAACAAAAAAATAGTAAATCGTGAAGTAAAGTTAAATAAAACAAACCCATAGTAGAGGAAAAAAGCTAGTTAATCAATATAATCAGGATCTCAATAATTCACACCACTTCATTTATATGTAAAAACATTATTACGTAAATTATACCCAATTATGCAATAATTGTATGAAATATATATTCAACACATGATAATCAACAATTAAATATACCTTCATCTTAAATATTTGTTCAAAGAAATTTTTCAGTTGGAAGACTGGCCTTTGTACTTGTATCATCATAAAAAAGATAATATAATATATAATTGTTAAAATTATTAAGGTAAACAAAACTAATATATAATAGAAAATAGAGTTTACCCTGAATATCTTCATCATCTAACTAACTTCAGTTACTCATAAGAGGTTCCATCATATTACGATGAAGTAGAGCATAATAAGGATTAAATATCTAATCGCTAATATTAAAAGCAAACTCCAAAGCAACAATAGGTAGTGGAATTGCTAAGAGGTTTTGTGCAATTGCTTGTATGATTGAAAAAGCACTTCCATATGTCTTCCAACATAGCAATCTATCGAACTCTATATTTTTAACTTCAGTTACAACACATGCCTCCAAATAGTTATCCAACTCCATCCTACTATAATAAGTTATAGCCTTTTCCTTTAATAAATTGTTTAAATTTGAGATTCACACTATTTTTATGAAATTGAAACTAAAGCTAAAGTTGAATTACTAAAATCTTAATTTTTTCAGTCTTAGTTTATAATCATTAAACAAGTTATACCAAAATTATTTCATGATATCACCATATAACTCTAGATAATAAAATAGACCCTCTCTATTTATATCTTAGGTTTTAAAACAGCAATATGCTCTATCGAGAACTAGGTCACTTTATTGGAATCAAATATCTAACTAGATAAAGCTCTTTTGATGTTGCACATATTGCTGAAGCAAATATGCAAAGGTAGGTATTTTGTTTATGATAACAACCTAGTAGCATTATAAAATATTTCTAATTTCGCCCAAAGTGCTTTAAGCAATTCCCATTGCTTTTTTGTTGGTAGGCAAGTATACTAAGAACCTCTTTGTCTCAACCTATTGAAGACCTTAACATACTTGGTTACTAACTCAACATCTTTAATGTTGAATTCCATCTTGTAGGACAATCAAAAACCAACTTCTTCATGCACAAAATGGGTAATTGTCGTGTAATTTCTTTAAGCTTTTTTATCTTTTTAGGTGTTGCACTCTAATACACTAAAGTTTTTTGGATATCTCTATCACTTCCTTTATCACCTGCAACCCATCCTTTATAACCAAACTCATGATATGAGCAAAACAATATACATGGAATAATCTCCTACTAATCAACAAGCTCCCAACCTATAACTTATTCTTCAACTTTTTTTATCATTGTATCATTTGCGCTACAATTATAAAGAGTTATGTTTGAGAGCTTGGTTTCGATGTTCTAATCTATCAAGTAATCTACTACTATAGCTGTTAACCTTTCACTTGTATGCTAACACTACACATGAGTAAACACACTGTTTAAAAGTATAAACAAATAACAATTATAATATAATCAATCAATAAATGATAACAATATTAAATAATATAATTTACCTCAGTAGTCAAATGTATAGAGTCTAGTTGTTTTTAATGTAGTGTGTCATTAACATCATATAACCCTTCTTTTGGTTGCCAACTATCCACATGTTTAATCTAATATCTATCCATCATTGAATACTGCAAAATTCTTTAATATTTCTTTCTTTTGACAGTCATATATATTAAAATTTTCTTTCCTCACAATAATTTATGTAGGGGTCTTGAAGGTGAGTTGGAGTGAAGTGAGTAATATCCTAAAATTTTTGCTATTGATAATAGATAGTGATTGTTCATCATCAACGATCATCGTAGCTATCAAAAACTTTAATTTGTTATTGTCATAACTTGTGGAGGTCATTTCATTCTTCCTTCTCATTAGGTTAGGGATCAAAAATGTTTAACCTCTTAATGAGATCTTATTTTTGTTACATAACTCTATATATCTCTTTAAGTGAGAGGTTCTGCCTTTAGAATTTTCGACCAACATCTTGTGACAATACTTACATTTAGCCTTTTCTACTTTGTCCCTTGATTTAGTATCATTGAAGTGATTCTAAACATCACTTCTTAATGAACTTGTTCCTTTAACATGAATTGTGTCTTCATTTAGTACCGGATTAGACCTCTCTACTAGTATATTATCCGAACCAGATTAGAATTCTTCATTAAAGGAATTTCATCATCCCTCTAAAATAATCAACATATATGACCATATAAGTTTACATCTTCTCTTATAGAAAAGAAGAAGATTTAATGAAAACAATAAATCTAACACTATAAAAAATGAAAATGAAACAAATGCAATCTTGAAATTATTATATCTTAGGTTATTCTTCAAGATCCTTAAAATATGTTTAAACATCATTACTCATGAAAAATATATGACCGTATATGCAAATTGTTTAATTTGAAATATAATAGAATAGTACTTCTTATTTATTAAAGTATATCAACAGTAGAGAAGTTTAGATCATTGTATGTCTTCAGACATAATGTTTGTTAATGACAATATTAGTTGCTACTCTCTATAAATTTTAGTCTTTCATTACTAATTACACGTTCTTGATTTCCAAACATTTTAGTGTTAAGTGTTTCCAACCTATATCAAATATTTCATGATGATATATGTGCTTTTATGAAAAGTATTGTGGCATAGTTTGACTAATTAACACCCCCAATTCCAACTCCTTATTGATCATCAAAACTTCTACCTTCTTTTTGGCAATGTCAAAACTTGTACTTTAATGAAGGAGATGACTATTAACCATTCCATGAAGTTCTAATCCTATAAAAATTGAAAGACCTTTAAAATATAATGTCCAAGTTTTGACAAAAACTCAACTCCCTTCAATCCAATAATTGGTTTAAAAGGCCTTGTTCAAAAGAAATTGTGACTCTCAATGTCTGAAGAAGTCAAATTTAACATTTTACAGTCCAATACTTTGTTGAACGAAGATACTGTATTATACTCTTATATTCATCCAAAGGTAAAGGTAGACATTACCAACAGATAAGCAAGAGCTTGAATAGACACATCAAAATCCTATCTTTATTCTTGGAAAATAGTTAAAAATGGACAATTAGGAATAAATGACAGTTAAAGAATAAATAATCAACTTTTAAATGGAAATTTGGAAATGACTGACAAAACCACTTAGTAATTAACCTAACACATGGTTTATAATCTGAATTAAGGAATACGTTCATATTTGTATTCAAATTCCACCACCCACTATTTGTATTTATATTCCACCATCCACTATCCTATAAACTTTGATTAGTACTATTGAATCTACATAAAGACACGTAAACGTGCCTATTACATCGATAAACTTTTATATATGGCAAGGGAGCAAAACTGAGGCAGGCACCAAACTAATGGCATTTGGCTACTTGATTAGAGTGAGTTTATGTGTGATTGTTCAAAGAGGGAGCATTACATTGGTCCACTAGAGTAAATTTGCAGAGTGAGGACTAAAGAGCGAGAAGGTAGGAGCTAAGGAAGGGGAGTTAAAAATGATCTACAATGTTTGTGAATCTAAGAGGTGAGGAATGTTTAGTTGTTAAAAGAACATTGTTTCACAATAAAATAGGTAACATATCAGACTTTGGGCCAAGTCAGGTTCAAGTGCCTGAGCTCGAGTCATACCTAAAGCTTGAATTTAGAAAAGTTTGAGTCTACTATGAAGTTGGGTTAAATCAAATTGGGTTTGTTGACTTCAGACATGTTGGACCCTGTTTCCAGAGCCTGGCATTTGGAATCAAACAAAACACAGAAGATACAAAAGACAGAAGAAACGGAAAGACAGAAGGAACAAAAGACGAAAGAAGTAAAACACAGAAGGTACAAAAGATAGAATAAGCGGAAGACAGAAGAAACAAAAGGCGGAATAAGCAAAACACAGAAGATACAAAAGACAGAAGAAGCAGAAGGCAGAAGAAACAAAAGGCGGAAGAAACAAAACACAGAAGATACAAAAGACAGAATAAGCGGAAAAATAGAAGGAACAAGTCGGCCAAACCACAGAAGATAGAAAAAAAAAGGCAGAAGGAGTTCATAAATAGTAACCCAGAAGAAGTTTAAGACAGAAGAAGACACGTCAACAAAACACAGAAGAAGACGCATCAGCGAAACACAGAAGAAGACGCGTCAGCGAAACACAGAAGATACAAAACACAGAAGAAGATGTGTCAGCGAAACACAGAAAAAGATGTGTCAGCGAAACACAGAAGATACAAAAGACATAACATAAAAAGGCAGACGATACAAAAGACAGAACATACAAAAGACAGATGATACAAAAGGCAAAAGATACAAAAGGCAGATGATATAAAAGGCAGAAGATACAAAAGATAGATGATACAAAAGGCAAAAGATACAAAACACAGACAATACAAAAGATAGAAGATACAAAAGGCAGACGATACAAAAGGCAGAAGATACAAAGCACAGACGACACAAAAGGCAGAAGATACAAAAGGCAGATGATACAAAAGGCATATGATACAAAAGGCAGATGATACCAAACACAGATGATACAAAAGGCAGAAGATACAAAAAGCAAACGATACAAAAGGCAGAAGATACAAAAAGGTAGACGATACAAAAGACAGAAGATACAAAACACAGACGATACAAAAGACACAAGATACAAAAGGTAGATGATACAAAAGGTAGAAGATACAAAAAGGCAGACGATACAAAAGGCAAAAGATACAAAACACGGAAGGAGATGATGTCATCACATAGAAGAAGCGAAACGGCAGAAGATGCATCTACCCTTAGAGGGATCAAAGTTTTCAGCCAAGAAGTCCAAAAATTTTATACTATATATCAATTGAAAGCTAGAAGGATAAACTATAATTTTGTAGAAGGCAAATTTAGCAAATTTTTTGCCTTAATCGATCCCAAATTTTCCCCAAAGTTGATACACGATGTCAACACCTAGAAAACTTAGATTTTTAAAATAAATAACTACAACAGAAACATGCACATATTCCTGTGGAACTTTTCAATTCTAACTCCTTTACCAAGCCAGTCAGGACTTATACATAACTTTAATTACATTTTAATATTAATACAAAAGCTTAACACAAAAATACAACGTATAAGAATGCTTAAAGCTGTCCAAAAGTGATTGAACTAACTTAGTTACAAGTTTCTAATATCTTGGAGCTTCCGATGCCTCGCAAAGATTTGCTAACTTTCTTGTTCTGCACCTGAGGAGGGAAAATGGGGGTTAGCAACACAACTCAGTGGCTAATATACTTATAGCCATTGGCAACTGGCCCCAATTTCAAGCATATGCATATATATATTTATATATATAGAGACTTATAATCAACAACTCAAACATTTCTTAAAAATTTAATTTAAAACACATTACAACTCATAGCACATATCAATCGATATGTTTCATACTTGACAATCAAAATGCAATGCATAACAAATGGCTTGAGGGTTCTATGAAATAGAATGAGGAAACCGAAGTTTACCTCATGAACATAATGAGTATATTTCGAAGCTCATATGCCACAAGCTGGGAGCCGAGAGAAGGCTCTTGTCAACGTGCACGTGAGGACAGAATGGTTCCACTTTTGCCCATACAGAAGCTTATAATCATGCTCAGAAACATTTTTATCAAAATGCTTTTTTATACCTTTAAAACCTTTTCTTTCATTTTTTTCATACAATACCGAATATCATGGCTTCTATCAAGGTGCAACAATAGACATATTTCATCATGCAATTCCAACATTTATAACGAGTCAATATCAAACATATATATATATATATATATATATATATATATACACATAGGCAAGAATTACAAAACTATAAACATATTACCCACCTATTTAGCTCGCAAAAACTAAGTCAAGCTTGCTTTTCCCCTTGCCCTTGGGTAGGATTCCCTTGGTTTCCTACAATAACCAAGGTCCCATTCAAAACAACATTTCAATAAATTCAGAACTTCAAAAAAATTACTAGATTTCAATCAAACACAAACTAAACTTAAATCTAACCTATCCGTACCCCATCTAGGTTGGAAAACCCATGACCTAGTTTAGAAACCCTAAATCAATTGGGTTCTCTTAATCCATCTTCTTCCCACACA
>JANVCQ010000002.1:38187484-38213460 GCA_025531925.1 Erythroxylum plowmanianum
TGCTTCTTGAATCTTGCTTCTTGATCTTGAAAGAAACGGTTAATCAGTTGAGTTCTGTAACTAACTCAGACTGACTCTTGCGTCTGCTTTTCTTTCTTCGTCTGTTTTTCATTCTGCGTCTGCTTTTCTTCTGCGTCTGCTTTTCAGTCTGCGTCTGTTTTTTTTTTTCTGCGTCTGCTTTTCTTTCTGCGTCTGCTTTTCTATTCTTCGTCTGTTTTTCGTTCTGCGTCTGCTTTTCTTTCTGCTTCTGCTTTTCTATTCTTCGTCTGTTTTTCGTTCTGCGTCTGCTTTTCATACTTCGTCTGTTTTTCGTTATGCGTCTGCTTTTCATTTTGCGTCTGCTTTTCTTTTTGATTATTTGTTCTTCATCAAAATCATATATGTAAAGTCATTTGGACTTAACAGAGGAGCATCAATATAAATTCCTTACCTTATTCTAGTACAGCAGAAGTCAATTCTAGTCAGGGACAAAGGGAAAATAGAGGCTAGAAGTACAAGGAAAATTCCTTACTAGCCAAGTACAATCTACCTAAAATGAAAAAGTAACAGCCTCTGATTCCATATCCAATTAAAGCAATAACGAAGTCCAAAGACATCAGAATAAATGATGTTATGTACATAATAGAACAATTGAATATGTGGCTTGCACTAATGGAATCAATCAAAGAGAAGGTAGAAAAGGAATTGGTAGAGGAAATAAACCCTAATGTAGACAAAAGAAGGAGGATCTAGGAGATTTTTACATCCCCTGCATTATTAGTGGTGTTAAAATAGATAGGGTATTTGTTGATTTGGGGGGGAGCATAAATATGATGCCTTATGTACTTTAAGTCAAAAATTAGGGGTAGGAGAGTTCAGTTTATCGACCAAAAGGTATCATTTAAGATGTGCAGGTTTAGGTTGACAAATTTACATTTCCCACAAACTTCTTCATTTCCAAAATGAAGAAGTTTGTGGGAAATGTAAATTTGTCAACCTAAACTTGCACATCCTTAATTTGGATATAGAAGAAGATGTGAAAACCCAAATGGTCATTGGACGACCAATTTTGGCCACTGTTTGCCCAATTATTAACATTGATGGGGGTAAATTGACTTTGACGGTAGTTGATAAGCAGATGACCTTCATTGCATCTAAGAATGAAAAAAAATTCTCCCCTACCTATGGCCATCATCAAAAGAACCGAGACTCAAGGACAACTTGAGCATATTGATGCTTACAAAGGTTCACCTAGAAAGGAAAAATCGTGAAGGAAAAGATGAAAGAAAATGAAGAAGAATGACGATGGAAACTATAACCTAGTAGCTCATTTGCAAATTATGAGATCTATGACTGTGCTACTGTTACATAACTTGTTTAAACCACTTTGAGCAAAAGAAAAGCGTCGAGCTACTAATGATAAAGAAGCACCGTATGGAAGGAAACCCTTGGTTTTTATAGCTTGTTATTTCCTCTTTAGTATTGTGTAGTTTTGAATTTCGATGTTTGTGTGTTTTGTTTCCAAATAAATGTCTTAGAAGAAAGGAGATTAAATTTGACATAGGATGATCGGGACTATAAGCACAATGAGGTGATAAGTACAAATAAGAAGTTAAGGAAGGATCTCGGGGGGTGAAATGATGAAACAATGAAAGATTGTAGAATCGCAGAAATGATTGTGGCATGCGGCGGGGCAAAATAGATACATACATTTTTCAGCAAAAATTTGCCCATTCTTACTTTTTTAACCCTTCCTCACCTATATATTTACATCTAACCTCATTTTTCTTACACTTTTCATTCTTATTCTCTTTCTTTATACCTAAAAGTTCAAATCCTCTCACCTCTCTCTACCAACCTTCAAATATTTCATGCTCTCTAACTTTTCACAACTCTAATTCCTAATGGGACCGTGCATTAAGAAAAGTGTCAAGAGCACCCAACCCAAGGGAAAAGTTCAAGCGTCGAGCCACGGATAATAGAACTATGTAGAGGATTATAGAGCACCTTTTTCAATATACTCAGAAGCAGAACATAACCATTTTCCTACTTTTAGTTTTAAAGAAATTGTAGTGTCAAAATACTTTAAATTTGATACGTTAGATAGAATAAGAGAGAGATAAGGTTGAGAACTTAGGAGAAAGAATTCAATAGGGAAATTTCATACATTTTCAGTATCCTGTTTACTAAAAATTAACCCAAGACTTCTTTACCTCTCTTCAATATGAATCAAGTAACCCAAAAGACCTATGATTTAGGTTACAGGGTCAGCCATACGAGCTTAATTACTAAATTTTATATGAAATTTGTGGTTTACCTGAGTCATCCATAGTGGACAACACGATGACTTCTATGCTACCCACTATTGGACTAAACTAATTAGGTTAAAGCATTTCGATGCCAAAATGCCCACAATAACATAATTAGAAGCCATAAACACTTATTATTGCACAAGTTTATGTGTAAAATGGTATTTGACAAAACTGAAAACAATAAGTGTTCAACCAAAGAACTTTTCCTGTTGTAGTGCATGGACCATAACATCCCAGTATGTACTTGTACTCACGTCTTCAATGTAACTATTGCTACTCTACGTAAGAGGGGTAATAATTTATGTATGGGTTACTTGGTTTCAGCCATTGCTGAATACTATAGTGTTGACTACAATGGACTCACTGTCCTTCATCCTGAATTCCTTAAGACTCGTCACTTGCGGTGAGGTCAAATCTTGAAGTCCCACAACATGGAACTTTAGGATATCAGTGTGAAACCTATGTCAAAATTAGGACAGAATAGGCAAGTTTGATTTCAGTATCATAACAACAAGAAGATGACTCAAGAAGTGAAGAATCTAAAGAGGAAGAAGAAGCTGGTTGGGAGAAGGTACTCACCGCACTCTCAAACACTAACAAATCACTTGCAAAAAATACAAGGAGGATGAAGGAGATGGTCAGAGAACAGAAACACCAGAGCCAAGACATCCAACACATTCACAAATACTTTGAGGGTCAAGGTGTTCAACTACCACCTCCTTCATCATCACCACCTCCATCTCCATGATAGTTTTATGTTCTAACCCTTTCTCTTTTAAATTTTGTCTTTATGTTTTGTGTTATTTTACATTTATTCCCACCTTTTGTGTTTTTGTTTGCTCTTCTCATATCGAGGACAATGTGATGCCTAAGTGTGGGGAGGGATATGTGTTATATTATTTTATGTTGAATGTTAATTTTGCAAGTTAGTTTGTTTAGGGTGCATTATGTGATTTGCTTGATTGTATCAATGGCTAGGGCTTAATAGAATTGATTTAACTTTGAACATAGTCTTTTAGGTTGTGAAGATTTATTAGCTTGTGAAATTAGTGACCTAGGTTGATTTGGCTAAATATGTAGGTTAATTAGGATACTATGTTAGTGTATTCACCCGAGGAATTTATCACATTCATTTATAATTTTAGGTCAATCGAATAAGTAGCATTATTAGTTCCTTTTCATGAGAATTACTAACAAAAGAAATGAGTAGATTTTTTGTGTTAAAAATAAAATTTTACTGACGATTTGCTACCTTCGGGTTACGAATAAAGCTACTAGCAAGTTGAGAATGTGATTTAGCCGAGTAGTTGGATTGACACACATCACAAATGTGTGCCTTCGCGTCAAAAGGCTATAATGGCATTTCAACCAAGCCATTTAATAAAAACATAACCTAGTTGAGTAATCAGATCGACATTCATCATAAATGTTTACCTTCAATTAAAAGATTAGGTTCATGTCTATAAAATCAATAAAAAATATTTTGTCAAATAAAACTTACTGATCATTATGAACAACTTGAATTTTCATAAAAACATACTTAGAGATAGTTAGATTTTTTATTGAACGAATAATTATCAATGTGTGTGTGCAAGTGATAGGGGTTAAGGTCTGGATTAGTTGTATATTTAGTCCAAGGTACTCAGACGTGGAATTTGCATGTTAATAAGTTAGAACAACTTGAGGGATAGTGTTTAAAGTTAAATTCATTTCGTGAAGTTTGATGTCCACTACAAAAAAACAACCCCTTTTGTCACAAAAGGTCTAAAAGCGTCACAAAATACCATTTGCGACGTTTTAAAAAATGTCACAAAAAACGTCGCAGAATGTAGTGTAGGCAAAAGGTTTCTGTGACGTTTTATGAAAAACGTCGCGAAAAACCATGACATTCTGCGACGTTTTTTAAAACATCACTAAAAGTTAGGACAATCTGTAACGTTTTTTAAAAACATCACGGATTGTCTAACATTCCGCAACGTTTTTAAAACGTCACAGAATGTGAAAGAATCCGCGACGTTTTTTTGAAAATGTCGCGGAATGTCTTCCGCGACGTTTTTATTATTATTTGTATTATTTATTATTATTTTTTTCCATTTTTTGAAAATCATATTAATTTAATAATTTTAATTTTAATAGTTATATTTTAAAATAAAAATTTTTAAATCTTATTTGTTTAATTACTATTCAATATTATTTATGAATTTTAGTTATTTAATAATTCTTCAATTTTAATATGAAAGTCATAATGCAATAATTGCATAATAGCAGAAAATGTATTATTTAATTGCAATTTCGAAATATGTCATAATACAATAATTAATATAAACAATACGTCATAAGTATATAATATATCAATATGACAATGGTACTTTCTACCCAAGTTGTTGTTTCTAATCCTATATTGTTTGCTAAATCAGGGGTGAAGTTATTTCTTCTGATAGGAGAACGCATTAATCTTTCTACAGAAGGAAAAAGTTTAAGCAATTTGTCATTGCCAAGGTAGGCTTCATCATGTCGAAGTTGATCTTCTGCTTCCACCACATCCGTCTCTGAAGCTAATCTGTTGGAGGATCTTTGTGAGGTTTCTTGTGCAACCTGCTGCTTCCCAGAACCACCTCTGTTGATAATATTGGTTGCTCATTGCATGGACTGCCCATGAGTTGTGCAAGGGCTCTCTCCAAGACTGTTGTAACTTTTTCCATTGATGGTCTCTCCTTCCCCCTCATTCTCACACACTTGCAGGCCACATTTGCTATCCTTTTCAAGGCTTCAAGGTCTGATGGTGACTTCGGGACTGGGTCTAATATAACCAATATCTCTCCTACTTTGATTAGAGGAATTGCCCATTCAACTATATTTCCTTCTTTATATTGCATATTTATTGCGTTTCGTCCACTAAGGATCTCCAAAAGCAAGTTAAGCAAATGGACATGGTTTAGTCTTGATAGTAGATCAAGCTCAGTGTGGAATTCTCTTGAGTTCTTTTGTTTATCAGAAGAAACTATAGCCTTTTTAACTGGAACTACTGTCTGGTCCTTCAGCACCCCTTTGTAAACATAAGAGAAACTTCCTTTTCCCACGATGGATTCTTCTTTGAATCCATTTTCCCAAGCTCCTCATAAGAGAACATCTGTGCTCTCCTTATCTTCAAGTCTTCCATGTCGGGCTGGATCTTTCCACTTTCTTTGGGAAAAGAAGAACCATTTCCCTTGTTTCTCTTGGATTTCAGTTCTTTTCTTGAGCAATGACAATTCCTCAACTTGTACCTGATGTAGAAAATAGCAGTGGTAGGTACAACAATTGCTAACAATGCAGCAAAGGCAATCTCAACTACAATGATTGGAAACTGAAATGACCAAAACCTATCATGCTTCTTTTTTATAGCAGTGTCCGAATATAAAGAAGAGCAATTTGAGAAGCATTCTGTTGAATGACAGCTGCAACAATTGCAATCCCATTGCAATATGATTTTGTAGAGCATTCAGTTCTCTGGTACATTTCAGCAGGGCAACCATTACTGTAGGGCAAGCAAAGATGAGACTCGGGTGATTTGCAAGGTGCAGTGTAATTGCTCATTTCGTGGGAACCAAGGGCATAGGGAGTAGTTTTACAGAGTCCTGATGAGACTGCAACAGGTAGAGAGCTGGGGAACCCAAGACCCCAACAAACAGGGAGGAATGATTTGTCAGCCAGAACTCCACAGGTGAAGTAATCTCCAGCAAATATCTCAAAGACTTGAATGCCAATAGGAACTGGAGTACTCTGCTTTACAATGAAACCCCAACAAACCACTCGTTGGTCATAGCTTTTGATTCCACAAGCATGGAACTTTCCCCCCACAACGGAAAGCATTGGATAACTTGGATCTTATCTATCAATGCCTTTGCCCCAGGGGAAAACCAAAGTAGACAAGTATACTCATCACAGTTTATCTAGAATCCATCAAAGAGAAACATTAGAAATTCCAAAAGTTCTTGTGAGACTACAAACGAATGCAGCATTTTAGTAAACAAGAAAGGGTTTCTCGTTGGAGTGATAAAGGAAAAAGGAAGGTCTTTTGTGGCCTTTTTTCTATCACACAATAATATAGAGGTTACTGGCAAGTTATGAATAAAAATTGGAGTGCGTACCTTCCATGGGCTGAGGGCCGACCGCAAAGTTGGAGTGTGGGACTAGCATCTCATCTTCCTCCTGTTGTTGCTGCTAAAACAGAATAAAAAAAGACCAAACAAATCAGAAGCAAAGAGTGAGATGGGAAGAGCTCGAATCTGCTCATTGAAACTTTAGCAGCAAATCTGGATGGACATGACAACGCATGGTGAATCAAACAAGCTAAATATCCAAATTTCGTTCCTCACAAAAAGAACAGCCAATTCATTCCACTATCACAATCAAATCAAATAGAATCAAGCATCGACCAATAAACATGCCCGTAGACACGCAGAGAGAGTGATAAGTAGAGAGTGGAGTAGAGAGATTTCTGTGAATTACATCAAATGGCGAAGGTGTCATCAGAGTCACGGACGGTGAGATTAGCGATGATCTAATAACGTCGCCGGAGGGCTAACCAGGGAGAGGAGAAAGCCACCCAGCAGAAATTATAAAAAGAGAAAGAGGCGTTACGCAGAGAGAGAGAGAGAGGGCAGGAGGAGAAGAAATTGGTTTAAAAATTTTGGGGTTTTCTTAATTGAGTTAAGAGAAAAAGGCGTTACAGAGAGAGAGAGAGGGCGGGAGGAGAAAAAATTGGTTCAAAAATTTTGGGGTTTTCTTAATTGAGTTAAGGCTTCAGCGACGTTTTATTGAATAAAACGTCGTGGTTTCTATTTCATGACGTTTTATTGATAAAATGTCAAAAAATAGAAGACAAATTCGCGACGTTTTAATAAAACGTCGCAAAAAATTGAATCTTTTTGTGACGTTTTTAAATTTTGAACAATTTGTGACATAAAAAACGTCACAAATTGTATTGATTTGTTGTAGTGGTCATTGCTTCATTAGTGCAATTGTGTGTACGTTGTGCATTGTGCGTTGTGTGTTGGTTTGTTTAGTTTTTCTTGTGATGTTTTTGTTTGAGGACAAGCAAAATTTTAAGTGTGGGAATGTTGATAGTTATAGATTGCATCATGTTTTAGTGGGCAGTTTGATGTGTGTTTAGTTGTTAATTTGATTGTTTAGTGCATGATTAGGTTGGAATTGTATTAATTAATTAAATATTTGTGCTTTAAGTGTTTTATGGATTAGAGCATGCTTTTAAGCTTCAATGTTGTGTATTTGAGATGCCTTCATAGTTTGCTAGTGTTTAAGGGCTAATATTGAAAAATAAAGGAGTTTCAGAGGAGACCTAAATCAAAACAGAGGGCTATGATTGTGGCTAGTATGCCACGATCATAATAGAAGCTCTAGCCATGATTGTGACAGAAGGCCAAACAGGGGGCCACAATCGTGGCCTGTAGGATAGACAATGCACCTTGACTTTTCGAACTTCATTTTTTGGGAACATTTTGGACCTTTTGGGCACATGAAAAGCCTTAGATTTGCCTTAATTAGAAAAAAAACTATAAAGAGAAAAAGGGGAGACATGAAAGGGAGCCTACACTTTTGCCATTTTGGGAAACTTTCAAGGGAGAGAAGAAGAAGAGAGAGAAGAGGAAGAAGAGGAGAGAGGAAGTGGGTCTTTTGACGCTATTGCCTTCCTGGTTTATCCGATCCAAATTCTTTCTCCTTTCTATCTTTATTTCTGTTCATTTAATGTATGAGATGGTGATGGAATGTATGATGATGGATCGTGGATTGTTGATGATGTTCTAATTTTTCCTTCAAGATTTTACCCTGATTCAATGTTTTTTTAAGAAATTAAAAATTCATTCATTATAAAAGAGAAGTTACAAAACAGGGGGAGGATCTCTCCCATATGAGAGAAACCCTCTTAAAACACTAGTTTCAGACAAATACAAAAACAACAATGTATCCAGTCTAACATTTAGCGACACTTTATAGACAATTAGGGTAAAAATAACTTGCCTTTTCTTCAATCTTCGCATCATTTCTCGATTAGGGAGGGTGAAGTCGACTCTGGAGGCTAGATGATTGATGGTTTCAGCGCTACTCCCACTTAGATCTTCGTACAAGAAGCTTGACACAAGTATCAAACTCAACAACCGAACTCTATAATCATTTAGGGCATGGCTAATCTGAGTTCATCTCATTGGGATTTGATTTTTCTTAAAGGACTTTAGAGGCTAACTAAAGAGGGAGATCGGAGAGGAGATCTCATCCGCAAAAAAGGTATATCCAGTTCAAAGATTTTGAAAGCTTCCTTTCTTTTTTTCTTAAAACCTCCACTGATTAAACATTAATCCATTGATGACAGGGATTTGGATAACATGGATCTTCAAGCAATGCTTAACCCAGAAAGGAGAAGATCTTAGTAATTCTAGGTGAGTCCAGATCTAAAAAATGTCATTTGTTCTTTAGAGGCTGTGAAAGAATAATCTGCTTATTTAAAGCATGAGAATTGTTGTGAAGAACTATTTTTGGATTTCATTTCTACATGTGTGAACTAAGTAACAAGAGCTTAGGAGAGAACAGATAGGGCTAGGGCTAGGGCTATATTCTCCATACAAGGGCCATTCTCCTACTACAATGTAGGTTTAACTTATTGATGATCAGTTGCTCCCTTATGTTAGCAGTAATGAGTTCTATACAAGGTATTAGTGAAATAGATTTGTCTTTAAACCTTCTACTATTCCTCTCATTCCAAATTACTTGAAAACATGTAGCCACCGAGAGTAATATAATAACCCTATCATGTTTAGAAATATGCAAATTAGGTAATTCATGTAGGATATCTGTGAGTTTGCCACAGATATTGATTCAATGTTAGTGTAGTCATTTTTTCGTTATTTTGGTTGGGAGTTGTGATTAAATATGAGACTTGCATATTTTGGTAATAAATCGAGAAAGTGAACTGTGAATAAAAATGATTGAGTTGGATTAATAAGAGTTAAGCGATTTAATAGATCACGTGATTAATCATATCGATTATTGTGCGGAGAGAGATCTCGTATGAGACCCAATAGTTTATTAGAGGGCGTAAGATCTAATTAAAGTTGTGGGTCTTTTGTTAACTGAGAGATTGCAAATTGCATAATTCAATTAAGGTTTATAATTTAGGGTTCAGTGATTATAATTCGAGAGAGAGTAATTGACCCTACGATAGTCTAGAACGTACAACACAATAACACATACTAGATTAACATTGATGATAGGGAAAATCCCCTCTCTCATAATTTGGTAACTCTTCTTAATTAATTTCCATTGTGACTTTTGTGTTGCTCAATTTCAATTTCTTTTTGTGTTAAACTTGTGAATCAATTTCTTGTTAATCACTTTCCCGTATTTACTTTTCTTTGCAATTTTTATTTTCATTTTATTACTTTTTCTAAGCCTTATATAACATAGAATTATATTAGTTCACTTTTCTTGTGGGATCGACCCTTCAGATACTACAAATCACACCTGTGAACTTGCAATATTTTGAAAGCTATAAATTGTAAAGCTTGTAAAACAATCAACAACGGTATGACAATTGGACAGGCTATGGTTAACTTATTAGTATAACTGGATACTCAACAGCTAGGTCTATTTCTCCTTTGGATGATTAGGTTTCCAAGCTAATACTGAACAACGATTGGGTTCTTCCTCAAGTCTCGTTGAACTATAAACCTAGCTATCAACCTGATATTCTCCATTCAGACAATTTCTATTGACACGTAAGCTCATTTATAATATGTCCATCAAGCAAATTAGGAATTTGATGCTTATAATGAAAAACAGACTAAGTACTATGGTAGGCTGCACTTTTTGGCAATGGATAATACTTGTATCTTATGCTGAGATTGTGTTGAAATGACGGATCATTTATGTTTTGATTGTTCCTTTGCATCTTTAGTTTGGAAAAAAGATTAAACAATTCTGTCATTGGGATATCACTGGTGATTCTCTCTCAAAGGTCATTCTCAAAAGCCATTCAATGGTTTATTTCATTGCTTTTATGCTCTTTCTGAATAACCAGATGTCATTGGAGGTTTATTTCATTGCTTTGGGGTCCACTCTCCATAGAATCTAGAATGAAAGGAATAACAAGAGATTAGAGATTCAAGAACAAATTTGTTACCGAGAAGGAGACAACTTTTGTGATCCTGCATACTATTAGGGAGACTCTTTACTTAAGATCTAAGTCAGTCAATTCCTTGGATCTTTAATTGCTAGTCTCTTGTTTATTGTAGTTGGTAACACTTGTAAGATGTCTTTTTAATTTACCTGTAAAGCGTGGGATCTTCCCAATGGACTAATTGTATTCTTTTATGTGGTTAGTTAATATCATTTCTTTAATTTTTTTTCTAAGGACAATTATTGTCATGAGTTTTTCTTGCTGCTTGAAGCTTTTGATTACGGTCTCAAGGGAAGTGTAAGCTTTCGATCAAGATCTCAATCGAAGTACAAACAATCTGGTAATTTGTCCAACATGTATGAAATTTGATTTTCTAGTGCTTACCTATATGCAGTTGTTAACTCCAGATGAAATTTATGGCCTTGCCACCTTCCAAGGCCATGCCAAAAGTACAATGTAGTTAACTACAAACTCAAAACTAATCAAGAGATCTTATTGATTACTTAGCAGATAAATTTGGTAAGAATATTATCGAACCATTCAAGGCGTAGGAGAGAGGAGCGAGGTATGCATGAGTTTGATGGGGTTAAAATTCCTGGTGTTTTCTTGTCGTTTTGTTTGTTGTGTTTTGGTACAAGGTGAGGTAAGTAAATTTCTGTGCCGACCTGACCTCAGACTTCGTTGTCAAAATGTGATCACACATCCACCCATCCTAAAGGGACATATCACTATATATTGAATAAAATGTTAGGTGCTCCTGGCACTGGATATTGCAAACATATCATTACCTGACAAATTAAGATTTTCCTTATTGCCCTCGCAATTTGTTCCTTCGCTTGTCTTTATTCGTTTAAGCAAGTACTCAGGATGGGCGTGTATATATATGCCTGTGTTTGTGTGATCCCTCTCTAGATCTTGTTAATATTATCGAAATATTAATCATATATATTTGGATGGTAATCTTTGAAACTGCTTTGCACAGGCTAATAATGTGGATATTTGTTGTCTTTAAAATCCATCTTCAAGATATAAAACTCGCGCAATTCTAGTTAATCTTTAAACTTTAACGTGAGAGTTTCTTCTATCACAAGAATATTACAAAATTTGACGTAGTTAGTTTAATAAGATCATGCTACAGCGAAGATCACTAGATTCTGTTGCAATATAATTAAGAACTAAAAGTGTTTGTGCTTGGGGAACAAGGACAAAAGAGGAGCAGAATATACATGGAAAGCTGGCTTTCAGACCTTAACAATGAAATACTTTTATGAACTGCCAAGCCGCTTTTATACTCTTTCTGAATAACCAGATGATCATTATAAGTTGAGACTTGAGAATCGATCATTAATTGCCTGTGGTGCAGGTAGGCGTGGTTGCTTGCTAGCAAGACTTTTTTAAATTTTAATAGAAAGCGGATAATGTACGTATTTGTTGGATATCTTAGATTAAGTTTACAATTATCCAATCAAAAATCGCAGAACAACAAAGATTAGAGAGACAGAAAGGTTTCAACAGTTCACTTTGATTAATATCAGGTTAATAATTTAAAATCATCAAAATGTGAAACAATACTATTCATCATGTCATCTGCATGAAATGAATATAGAAAAGAAATTGGTGGTGGGAGTCACTTTTTATTTCTACTGTGGATAAAATTTGTCTAATTGAACATGGTCATCGTCCTCTCTGTGTCAGCTCACCACACGGTCTTTATCTGTGAAAGTTTCTACATCATGAACTCTGAAAAGCTCCGGGGAAACGATCCAGGCATCGCAGAAGAAGAAAGTTGAAAGATGCTGGTTGCATTCTCTGCATTGCTCGAAGCTGAAACGTGGGTGTATGGACTCTTTTTTGGTGGTGGCACGAGCTCTTCAAAAGTTCCAGTAGAGATGACCTTCGACAGGGATTCCAGTGCCTCTTTGAAAGAAACTGTTGGGCGGTGGGAGTTGGAGTCCAGACTTGTGACAGAGTAGCCAGGAGAATCCTCTTGGAAATCTGCTTGTCCTTGTTCATCAGCCTCTTCGCTCCCTAGGTTCGCCATTAGAGAAGCTTGAATATCGTAGTCATAGTCTTTAAGGGGATTACTGATCTCCTTTCCCATTGCGTCCTGCTGATTCTGTAAGCATCCAATAGCAAACGGGGAGGAACTTCCAGAGCTGCTATCATAGTTGTCTTCTTTTTGTTGTGGGGAGCTGCTCTTCTGACGAACCCGACATAATACCCAGTCATCCAACTGAAAATAAGAAAACATTAAACGTTAGACTTGTCATATACGAATCTGGCTACGTGCTTACATTTTCTATTTGTATTTTCAAGAAAAATGACTACTTACTCGCATTGATCCTCTTAGCCTGTGAAGCTGATGGGTGTCATCAAGAAGTCTGTATTCAAGCATCATCCAGTTGGTTTTGATACCTTTAGGAGGACGACCTTTGTAGAACACCAAAGCTTTCTTCACACCCAAACACTGAGATCCACTGGAGGTGAGGATAGGCTTGTCAGTTCCGGTAGCCTTCCAATAACCAGAACCGGCGGCTCTGTTGGGACGAGAACCGTTTGGATATTTTCTGTCTCTAGGGCTGAAGAAAAACCATTCATGCTCTCCAAATAGCGCCATCCCTGGAAAAAGAAAATAAGCAGAAGAAAAACATAAATAAACAGAACGAAACTGAAGAGAACCAATCACATAGTATGAAAACCTAGAGTAATTATACGTATCAGAATGATGATGTATATATATATATATATATATACACCTGGAAGATCCCATGGATTGAACTTATAGATGTTAACATCTGCAATTATGGAGACCTCGGGGCTTGAAGAAGAAGCTATTTTCTTCTCCAAATAATAGACGATGAGCTCTTGGTCTGTAGGGTGAAATCTAAAGCCTGGTGGGAGGATAGGACTAGACATGTTGATTCTGTCCATCGTTTGGTATCGATAACATTTTCCAAAGCTCTAGGTGTTATTTATAGTTGAGGATTCACAACAGTGGCGAATTATTCTTTGGAAAAATCATCATGACAGTAAATTAAAATCCATACTTGCTTGTTTTATTCTGATTGTATTTCACAAGGGTTTTTTTTTTTTTTTGGAGTTTGGTGTAGTTTTTTCGTTTGCATGGTTATTCAACTTTTAGTAGAGCTTTATTTTAACAAGCATTGCATTGGCCGCATATATTAATAAATCCATTTGAAATTTTATTTTATTAATTATCAAAAATTTCTATAATCCTGCAATTCCATTGTATACAGGCAATTTCAATGAAGAGAATACATAATGTCTTATTTCATAAATTACATGAAGTATCAGGTCATGTCCTGATAATGATATATGTAATTCTATTGGAACGGGCTCAAATCAACGATATATCATTTCATATGTATAGGAAATGCGCACATCATTTCAGTAGCAAGCTTCAGTTTTCATTTGTCCTGGGTTAACTAATAAGTCCTATTCGAACTCTCAAAACTCTTTTTGGCTATAGAATAATTGTATAGGGTTTAAAATCCTATACAAGGTCTCACTGTGGTTCGTAAAAAGAAAATCTTACACACACAACCTTTCACTAACGTTAGCTTATTAATTGAATATCAAAATTTTAGTTGCTATTAATTAGAACTTCCATACATAAATTAAGGTGAATGAAACATGCACAAATATAAGTACTGTTAAATCACAAAAAAAAAAACTACTGGATAGGTACATACAAATTTCAAAAAAATTATATTAATTGTTAAATTCTTTTAAATAGATACATGGAGAATAATGAATAAATAAAAATTTATAAAAAAAAGCATAGCTAATTTAGGATTTAGCTAATGTCACAAGTCAACTAATTTTTGAAAGCATTCCCTCTGTTAATTAAGAATAAGACTGCACACTGTTAGATCTTTCAAACTCCGCATCTTAGCAGGATTCTTGTGGTTGTTGTAACAAGTCAACTAATTAATATAGATCAAGAGTTGTTTTGAATGGGGGATAGTTGTAGGAGAATGCTGGATAGAAAAACAAACATTATATAGCTCAACAAAGTTTCCACCATAGAATAACTACACTGTGTAACAAATTAAAACTTCTAACTTTTCATAATTCATGTGTTATAATTTGTTTGCTTAAAGGTAAAAATTCTTGGTGTGCATGCTACTTGAGGCTTCAGGATAAAGGAGAAGCCTTGTTTTCACCGTCCCCGTTTTCTAAACATGGATACGAGACAAATGGGCCGGAAGATTAGCCATTGGTTGCATGGCAAATGATTGAATGAAGCTAAATCCTTCATGTGAAACATAAACCGTACAAGATTATATCCTCACTATCTTTCGTTTTATATATTGGATTGAAGGTAGGTTTTAACATGACTGTCCCAAGACTTTGCATTATCTATATGGCTGTAATGACATTCACAGCCAATACTATAGGCCATCTTTGAGCTGTAATTGACTCTTATATATGGTCGAACCACACGCGCTAATTAACTTTTCTCTCAAACACTTCTAGTCTATGAAGAACATATTGTATATATATTTATATACAAGTTTATGGCATTGCCACATCTGAATAATAGGTTGCATATAAGAAACACAAACCTCGTACTTCCTTTTCTTTGGACGACTTGTTTAGGATACGATTGAACCCAAGGCACTTATCGGAATAACATTCCTGATCTCTGATTATCAACTTCCAACAAATGGCATGATTAAAAGTTTTTAAGTTTTCTAATTTAATCCACACTATTGATCTCTAATTGAATGATTGCTACCAGTAAGTATAATTGCATCAGTAATACTCCAGCTGTAAATGAGGCTTTCGTTTCTGTTAGGGCTGCCTTGGATTTACTAAAAAATCCAATCAGTCCTGGATGGGATGGTCGGCAAGTGTGATGATACGTAAGCCTACAATAATTTGTAGTTATGTTTGTCATCATTTTAATCATATTAAGCTATGTAACTTGATCCATACACTCATTATCAACTGTTTAACTCTGAATAAGTTGATCATTAATTGTATTATGGAGTGACTTAATGCCTTAGGCATTGTCCCATGCATTACCGTTGGATTAGATGTAATCTTTTAAGTTGCACTTTTGATGGGGCAATCTTTAATTAATTTGAAGAGGATTTCTTGCTCTATTGCAAAACTAATTAGAGATGATTTATTAGCAATAACACCCTTTAATTTCTTTCAATATATAGTATTTTAAAATGCTTTCAAGTTTAAACTGTTAGATTTGTCAATGACATACTAAATCAAATGGCCACTTAGTCTGGTCGTATCTTCTGAAGTTATTTACAGAATTAAAAAAGTAATACTTTAGAATTACTGAACCTAAGGCTTTATATGCTTCCCTACTTTACTTGAGTACTGAAAGACCAATGGAAAAGAGTATTGAACATTTGGAAAGGAATTAAAGAAATGTGAAAAATTCTGAATTCTTGTTCTTTTCATTTTCTATTTTTAGCATAAAACAAGGAAGTTAACAGCCAAAAGTTGGAATCATTTGACCATTTCTAATTCTGTCTTTGATCGCTAGCTAGCTGGCTAATCTTAATAAATCATCCACAAGATCGGCTGACATAAGCCTATCAACATCTCAGGTCCCCGACACGACAATAGAAACTCTGAAATAAGAAACAAACTGCTATATCAGTTTCTGTTTTAAGTTCTATGCAATACAAAATATGGTTGACACTAATATTTTAAGCATCTATGTTACAGACCAACATGCATCGTTTCCTATGGTTAATTCTACAAACTTCATTCGGCTTCTCATAAAATTTCGAGCAGTGTCTATCTGAGTGGAAAAGAAAAAAAAAAAGAATATAAACTTGTAATTAACATGACACTTATTAATATGGATATTAAGTTTGACAATTTTGGTCTGACTTGGTTGTTTTGGGTTGATTGGGTTGATTGGGTTTTTGGTTGACGTTGAACTTGTAAGATGACTTAAAGTCTGATTTGAATAGTTTAAACTCCCTTTTTAAAAATGATAGTAATTTAGTTTAATTTCTTAAAATAATACTATTTTAATATGTTATTCAAAATAATTTGATTAACTTAAATTGCGTTATTCAATTTGATTAAATTTTAGATAGAATTTTAATTACTTATTTAAGAGGTTATCATCCCTGACATGTACAAGTATCACTTTTCTTTATTAGTCAGACACTACAATAAAACTGACTTTTACCTTATTTTTTGGCAATGATTTGAAAATTCATCACCGAAAGTCTAGATTTTTGCGACGTTTTGAAGAATCGTCGCTAAAGACATGTACTTGGCAATGATTTATGTGAATCATCACAAAAGGTGCGACATTTTGCAATAGTTTAATTGTTTTGTTACCAAATGTCAAGTATTTTGCAATGATTAAAAGCTAGACTTTTGGCAACGAATTGTTTAATTCATTGCCAAAAGTTTCGTTGCCAAAAGTTGGAATAATTACAATTTTGAGGTAATATGTTCAAACTTTATAAATTTGTTTAGTTATATGAATTTATATACAAATGATTCATTAATGAAGTCTATTATACATAGTACACCTCCATTTATACAAATATTTTATGAAAATGGAATGGAGCATCTAAAAATTGTAAAAACACATGGTAGGTAATTTAAATTTTGAAAAAATATTTTTTGGATATAAAAAGATAAACATACATAAAATTTTAATGCTAATAGAATTAAAATATCATAAATTTAAGATAACTACTATTCTTAATCATTAATATTTATTAACAATAAAATAATAATTCATCTAAATATTGAAATATGGTAAGCAATATAATATAATGATATATGGTAATTAATACAAGATTTTAATTAGAAGTGTAACAATTCTTACATACAAAATAATAAATAAAATTTCATACCTATTCCTTCAAAAAGAAAAGGAAAAAAATTAATTTTTAGATTCCAAGTGACATGAGACTCGATAGATAAAGTAAAAGTGTTCTCTATGTCTGGATTCCCGAGAAGACTCTTTTTGGGTTCGAAGGCGTCAAGTAAAACAGTGAAAGATCTTCTCTCATGAGTTGGTTTATTGGCACTTTCTTCCAACAACTTATTAGCCTTAACTAAATTAGTAGAAAATGCAGCGAACGATTCCCAAGATTCAGTATGGATGACTAAATCAGATGAACTACACATATGATGCGTTTCACCTAAGAAACAAATAGTATAGAACTTAAATCACTAATTAAGTCAAATAGTATAAGGAACCTAAATTCGAATACATGCTTACCTGATTGAATAAACATAGTTTTTGGAATCGACGACTATTCCAAAATAGCTGATTTCACTAATCCTGTACCGATCATCGGGATATTGCCACCACCTCCATTTTTATCTATGTTCTCTTGAAGATTTGAGAAAGCTTTGCACAACACATAATATATACAATCAAACATTCATCTTTGATATCTTCGTAATAGAAAATGAAATACAAATAATAAATAAAGAGAGGTAATTCATATGATTTTAAAAACCTTGAAGAAGAAGATCATCCATGGAAAGCATGGGATAATTAGTATTTGACGAGGAGTTTTATTGTGCATCCATTTATTCTTGATTAGGGAGAATTTTGTCATATTCCTCCTAGTGAATCTTATTTCTGTTATCAGAAACTGGAGGTCACGTCGACATTCCAGGATGAATTAATGTTAACAATTTTATTATGAAAAGTCAATTTAACATTAAATTCATTACGTTTAATTAAATTATTTTAGTAATCAAATCCTATAAATTCTCAGGGTATGAATGAACTAATCCAAAATTGAATGAAACTTTAGATACAAATCCTAGTAACAAAAAGAAAGATCATTCTTTTTAAGTGATGCTAAAAACAACATTATTATGATAAAAAACAACAAAGATCGAGTCCAACATTAGCCTTGAACCAATTCTCTTGTTCTTGATACACTTGATCCTATCAACGAATACTTAGGAAAAGCTTTTGTATATTGAACACGTAATATAAGAGCTTAATTTACATAAGAACAAACTTGTGGAAAAGATAAGAGAAAAACAAGTTTAGCTGAAGAATATTGAGAGAGAGAGAGAAAGAGGAGGAAGATAGGATAAGAGAACGGGTTAAATGTTGAAAACATAATGAAGTACATAAACATCCCTTACAGAAGTTAAATACTCTTAAACCTTTCATCAAATAAATTGTAGGCTTTCCTCAAAGAAACATGGAAAGTAGAAAAAATAATGTCAACTTATACACAGTCGATAAAGAAACACAATTCACCATCTTCCAAACACAACACAAACACAAACACAAACAAAAACCTATACATCATAAACAGAAGACAAAACTCATATAAACTCCAAAATATAACATAATAATAGAGCACAACATAAGGAGGGTTTTTAAAAATAGAAAAGAAGAATATTACCAACATAGGACATGATGCTTCTTCGATGGTGATGACCACAACACAGGAGACGACCATAAATAGGAGATGGCACTTCTTTGATGGTGAATCAAGAGGAAATACGACGACTAAGACAAAAGTGAAGAGAGCTTCATTTTGGTGTTAATAACCTAGTAGAAAACAACTTCTTTTGTTGTTAAACAAAATGGTGACATTTGTTATTAAATAAATCGACTTCGTTTTTTTATTAATTCAGAAGATATGTTTAAGTTATGTTTGTACAAATTGTTGATATTTGAGTTATAGATATCCAATATAATGACATCTGGTAGAAACAAAGGGAAGAAGGTGACAAGTACTGAAATTGTTCATCCTCACAACAACCAGATCAATCAAATCCTAACCAACAACAACAATCGACTTCATCCATTAATAAAGCTAGTCAACAACAACTTCCATCTGTCTCAACTAGTACAGAGTGATCTATAGGTTTATTAATCTTTAACACCTACAAATTGAATTATGCTCAAATATTTATTTGCATGTTTAATGCGTATTTTCTTCTTATTATTCATTTGTTATTAGATTCCAATATCAATATCAAAAAAGTGGTAGAGGTATAACTAAAGTTTGTGACTTGCAACAAATGAATATTGCAATGAATAGCAAGTTACTCTACATATTGGTACATCGTAAGATCGTCCTTTAAACAATATTTAATCAGAAAAATTGTCTAAGGAGTTGGGGGTAATTTCCAAAATTGAATTACCTTACCTAAAGCATGCCAAGCAATTGAAGGAAGACAACTTACTAGAGAATGCTTTGGATAAAGTTTCGGTAAAATTTTAATTTATTTAATTATATGCAATATTGTTTTACTTATTTAAAGATTAATTTCATTTTTACTTATTACTCACAGATGAAGTTGAATATCATCAATCTCAATAACCTAATGTTTCAAACAGTGTGAATTTACTGTTGAAACAAAGGAACAAGGATTGTCGTTATCAACTACATTACTATTACAAATCTTTTTCCTTCGGATGAGGAGACAAGAAGACATGATCTCAAATAGATGTCCCAAGAAAGTTGGAGCAATATGTGTGATTATTGGACCTCTCCCAATATTTAGGTTTGTTTTCTTTCTCTTCACATTTGCTTCCATTAATATTGTTACACTATTTAATGACTTTCTTTTTTATTTAAAAAAATGTGAGAAAGCTAAGATGAACAAAGGAAAAATGAAAATTTCACACAATTAAGGCTCCAAATTATTTGTTATCCTGCGAAATGAATATGTAAGTTATTTGTTTACAATATATGAGCAAAAAAATTATTTATTGTTTTTTATATTCTTTTCCTATAAAATAAAGTCAGAAGGAACTATATAGAGAAGAGCGTGATAAGATAATACTCTATAAACTAACACATTATAAGGAAGATGAAAGGTGGATGTCTGAAGAAGCGCACAATAACTATGTAAGTATTAAATTTTGTTTAAATTTTAAGTTTATTTATTTATGTAGTACTAACTAATAATATTTGAATTGAATATTAATTTTATTTTTTAAATTTTAGAATAAGATTTAAGAGTTGTTACAAAAATCAACGTCTGATAAAAATGAGCTAAATATAGATGATATTTGTAACAAGATGCTTAGTGTATGATTCATATACATCAAAGGGCTTAAGTTGGCCTTAAGCCAACTGCTTAAGCCTCGTTAAGACCAACATATATTCAACATCTTGAAAAGAAAAACAAGATGCTTAAAAAATGTTATCCAAGTATGAAAAATACCTAAGAAAATTATTTAGCCCGGATTATGTAAGCAATGAAGATGAAAGCGAGTTTGAGTGATTAAACCAACCTTTGTATTTTTTTATATATAAGTATTTTTGCAGTTGTAATTAAAATCTTGTGCACGATCAAATTTAATTATATTTTATTTTTATATACAATGCTTCAAAATTTTAATAAATTTTGTTTAATATCTTTGTATACTAAATTATAAACAAAAAATCTAAATATTATATATAATAATATGGATTAAAAATGTCACAAATAATTATAATTAACATGGTATTACATCTAGATAAAATGTAAATTAAAAAATTGACTACATTTTACAAAGTATAGCTAAATTGAAGCTAAAAATCTTTAACTAAATTTATGGAAATATAGCTAAAAATAATTTGATACGTATTTTCTAAAGACGTAGCTAATTATTTTTAGTTATGAAAAATAAGCATAGCAAAAAAGAATTGGCAAAGATTTTCCAAAACGTCGCCTATATTTTTTGCTACGAAAACAAAACATAGGCAAAAATTATTTGCGACAATTATGGAGAAATGTTACCTATAATTTTCTACCACAAAGATTTGACGACATTTTTGAGGACGAATACAAATCTTTGCTAATTCTTATAAGTGCCAATTTTGTAATTTTTAGTGACGAAATAAATTATCGCAAAAAGTTCCTTTTTTTACACAGTGAGAGGTAAAAATAGAGCTATCATTCTTTGAGTTTTGCAGTCATTAATTGCTACATAAAATTGTCCAACCAATTTAGAGGACACCAAGAAGTGATATGCCCCGTCATCATTTTGTTTTCTCAGATGATCCAAGGTCCAAAACCCATCTATGTTTGTATTTAATCCATCTATACATGAAGTAGCAACAGAATGTTGCCTTCCGTGCAACATGCTCACCGGTTTGAAAGCGAAGCGGCTGACCCTAGAGAAACATGTAAATCCAAGAAAACCATACAGTATTAAAGCCAAATGTCTTTGACTTTCCATATCAAAGCCTAATGTAGCTCCAAATCTCGTGGGCCCATTTCATGTCACTCAACGAAGCTCTAATCCTTCTTATCACTTTTTTTTTTTCCAATACAAAATTGTTGACAACTTGTACAAAGGGTCCAATCACACAGAATGCTTGAGATGTTAGAACATTACGTGATCGGCATTCCATCTGTAGTTTTACATAAACATTCACGAGCAAAACAATGGTGCACATTGTTTTTGCAGAAACTGATTAGTGTACGGGAAGATAGAGAGTGTTTCAACTCTCACCCAAGAGTTTTCAGAGACCATCCTACTTTAGTTGCCACAAATGAATGGAAACTATTTAAGGTCGGGTCGGCCGTCTCAAGATGGCTGATCACTGAAACTATTGGTCAACATTATAAGACAGTCGGTGCTGTTTAGCGGATATGTCTATACAAACTTCTTTTGCATATGGTGACAGCAGAAAGAGCTACCGCAGATCAATGCTCCTGCAAACGCAAATATTGGGATTTCCAAAGCGTAATTTGTTATTCTTTTCACGGCATAGATAAAAATAAAAGTTGAACTTTTATGAGTAGAAGATGGCCTTTATCAATCGATTACATCTCATATTTCTTGCTTTTTCCTGTGGCTGCTATATTATCATTTTCCTTTTGGGAATGAGAAGAGTAAATATTCTTTGAGCCTGGCAGTTGTTACACTAGCCTTTTTGTTTCTTTTTGTGTTTGTTGTGCTTTTCCACTCTTTGTCCCTTCCTCTGTTAATATGTGTTGTTTTTTTTTCTACCAATATCGAGTCCTGATTCCAAGGAGCTAATCTGTCAGATTTATAAAAATGAGCAATTATACAACTACAAAGCTTTAACAACAGCAAAAAAGAATATTTTCCGGATAATTGCTTACATCAACTAAACCACAGGAGCTTTGTACATATAAGCAACACTTTTTCTTTTTTTTTTTTTTGGTTTTCCTCCATGCTGCTCTCATTCGGTGCTTAACAAACTTATTACGATCAAGGTGCTACATGTTCTATGCTGTCGCTATTTTACAAAATGACGTGGTAGTTTATGTGCGGTCTTGTGTGAAGGATCAGTGGATCACACACACGACGATAGACCACTTATTGAACAAACACGATTTATTGGTCCACGACTTTTAGTAAAGGCATTCCTAATGCCACTACCTAATTAATGTCATAGTATAGAGTACTACACCGTAATAAAGAAAAAAGAAAAGGGTGAAGGATTCGCGAGCATAGAGCGGAAATGACTGACTAAGAAAAGGGGTTCCAGAAAGAGTCTGCCTTGTCCTCAAAATTGGTGGTAGATGAATCAAGTGCTTCATTTTGAGTTAATGGGAATTCTGCTTCCAAGTTCTCAGAAAATAGTCTGCTTTTGATGTGTTCCAGTGCATCTTTGAGTGGAGAAACGGGATTGTGAATGAAAGGACTCAAATCTGATATTATTTGTCTGGATGGCTCTCCTTGGCAGGTTAAGTACATATTATCTTGTTCATGATCAATGTGTGCCTTTTTTCGAGGTAATTTAGGGTTTCCTTGGGACTGATCCGCCAAGAACCTGTTATACTTTTCGTTCTCTTTGTCCTGTGATATTGAACTATTGATGCCCAGGTTGCCACTGTGCTCTTTTCCTTGTTGTAGGAAGTTTCTCTTGTGACGAACTTGGCATAGAACCCAATTATCCAACTGTACGTAAATTGCATTAACGTAAATGTAAATAAGAGGAGTAATAAAAGGAAATGAAAACATTGATACTGGAGTTTTTCAATTTTCAATCTAAGTCCTATGTTTTGGGATATGAGATAGACTTCTTAATCTATTTGTTTGTTCGTTGAAAAGCAGAACATGCATTTATTTAACCTGCATTGATGTCTCCAGGGTTTGTACAGGGCATGCATCAGGAAGAAGCCTATACTCGTGCATGATCCAGTCAGTTTTAATACTTTTGGAAGGACGACCTTTGTAAAAGACGAGAGCCTTCTTCACACCAATACACTGTGATCCAACTGGGTCAAGAATGGGTTTATCAGTCCCGGTGGCTTTCCAGTAACCGCAACCTGCGGCTCTGTTTGCCCGGACACCATTTGGATACTTTCTATCCCTTGGAGAAAAGAAGTACCACTCGCTCTCCCCAAACAAAGCCTTGGCTGATGGTTAAAAAAGGCATAACTAGTAAATTAGCAACACTGACGACACATATCAAGCAATCATCCTATCAATACGATAACACGTCTATCCAGTTAAAAAGACAAATAGAAACTCCATACCTGGCAGTTCCCATGGATTAAACTTGTAAAGATCGATATCAGCAATGATAGATACAAGAGGATGTGAGGGGCACGAAATCTTGTTCTTAAGATAAGATGCTATAAGCTCTTGATCTGTGGGATGGAACCTGAATCCTGGTGGGAGCTTAGGACTGAATACACCCATTAGTTCCATTGCTCAGAAGCTGAGAAACTCTTTAGCTTAATTGCCTTGTCAAATACAAAGCCACACTTATAGATAAGTTCGGAGGAGCTGAAATGTGGGATCTCCACGCATGCTATAAGCTCTACTACACTTCTGCAAAGACTACGTAGTAATATTATGCACATAACTTGCACATCCATCATAATACTACAAAAATGAGAATATGAGTACCCACCTTATACAAACTTTAGCTCCATATATACTCCTATTACAGCTCAGAATACCAAACCACCTAAACAACTATTTCCCACAGAATCATAGTCAGTTATACTAGACTTGGAAAGGGATATCTCTTCAGAAAGAATGCCTTTTTTTTTTCTTTCTTTTGTTGGTAACTTGTCAATTTCGCAGACAACCTGGATGGACAATACTATAGAGGAAATTCAAAGGCTTGCAGAAACTAATAGTTCGCGGTGAATTAAACTCGTATGATTTGGAACTATATATGCAGACAAAAGGGCAGGGTGGCAACGTGTTTGCAATCGATCCATCGAACTTGTGAGCCCTTAAGTTGCATCTGCAAACATGTGCACCAAATAAATTTCTTGGGCTAGCTGAAAATATTTGAAAAGATAGAAATAGCGTGGTTTATATCGAAAGGAGTTGTGAAATGTTGCTGTTCCTCGTACAGGTAACGTACAAAATGCGTTGAATTTCTTGTACATTTACAGACACCAATAAAAAACTAGAAGACAAAACAGTAGATAAGACACAGTATTTGCTTTTCATATAAGTTGATATGCTGACAGCAGAACCTCTAATTCAAGAACAAAGAAAACCCATTGGAGCAAGCATATGCCTCCAAGATCAAATGGTACACTTGACCTCCATAATTAAGATATTTTCCAATACTTTTAATCCTGTTTCATTAATACTCAGCGGATTTTAAACCATTTCTTCTCTTCTTTTTTGTCAGTTCTCCTTTTATTAAAATAAATAATTCATTTTTTGTTATAAATCGGAAACAGAATGAAAAACAAATTCTGCAATTGATATCCCTAGCACCAAATTAAAATTATAATCATAAATTAGCAAAACTATCTTAATTTTTAGGGCCAAACTGAACTAATATAAAGGATAAACCCTAGTGCATAATACTTCCCGCTTTGTGAGGGTTGGAAAAGTTCGTCAGTTATACACCGTATTCCTTTTGAATTTTACAAAGAATCTATAACGTATGTCCTTTTAATTATTATAAATGTTATTTCATCTGGTGACTTGATTACAACGTTAATGAAACCAAATGTGGGATAAGGGACCATCTAAATTTCAAAGCTTTCTAGCAACTCTTCCAATTAAGGGATAGGAAAAATGAATCAACTTGCACAGAAGTATTATAAAACAATTAATAAAGAATTACAGTTGGACTTGTTTTTTTTTTTTGGGTATTGAGGAAAAAAACTAAAATCACATCCTACGCAGAGATCTGCGATACAAAAATCCGTGCTGATCCCGGTGTATAGACAACATGACTAGTGGGGGTGGCTCCTGAAGAGTCTGAAGGCCTATGGTTGAGAGAGCAGCGATGGAAGCCAAACTATCTGCACACTAGTTTCCTTCTCGATACACGTGCTGAATCTTCACCTCCCACACACTATGGAAAAAGTCGCGGATACCTGTCACCAAAAAAGAATACTCAGTTGTAGGAATAAACGAAGAGGAGAGAATATTGATTACCTCTAAAGAATCGACTTCGACGATCACACGTCAAAAGCCTAGTGTTCAGGCCAGATGGAGTCCTGAGTGGACTCCCTAAAGTTCAGCTGTTAGACCCTGAATTTTTCTTATGATGTCATTAAGCATGAATTATGATAATTGTGTGTTTATGGCTTAGTTTGATTAAATTGGGTGT
>JANVCQ010000002.1:38223899-38235045 GCA_025531925.1 Erythroxylum plowmanianum
GCACTTTTTCATTGTTTGACCAATACCAGTATGCATAACAGTATCCAATTAGTCCTAATCACTCTTGACCTATGCCATTTTACTATTTTACCCTTCCTGTCGGGGGTGAGATGTTACAAAAAAGATGATGAAGAACATTAGGAAATGTTGGTAAGAAGAGCAACGGGGTTAGCGGAGGATAGATGAAGGTTATAAAGATCACCAGGACACATCCCCTTGAGAAGCACTGCCTTCATTCGCAAATCCTTCACCTGAAAATGGTGGGGAAAAATTCAGTAGAGACATTGTTGTTAGTAAAAAATCTCTTAATAGAAATAAGATTATGATTGATGTTGGGCATATGCAAAGCTTGATCAAAGAGCAATGGTTTGGAGGTAGAGGTGAGAAGGAAGCTACCGGTATGAGTAATGGGCAAGTTGAAACCATCACCCATTTGAAGCTAGTTGTTACTTGAGTATGGAGAGCTGAGGTGCAGATTGTCCAGTTCATTTGTAACATGATGGGAAGTGCCGGAGTCAAGAATCCATGGCTGATTAGTAGATGAGGAAGGATGAGAGACCATGTGCGAGTGTGCTGGACTGGAATATGTGTGGGAACGAGGAGAAGACCCAAAAGGGTCGGTCTAGTGGCCAGCAAGCCAGCAAAAGGAGCAGATGGAGGAGGAGTAAAACCAGAATTACCAGTATAAGAACCAGAACGATGACGATTGAGTTTCTGACATACTTTGGCTGTATGACCTGGTTTCTTGCAGAATTGGTATATAACATGGCGATACGAGTGAGCAGGCGGTGGTGCAGTATGCTGATGATTAGAAGGATGGTGTTGTTCGAACCTCATAGGTATGTGAGGAGATGAGGGCCAGACTTGGGTAGCGGCATTATCAGTGAGAAGAGGAGTGGAATCAACAAGCTGAGACTGGCACAGGAGGAACGACTTATGGTTTGTAAACTTATCAAAGAGATCATCAAAAGTGATGGGTGTCTCATGAGCACAGATAGCCACACTAACTTCATGATAATTAGAAGGGAGGCCGTTGAGAGTATGGATGACAAGATCTGTGTCATCAATTGGACCTCCAATGATAGCAAGTTCATCAACAATACTTTTGATACACTGGAGATAGTTTGGAATGGAGTAATCATCCTTGGTGATAGAGATGAGTCGTTCTTTGAGAGACATAAGATGTGAGCGAGATTTGTTGGCATACATCTGAGCAAGAAAAGCCCAGGCTTGGTGAGAGGAAGTGAAAGAGCTAAGCATATTGACAATCTTAGCATCGATTGATGCTATAAGGGCCTGAAGAAGCAGTTTATCTTGGCGTACCCGTTGCTTGTAAGAGTCATCGGCTTCATTTGGACAAGGTAGGCTGCCATCAACATACCCCATTAAATCATATCTGATGAGTAACGAGGAGAGTTGGACGCACCAGGTTGGATAATTAGAGCCAGTAAGTTTGAATATAGACTGCATATTCAAGTAGATGAGATTGGAGTTGCCATCAGCTGCTGGGAAAGCATCAGGATCCATGATCGATGACGGAAAGGAACAGGAGAGGATCAGAAAAAATAGATGCATTTATGAGTTGTAAAGCTCTAATACCATAAAGAGGAAAGGTTTGTTTATTATTTTTCTATATGTATTTGTACAGAGAGCACCGAAATATATACAATAATGTACAACTGAATCTGACAAGACTTGTACGACATATCTAAACAATCATAAAATAAAAAATTTTGGTAGAGGAGTAACTAATGTATATAGTGACATTTATACAGTGTTGGAATATCCCTTAATACTCTTGTACTCCCTATACTCCTTTATTTTTGATAATGACAAAATGGGAGAGTTTATATGATATTTTTTTTTGCATATATGATGATATTTCTAAATGCATATTTCTCAATATTGTTTGAATATATATGTGATTGATTATCCTATTAAAATTGTGAAAATCTGTCATATATAAACAATAGGTTCCTTTCTTAAAAGATAGGCTCCAACTAATTATGACTGAACATATAAAAGTCATAGGTATCTTTCGAAATCATTTGTTATCTCTTTAAATGTTGAAAAATATATCTATTATTGCTTGTCATTATAAAAAAGGAGGAGATTGTTGGATCAAGATTTATATTTAATGATTTTGATGATAACTATATAATATTTCAAAATTGAAAATTGATTTATTTCCTTATAACATTAATAGTCTAGTTCTCAAAAGGAAATAAAATCATAAAAATATGCTTTCTTTTTTGCAAGAACCTTCTTTGTGAACATACCTTATTAGAAATGGTTTATCCAAAAGGATCTTACTAATTATAAAGGTCATATATTAGCCCTGTGATTACTGAAAGATTTTTGGCAAAGATGACATCAAAGCTATTCAAGGTTAAATCCATCCAGGTGACTAAAGATGCAAATGACACAATAACTAGTTGAAGATTTTAACTATTTAAGAAAGAGCAACAACACTTATAAAATAAAATGCATATATTCAGACTGTCAAAACTTTTTCAACAGTATCTATACTCTTGAGAATCATATCATTACTATTGTGCTTTAGAAAGTGAAATTGCTTTATCAAGAGAGAAATTGTTATTTTGTTTTTCTATGAGCTTCTTAGAATCTTGTTATACACTTCAAGTGTGAATGGTTGGAGAACCTTGAAAAATATGTACTTGTGAGCTTAAAGAGGCTCATCAAATTTAATACTTAGTTTTTATAGTAAACACTCAAGTTGGATACTTGAGGACCAGCGTAGGCTTGGTTTGTAAACCGAACTGGTATAAATCGACTGTGCCTTTCTTCTCTCTCTTTAACTTTTAAATTTTCGCAATATATTGTGTGTGTGTTGTTTTTAAGAGGCTTCTTCACCTTTATAAAAAGCTCCTTCTGTTTTCAACTTGCAAGAGGTTTCTTTTAGTTTTAACAAGTGCCTTTTGTTTTTAAGTTGTTTTTAATAGGGTTTATCATTCAATAGGATCCTTTTGTATAAGCGAGGTCCTATCCCACAAAAGGCTCCTATAGTCTAACAAGTTCCTGTGGTTTAAAAAGGCTTTATCTTCTTATCGGTTCCTATTGTTTAAACTAGGATCTACTTATTATATGAATTGAAAGAACTTGCGAAGAATTTTTATACATACAATTCACCCCCTCTTGTGTGTGTTTGCTTTTATCACAGTAGAGCCCTATCATTCTTAATCACTTCCTCCAAGTTCTTTTTTAGCCTTCCTTTTTTCTTCCCACAATTTCTAGGTACAATCTTCTCACATATTCTCTCTGGAGTGTCAGGGTGTCTCCTCTTAATATGTCTGAACCACCTAAGCCTTGTCTCTCTTAATTTTTCATTAATATTAGTCACCTTTAATTTGTATCTTATCATTACATTCGTAACCTTATCTCTTCTAGTAAAGTGGGAAGATATCTAGAAATATCAAATTTACTATAGGAAATGATGAGATGGTTTTCTTAAGCTTTGATAATAGGAGTAAGGTGGGACCTCTAAACTAGACTCTAGTGTTATCTATGATCTTGAACCAAAGTGAATGTATGGTTTTAATCCAATTAATTGTCAAACTATCCTTCTTAACTTTCACATATCTTACCTAATTCTAGTTTTAACTATGAGACAAATGCCACTTATTAGTGACTTGGACATTCTTCTAGTAGTTTGATAAACAACTCTTACAAAAAAAAATGCTTAGGGTTAACGAAGTTCTTAGAATGGTTTGGCTCAAATAGGATCATTTCTAAGGGAAATAAGGTAATTTACTTGATAGTTTTTGGTTCACATCTATACAAAATATGGAAAGAAAAGGAACATCAAATCCTTTAAGGAGTTAAAAGTACCAAGGAGAAAGTTTTTAAAAAACTTATTCAATGGATAAGGGAACAACCTATGCTAAAAAAGGAAGCTAGAATATGCATGATTTAATTGCTAATTATTAGAGAATGGATATGAGTTAATAAAGTTTTCTTTAGAAAGTTCTTCTCGTGTCTTCTATATTTGGGGATACTTATACTGTAATACATATGATTCATATTCTTTAATAATGTTTGTAGCTAGTGCAATGCTAGGTTGGGGGATTGTGTTTTGCTTTGATACTGGATGGTTTGATTTGGCTTGCACTCCATTGAAGTGAGGTCTTTTTATTGTGACCATTACTTCTTTTGTACAATAAATTCATTAAATCCATTTTTAACTTTTCAAAAAAGAGATATGCCGGCTCTCTTATTGAAACATGTTATTGATGCTTGATAAAGACAAGTAATCATATGAGAGAAATGCACTAGCAACATTCTTAGAGAAATCAAATTTCCTAGAGCTATTTAACCTTGATTTTCAATCATTCTTCATTATTAGCTTATATTTTTAATTATATTTTCTTTATTTAATTACATCATTTAGCTATTTATATAAATTAGAATTATATTAATTTTGGTAATTAATAAATATAATCCTTGTGAGAAGATACTCTTTTTTATTATATTACATATTTATGATAATGTATTCTTACATTAGAAAGCCAACAATAATTCTTTTGTTTCATTGTAAGAGATTGTGTTATTTATTAATATTGATACCAAATAACTCTATTTTTATTTTATATTTACTCATGTTTCTTACTTTGTGTTTTATAGGAACTCATTAGGTGCATATGAAAGTTTAGTAGTGATAGTCTCCTTTTTTTTTTTCAGAATCAGAGCTAGAACATTTATTTCAAACAAATAGAAAAGAGAAAAGGGAAGCTATTATTTAGTTACAAAGACCTATGGTTGATCTTGATGGGTCAAGAAATATAAATGATATTCCACTAAACAAACAACTTTTGAATAGTTGACAGGTGGTCAATCTAATAATGGTTTTACGAGATTATACCTTACCATTAATCAATATTCAGTTAGTGATCAAAAGGCTTGCCACTCAAGTGAATAGTTTTAAGTTAAAACATATAATATTGCAAATGATTTAAGTGGTCCATGCTAATTGATTGATTGATGAAGATAAAATTTTCTTGAGATTTGTGATTGTTAAATAAAATGTTCATAAGGAAGCCCTTCAGCTTTAGTTATTTCCTTGTTGTTTGAGAGATAAAAAAGAACTGGTTGAATTATCTACCAAAATGTTAAATCCCTGATTAGTAATATTTAGTTCAAAGGTTCCTTTTAAATTCTTTACACTAGCTAAAAAAATACATTAAGATTAATAACTTTGCTAAGTTCAAAAGTGAGACTTTATATAAAACATGAAAGACATATAAGGAGTTGTTAAAAAGATGCCCTCATCATGTTTTGCTTAATTATATATAGGTTCATAATTTCTCTAATGGGTTGAGTGGCATTATAAGGATTGTAGTTAATGCATATGTAAGAGGAGCTTTATTGAAGAAAGTTAAAAAAGAAGTATATAAATTGCAAGAAGATATGGAAACCAATAGTTACCAATGTCTTACAGAAAGAATGTGTGATCCCACATCGACTGGAGAGGGGAACGAATTACACCTTATAAGGGTACAGATACCTCTCCCTTACAGACGTGTTTTCCATGCCCTAACGTACTAGATCCCATCAGAACTTCGAAGTTAAATGTGCTAGGGCAAGAGTAGTACCAGGATGGGTGACCTCCTAGGAAGTTCTCGAGAAAATTAAAACCGTGAGGGCTTGACTAAGCCAAGACCCAAAGCGGACAATATCTGTGAGCGGATGATCTGGGCTGTTATACTATAGATTGAGGCGTGTGCTACTCGAGACTATGACTGACGCTTGTTATGGAAGAGACTAATGTTGGTTTATTTTATCCAAATCTTCTTTTCAATCAAGACTATGACTAACACTAGATAAAGATGAGAATGAAACTTATTTCTTTCATTTATTACCTCCTTACCCACTTCCTCTTGATTGTCTAACCTTTGCATATCATCCTTTTAAGTTTTCTAACATCAAATGTTTTCCCTCTTAAATGGTATAACTATCAATTGATCTCTTAGGCTCAACTATATATGACTATAAAGTTCATCTTACCCTTTCACCATCTATCTCGGCTATTTGGTTGCCTTAAATCTTTAAAATTTGAATTCTTACACAATTATGTTATATTATATGTTCAATAGGTCCGTGTCCAATCTATCTAATCATTCTAATATTTCATTAAATGAAGACATGAAATGTAGGATCTTCTCTTCCATCTTATTACCCTATGGTGGTGGCTACTGACACTAAAGTCATTGTTGGAACTCAGTGGTCCTATAGGTTTGTCTACTCTAGCTCTTTGCTCCTCTTAAAATATGTTTAAATGGTTACTTCATCTCAGATGATATATACTGAAGAAGGGATCATTCATACTATTTTCCCATATACAGTTATATAATCGAATTCTTTATAGTAGTAAAGGACTTGCTCCATGTTCATATATATATGGAAAGGATGTCTATACATGACACAATAATAACTCCCTTTGAAAATCTTATATGTGTCATTAACGACTTAAGCTAGTTTAAAATATTAACAATTTGTGTTGCCATATTTGGAGTTGCATCATTGTAATACCAATATGGAAGAGGCAACACAAAAGAGAGCTAAATTGTGCATAAATAGAGGAAAATAAAATAAAATAAAATAAAAATTGAATTAATAAACTAGCAATTGAATAGCTCCTTGGAAATAGTGCTAAAAACTTGATCAATTAATCTATAAGCACACAAAGTCAATTATAAAAAGTTTATAAATCTTGATTAAATATAGAGTACAGATCCTATAGGAACTATATTACTATGTATATTATTCTTAGTTATACAAAAACACAAAACTAAGCCACATTTAGTAAAATAGTTAAGTTACCAAGTTAACAAAGACAAGATAATAAACAAAGATAAATTAATAAAAATAATTCAAGGGTTTCAGGGTTCACTTATATGGAATTTCAACTATCATGTAAATTTGAATATAATAGTTGAAATAAAAATCAACCTAATGTATATATTCTCTCCTTTGAGGCACACGGAGATGCTTAATTAGTTAGTTACCACCTCTCCATGTGCAATCCAACATAATCAAACTAACTAAGTCTAGTTAATTTTGGCTATCACTAAAGTGTAAGATACTTTTGTTCTCTAGTGCTAAAGTGTTTATTCTTATGGTACATAGATCATGCTTCATCTCTCTATCCTTCATAAAATCTCTAAGATAAAAATCTATGGTTATTAGGTGTAAATATAAGATTTTGAATAAAGAGAATAAACTTAACCAAACAATGATCAAATTATGTATTAATAATTTAATAATTCATCTAAAGCTACATCACTAACTCTAACTAAGATTAAAACAAAAAAAAGACAATCTTAATATAAAGGAAAGAAGAGAAAGAAAGAGCTAGAAAAGTTATCATATACTCCTCTAAATCCTTCCTTGTTGTGAAGAAATCCTAAACCTACAAACCATTTTAAGCAAGTAGGTTGTCATTGACTTCTATAATCTCCCTATAAAGAATTGTCATAATAGTATTTATATGATAAAATTACATAAAAGAGTTATATGGTGATTAAACTTGTAAGCTTTTAGGTGTAGTATGACAAGTTTAGAATTGGTTTTGTTTTGGGTAATCCAGAAAGTTATAACCCTTTGAGTTAGCTTTTAAATGACTCAATAATCACCTTAATTAAACAAATATATACAAAGTTATGGTTAATTTTGTGATCTCTTCTCGAAATCATCACCTAGAAAACAAAGAACCAAAAATAAGAAAACATCATATATCACATAAAACATACTATAAAAATGTTAAATCATAACTAAATGAGCTCTTATAAATATATAAAACATGGACCTATGCAATGGATGCTCATTTTGGGATAAGCCCCTAGATTTTTGGCAACCCTATTATACTCTTACCTTCCCCTTTCTTATGGTTGGTATGGAACCCACATTTCGTAACAATATGAACAATCAAATCTGAATCTCCAAAAGTGGAAAAAAAATCCCAAAACAAATTATAGACTTTACCTAAACTTTGTTAAAAAGGGAAGTTAGTATATCTAATGATAAGTGTGAATTGCATCATGTTTTAGGGCTTAGTTTGATATGAATTTAATTGTTAACTTAATCGTTTAGTATAATGTTTACGTTAGAATTGTGTTAGTTTATTAATTAATTATGTTTAAGTGTTTTTATAGGTTAGTTCAAGTCTTTGAGCTTAATTATTATGTTTTAGGTACCTTGATTTGTTTTTTAGTGTTTTAGGTTCAACATCGAAGAATGGAGAGGTTTTGAAGACACTTGGGCTAAAACAATAGGCCACGATCATGATAGAAGCACTAGAGTCAACCAATGATTGTGGCTCATATGCCACGATCATGGCAGAAGCCTAGGATACGGCTTACGATCATGTCCTACTTGCCACGATCGTGACAGAAGGCTTAAATGTGGCCCATGATTATGGCCAGTAGGGCCATGATCATGGCCTACGTCTGGCAGATGCATAAACACTCAAAAATGTCAAGTTTTGAGGGAACTTTTGGACCTTTTGGACCTCGAAAAACCCTAAAGTTGACCATAACACAAAAGATATATAAAGATAAGTCAAAAAGAAGAGGAGGAGATTTTGCATCAGGCACTTTTGAGAGAAAACCTATAAAGGATTGTTGAAAGATTGAGAAAGAGAAGAAGGAAGAGAGAAGTGGAGAAGAAGCCAACATTGACATATTTCCTAGATTTTGAGGTTCCCGACGTCGCTACCTGCCATTTCCATCCAAGATCATATTTCCTACTATTTTCCACTTTTATTATTGTATAGAATTGGGAATCGCAGTTTGATGGTAGGATTTGTGAATGTTGAGATATTCTATACTCACCTTCGGGTTTTTTTTAATCTTTGATTTAATAAAATCTTATTGTTTTATGTTTATTAGATTTATTTTGATTGATTTTTGTGATCGCATAATTCGGTAATAGATTGAGAGGGTGAATCGAATGAAAATAATTAAATTAGGCTAACAAGATTTAGGTGATTTAATAAGAATGATAAATTAATCAAATCTATAAGTGTGTGAAGAAAGATCTTGCATAGGTTCCTGATAGTTTATTGGACAACTTCAAATCTAATTAGGGTTTTGGATAGATTGTTAATTGAAAAATTGCAATTTTCCATAATCTGATTAGGGTTTATAATTTAGGGTTAATGTTTATAACTCGAGAGAGAATAATCAACCTTAGGATTGTCTAGGACCAATAATCTGATAATTCATAATCGATTAAGTTAGTGTTAAAGATAGGTAAAAATTCCCCTTTCTCTCAATTGATAGTTCCTTTAGTTTGATTCTTAAATGTGGCTTGCAACTGCTATTTTGTTAATATTTTCGTAATTGATTCTTGAAATTGAGTTACATGATTGAATTAAATTCTTGTCTTTATTACATTTTGAATTACTGTGAATTGTTGTAGCCTTAGATTTTATGATTAGATTATCCCTCCTCGTGGGATCGACACCTTAGGTACTACGTAAATGACCCATACACTTGTGGATTATTGAGGTTATTAATTAGAACTTACATATATCGGAAAACCACGATCAAAGTTTTTGGCATCATTTTCGGGAAGGTGATTAGTTTAGTTCTATAATTTAAGTGTTTAGTTAGTTTTTTGTTTTTTGTTTTTTATTTTTCAATCTTTATAAATACTTCTAAAATTGTGCTCTTGCATGAACACAGAAGTCACGAAAAGTTTGAGTCGCACAACTGAAACGTTATATATAGATATCATTCGACAAGAACGAGCCATTAGGAAAGCTTAGCATGAAGAAGAAGAAGAAATCACGAAATCAATAATGGTTGAGGAATTTTAGCAAGATTTGTACTGTGGAACAAACCAAGGATGTCAACAATGTACCCTTACAGACTTCATGAGACTAGGGTTCAATGCGATTATCCAAGGAGTAAATAGGCCACTCGTATATATAGCATCATTTGAAACCAAACCAACCCTTCTAAACATGCTTCAACAAAATGTGCAATTTTATAGACTAATGACTGAAGATCCCAATGCATATATAGTGAACTTCCTTGAAATATATGATACCTTTAGGTATCATCAGTGTTGGATCGGAAAAAGAAAGCATGCCATATTTGGAGAACCGGTAGATTTCAAAAAATTTTAGAAATTTTATTTGTAGTGGAAGCAATATATCTAAATCATCATGCCAATCTATACATGATATGGTATAAGGATAATAATAAACATAAACAAGATGAAGAGTATTACCGACTCCTTTGTTACAGCTTTAATTCCTTGCTGTGTTATCCTCTCCTTCTTCTTGTATCCAAAGCCTTTGCTTTGTCAATATATCTTCGCCTTGTTATTGTATCCTCAACCAATTTGACTTTCCTCTTGTTCTCCTAGGACAACTTGGTTAACAAAATCCTTTAGTGGGAAAGGAGAAGAAACACTTTGAAGGAGTATTTTCTTAGAAGAAAGAAGGAAACAATAAGACACTTCTCATACTAAGTTTCAGCCATGCATAGGTGAGAGGAGAGAGTTGGTCAAAAAAATACAAGAACCCTTTTCTTACACTCCTAATTTCAGTTATGCAAGATAAGAGAGAAGAGGGAAAGCATCCAATGCATCACACCTTTTTTTAATCAAACATAAAGAAGCCATTAAATCAAACTCTTCTCATTTGTTTTAAGATGGCTATATGAAAAGTCCAATGACCTAATATTATCATGTTAATTTTAGTTTTTGATGATGTAAGAAGAAAGATGGTCCATCCAATGTACATCTTTCTTCTTTAATCCAGTCAATTCTAATAGGTTATATGCTAACATTAAAAGATAACCACTAAACCATTTAATGATAAGTTCATAACTCCATTTAATGATGATAACCATAATAAAGACTATATTTATTTAGCATTTTAATGTCAAATGTGCAGCTGTACCTTCAACCCTAATAAAACCGAAATTGCTCCTTCATTTCTTAAAAATTTTTTTTAATATAATTAATCCAATCAATTACATTAAACCAAAGTCCAGCCCATTTCTAAATGAACATTTGGGCTTTTAATTAACCATTAATTAGTGAAGCCCAACATTCAATTATGGGCTTCTAAAACCTCCATTTATATTTCTTACTTAGCTTAATAACCTTCCTTGAAGCC
>JANVCQ010000002.1:38246253-38258955 GCA_025531925.1 Erythroxylum plowmanianum
AAATGAGAAAAATTTTGGTTTTTAAAATACTGTGATTTTCTATCGATGCTTTATAATTGAGCTTTGATATGATGCCATGTAAAGTAAATGTAGTGAGTGAATGTAGCGTGCCCTTATCCTAGGTTATGTGCTGGAATGACTTCCGGGCGTTCCAGTGTATATCCTGCAGTAAGGAGGCGCTACATTTAGGAAAATCCTCACTAAAATCATTCAAGTTCGCTGCGGTGAAGACAGATTGTAGCTCTCTGACATCGGTTGAGGAGGAGAACGAAGCATCTTTTATAAAGGTGTGGATAGCTTCTCCTTGCAGACGCGTTTTTCATGGACTAATGTACCAGATCCCCTCAGATCTTCGGGGTTAAATGTGCTTGGGCAAGAGCAGTACCAGGATGGGTGACCTCCTGGGAAGTGTGTTTGGGCAAGAGCAGTACCAGGATGGGTGATCTCCTGGGAAATCCTGTGAAAAAACAAAACCGCGCTGGCTGGGCCCAACGGAAAATATCTACAAGCGAGTGGTCTGGGCTGTTACAATTGATATCAGAGCCAGTACATGAACCGTTATGCCAGCGGGGACGCTGGGCCTCCTAGGGGGAGGGAGGCGGATTGTAGCTCTCCCACATCGGTTGGGGAGGAGAGCGAAGCACCCTTTATAAGGGTGTGGATATCTTCCCCTTGCAGACGCGTTTTTCGTGGCCTAATGCACCGGATCCCCTCAAAACTTTAGGGTTAAACGTGCTTGGGCAAGAGTAGTACTAGGATGGATGACCTCCTGGGAAGTCCTGTGGAAAAACAAAAATGTACGGACTTTGATTCTTCAAGAGATGTGAGATCTATTTTTTTTACTTTTTTCCTTTGGTATTTTTATATCTTCTGAGATTATTAACATTATAGTTTTGTTTGATTTACACAAAAATTCCTATTTTTCAATCATCAAAATAAAATATTGCCAATTAGAATGATTAAATTTGTAATTGTCTAATTGTTCTAATACTTAGTGGTAAAATAACATAGCTCGATATAAGATTTTTGACTCATGTTATATGGATATATAATCTAGTTTAAATAAACTAAACTTGTTTGTTTGTTCGATAAAATTGATAGTCTCTCTAGTTTTTGATGTTGTCAATAAATTGAATCCTAAGAACTTGTTTTGGGTCATATATTGATAACTTTCTCATTAACCAAAACAAGACTTTTGATTAACTTTTGATTTATTCCTTTATTAAAGGAATAAATCAAAAGTCTTGTTTTGGTTAACGAGAAAGTAAGGAGACAAAGGTTTTAGAGCTTGTCAACAACTATAACCAATTTATTAAAAAATAAAAGAGTTTTATCTCTGCATCAATGATCAATTCAAAAAATAGAAACTAATTGTTATTAACTGGGCTAGATATTTCACTGTTAATTGATTTGATTAAATTGCATTCTAGATTTGTTTTCCTATTTTTCTTTTAATATGTAATTCCTATCGTAAACCCCTTTCCTTTATTTTGGTTTGTTAATTTGGCAAAAAGAGATAAGCTATACTAGTTTTTGTGAATTTGATCCTGCTCATTGCTATAAATATTCCATTTTTTATTATAATTTGATTATATTAATTAGATTGAACACCCACCAGATTGAAACCTCTTTTAACTAGCTCGAATATGTAAAGAATCTTCTAGTCTTAAAATCTCTACGAGCTACACCTTAGTTAAGTTATATTTATTTCGCAACCTTCATTTTTTTGTAAAATGAAGTCATTCATTAACTCAAAATGAGCATAAGTATTTTCAAGTACAATGAAAAGAACTAGATAGAAGAGAATCAAGTATAGGCCAACCATTACAGAGGGAACCAACACATTTCCACTTGCAATAATACTACATTTTTAGTTTAGGACCAGACTCTATCTTTTTCTCATTGATGCATTCATTCTCTCCAAGACATTAATTTGTAGAAGTTCCCTTATTCATCAGCAACATATCTTGTGAGCTAACTCATATTTGTCCATATTAGAACCAATGAACAACCTCATGTTCCTTTCTCTCCAAATTAAGTGGACTAAGCAAGTTATAACCAGATTGATATCAAGATGATCTCCTCCCTTCCTTACTGAAAAGTTTATTAGACTATGCAAGTATATTGAGCCACTCCTAGTAAGGATATTGCAGCCCCATTATATGTAACATCCTACTCCAAATAGCTCTTGTATAATCACATTGAAAAAACAGATGATTGATTGACTCACAGTGCAAGTTACATAGCAAGCATAATTGGTATGTGACTCCAATCAATATATCCTTAGTCTTTAGTCTATGTCTTGTAGCACCTAAGTTTCTATCCAAACAATATTAAACCAATCAACTTTAGGTTGCTGTTGAGTAATGGCTTTAAGGAAGCATTGATTAGTGAATTATCTTCCTTTGTTAGGCAACTAGTGAAAATTATCTTCTTTTGAAGAGTTAGGGGAATAATCAACCAGCAAGTTGTTAAGAGTTTGATTGTGTATAAGCTTGGTTCTGACTTTGTAAAACAAACCTTGAAATTATCATCATTTTTCAATAGAATATAGACACATACTCTACGCGGTCGTTTAATCATGTTTAAGCAATTAAACAAAGGTAGTTAAAATCTTAGTTTATACTATCCAACATTTTTTTCTCTCAAATAATCACCTATCCTCGGCGCTCCATGAAAGTTTGTTTTCCATTATCAATTGCTTCACTTGTTAAGTCATCTTCACATACGTCAAATTAGAAATACATGAAAACTAGAGACTGACTGCGGTCGCACTAACTAAGCGCAACACGCAAGGCTTGAAAGTTCCACATACCTAAACCTAAATTTGGAGGCTTATATGGGTGATGTTGTGCCCACTTTGACCAGAAAGGTTTCCATTATTTTTTCTTTTTTTTTTTCGAATGCACAAAAGGCCCTTTATTCTAGAGACCCACCAGTTAATGGCGCTGGGCAAAACATTTTAATCTTACCAACATTTTTGAACGGTCAAATACCCAAAAAGAACTAAAGACTGGAATTCCATCCTCACTCTCCTATGCATTCGACTGTTGCTTGTTTGGTACTCAAACCTTATCACTTAGCAGCCGTCTCTGTAGATTCTTTTCTTTTCCGAACTTACAATCTATTGAATTCAGATAGTCCTGGATCAATTTCATACATGATAGAGGAGTGGAGTTCCCCATTTGTTGAAATGCATGGATCTTTTAATGTGGGAATTTTGGAGATTGAAGTATAGAGGGTGGTTTGGATGGGCCCGTATCATTAGGTTTTGTTCAGTTTGGTCACACCCACATCCCGTAGGGGGCGCTGCGCATTCCGTGGGAGCAGCGGGAGTCTAACCTGTGACCTCAGGATGTCCAAAATAGCATCTTTTGATAAAAAATAGCAAATATGAAACCCATCTCTACTAGTAGTAGATAAGTCATTATGGTCAATTACGTCTCTTCATTCATTTTATTGAATAAAATGGTTTAATTATTGGATGAAGCAAGGGAGTGGTAGAAGCTTGTTAGTAATTTATGATTTTATTAATTTGTGAAATGGAGTTATTATACATGAGATACAAACTATTGGATTACAACGTTTGAATAATAGATGGCACTTTCTGGTAATTTGGTTATGCGTCAATGCCTACTAGCCTTGTGCACAACAAGTCGGACCCTTTTCGTAAGTGGACTTCATAACTTCGGCCGAACTAGCAGGACAATCCCACCGATTATAATTACCAATCACTAGAGACCACTAACACTAAAATATCTAGGTGATAATATACTATTTTTTTAGGATTAATATATACTCTAATATTTATAAAATGACACAAATTGTATTTTTAAGTTTAACTTCGTCAGTTTTTTTGATCTGAACTTTATTATGATAAGTTATTCTATGTAAAGTGACATGAAAATTGTATAATTTTAGTCATGTAATGATGATATGACTATAATGAATTTTTAATTTTTTTAAATATTTTAAGACAAAAGATGTTATTTGTTTCTTAACATTTCACATAAGGTGATAATCTTTATCATTATCTATGGTTACATGATATTGTTTACTAATATGGTTTTAGTAAATCATTTATTATATTAAATTTTATTTTATCTGGTGGAGACCAAATTAATTTGTTAAATATTAAATTGTATTAGGACGTTGCTTGATGTTGATTATTGGTTAATGATTAAAGCAGTAAAATCTAATGGGGAACACAGTTGACGAGTGGGATGGACTGCTGTTAACACGGTTGGGAGGGCTCCTCACTTAATCCACTAGCAATAAATCTCTTGCCACTGAATCCCTACCCACGTGCACGCTCAACCCGGAAGAAGGATAGGACCTGCTGATCACCATGGCTGATAGATATGACAGAAAGTATTAATTTATCTGTATACCAATTTGACTTAGCGGCACTTATGATTCATGCCTGGAGTGCAAAGTTACTAATAATATAGCAAAAATTATTGGTGGTAGTTCTTTCTCTAATGCTGTAATCAAACATACTGATAAAAAAAGACTTTCGGGTTGGTCTGAATACGAAGGTCACGTTCTCGAGGCTGCATCCACAGTTTGTGAAAGCGAAGGTGAAGGATATTAATTCAATGTCGTCGTCATCTCATATAAATATAATGCCATGTACTTCGTCATATGTCTTGTCCTACAAAACTTGCCACTTTTCATAATCTGCTTCACCGTTATTACTCAGTTCCCTAAAGGGTACAGCTACATGCTACATAGAAACAATTTGCCCACGCCTACCCTACATATTTTATATGCAAAAAACATTTTAGAGAAGTTTCGCAGATGGCACAAGTCAGGTACACCTAATCACGTTTCCAGGGTCATTTCGTATACCAACCGGACTGTCGAACTTGCACTAGATTGGCATTTCTCGAGTCAGTGATTCTAAGATTTGGCATGTGCAGCTCTTCATTATAAGTGGAACGGGTTTGGAAATTCATCGATACTCAAGTTTGGAATTTGAGTATGCATTCATTCTTAAATCAGCCGTCTACACAAAATACTTTACTAAAGTGAAGAAGGAATGTGAGAAAATACAAAGATACTTCTAGTAAAGAACTCTCTCAAGAAAGCTAAAATGTTTATAATGCTTTCTAAGGTCTTCTATGTTTTATATTACAAATGAGGCAATCTTCAAGAGGTATATATATTAGTTCCTACCTAGAATGGACAGTTAAAATCTATTTGATCTAATGATCTACATTGACCTTGTAAATTTCTCTACACTATTCTGCATGTTTCACGTACAGTGTATACTCATCAACAACATTCTACAAACTTCTCTAAATTTTCATAATATTTCCAAATCATTACAAGAATAACATACTATTCACGACGTTTTTTGAATAAAACATCACGAAATGTTCATACTTTTCGTAATGTTTAAAAAACGTCACAAAATGTTCCAATTTTTTGCAACGTTTCAGATTTGTAACACTTTCAGACGTTTTATCAATAAAACATCGCGAAATAGAAACCGCGACGTTTTGTTGAAGAAAACGTCACGAAAAGCTTAATTAAACAGTTCTGGTTCGAGAGCATTACCAAAATTACCATCATATATATATATATATATATATACACACACACACACACTTATCATCATCTGCTACACATTCTGCTAATCAATCTCTGTTCTGTTCTTACAGAGTAACCATGGATCCCAACCCCAAATCCTTTCCAATCCTCTCCTACGTCCTCACCCGATTCAACTCGTTTGGACTGAAATCACCCACCTTCGACGTCGAGCAACCGCCTCCAATCTCCCCCTCCTCGCAACCTCCTATCCTCTCCCAAATGCCCCATTTGTCCAACCCCAAGCTCTTTGCCTCTATGAAACGCGCTTTTTCCGGACATGTCCCAGAACCAAGCAATTTCTGACAAATGTAAGACTATTTCATTTCTCTTTCACGGCCCATTCCCTCATTCTTCTTCTCCTACCTCACCTCACCAGTGTCCTACACACCCTTATCCTCTCAAACCCTTCTTCCCTTCCTTTATGCTCTCTCTATCTGCAGCTTTCTCTACCACACCTACCTTCAACGCCATATCAATGGCAGACTCTTCACTACTGTCTTTCCCTTTTCTTCTCATTTCAAATCCAAAACCAAAACCCCCTCCGAAACCATTGCTTCTGTGTCACACCCAGACACTTAAAACTCCACCTTTCTCACTATGTTTCTTCTACTCTCTCTCTCTCAAACTGAAGACCCACTTCTCGTCCTTTATTCCTTTTGTTGCCCAGACATCAGATTGGACCCAACAAGAGGAAGACAACAATACCTCCATTACATTGTCCGACTCTGAGCAAGACGACCCATCGTGGAGAAACCAAGAGAGTGGCGATATTGAAGCAATTGGAGCATCCGACTGGGAAGGTGAGGGAGAGGATTCAGTTACTGAGGCCATTGGAGGTGAAGGAGAGACTGAAGAAGATGGTAACGAAGCTTTTGAGCCTCCACCAGAGGATGCCAAAATCTTTGTTGGGAATTTACCTTATAATGTTGACAGTCAAAATTTGGCTATGTTATTTGAAAAAGTTGGAACTATTGAGATTGTTAAGATTAGCTATTTTCGTGTGTTAATTAAGTATTGATTTTGTTCTTGGAGATTTAAGGAGGTCTAGATTTGCTATTTTCTGGTTACTTATGTCTGGACTTTGTTTGGATTTGCAGGTTATTTATAATAGAGAGACAGATACAAGTCGTGGTTTTGGGTATGAGTACCGTTGAAGAAGCTGAGCAGGCTGTGGAGTTGTTTCACCGCTATGTAAGTTTTTCCTTGCCCCTTTCTACTGACAATTTGTTGTTTCTGACAGTTTGATGAAACTTGGTATTCCTTATTCATTGTGTGGTTAAAGGAGGAATCATCATGGCATTACAAATACAAATTATCCTTTTTTACTAGCCCTTTGAGTGCAAGCGTATATACAAGCAAAATTCAAAGCAATTCCTTCACAAGATAGTGGCAGAACTATGTGGAATTGGATCATAATCAGTTTTTTATGTTCTGTTAAAAATGATTGGTATCTATTACCATCAAGATATCTATATGTTCCTAGAGTGAAGTAAGATTGCTTTTTTTGTTTGACATGAATCTCACTTGTGAATCTTGGCATGATGACTAGTCCACATTTTTGAAACTTCATTTTCAATGATGAGTTAAGCTGGGTGCCTTTGGGTTCAGACAAGTCTTAGTAATTGCTTACTTGCTTTCTAAGAAGTCATGCTATTAACATAAGACTTCTTTATTTGCCATTAAGATGTTTCAATTTGTTTGCGTGCATAGGAACTAGATGGAAGGTTTTTGACAGTAATAAAACTACTTACAAAAGAAAGCTGATGAAGGAAGAAGTTATACATTTGTCAAGATGTTATATTGACAAATGTTCACTTATGAATTGTTCACTTGAGACTACATCTTTGGATATGTTTGAATTATAACACCAACTTATGATGAATTGAACTTATTGTTTGGTGCTTTATGATTTCTTTTCAAATATCTAAATTGTCTTAACATATAGATATAATTACTAGAGCCTTATATAGTTTATTTTTAACTATTTTTTGTTTAATAAACAATCTTTGTTCTTTTACAGTGTGCAAGACGAGGGTTTGTAGTATGTTTGACTGCATTAATTGGTACAATTTCTAATATCAATTTGGACTCCCTATTGAAGCTGATAGTTGATTTGTTAGGTCCCTTCATCAATGAAGGGTCAGGTGGGTAAGGGTTTTATTAATGTATTTAGTTGCTCTTTCTTCTAATAAAATTGTTGAAGTCTTCTTGTAATGTTGCAGGAAGCAAAGGATTGTCTTTTGGGTCACTTATTTGCTTATGGTGCTATTGCCCACTCAGGGACACTTACAGAAGAGCAGTTTTTGATCAAAATTCACCCCTGATTAAGGAATTCACTAGCATTCTTATATCCCTTGCAGCAAAGAAGGGATATTTGCAAGAACCTGCTATTGTAGTTATTTTAGAGTTGGTTGAAAAGGTATATCATTTACGTAAATGGAAGCAAGTTTAACCATGATGCTTCATATTTTTTGACCAGACAAGCAGAGTGTTGTTGCTTTATTCATAGTTTCAATAGGTTTCTATTAATATTTTACATGTGCTAGTTATGTTGGGGTGAATACTTCCATCTTCAACTTGCATATCATTTGCGTTGGGATTAAGAACTTTCAATGAGGAGCAGTCTCTCTCCCTCTCTTATGAAAATTTTTTCTTTTCTTTTTGGTGCTTCCATGAAGACTTTTGTTGTTCTTTTCACTTTTTTTGTTGTTGCACAAATTTAAACACAGCAATTTACGATTTATTTTATATGACTGCTTTACTGTTTATGTATGTTATGTTCCTTATGATTGTAGTTGCCAAGTGAAGCTGTGCACAGCTTCGTGAATGGATTGAAGGGGCCACTGCTATTGGGAATCCTGATACTTTGCTTTCAGCTTTGGTTAGTCATGTACTTAAAGCTCCATAGCTGCTGTTGGTGAAGACATAGTGTCAGCTTGTAGTAATCAAAAGAAGCATAAGAAAAGTCAGAAGTCTAATTCAATTAAGGAAGAAGTTTCAAACAATATCTAGCCCTTTAGTGAAGTTGTCATAGAGGGATCTCTTCTTCAATCATCTCACGACCGCAAGCACTTGACATTTGATATACTACTACTTCTTCTCCCAAAATTACCCACAACATTTCTTCCTTATCTTATGTCTTACAAACGTGTACAATGTCTGATAGATGTTCTTTCAACAAAGGACTCCTGGTAGTCAGATGATAGATGAACCTTCAGATTAATTAGTGTATTATAACATGTTTGCGAATTACAATTAGTGTATTTTGCTACTAATTAGTGTATTATGATATGTTTGCGAATAGTAATTAAATAATATATTGTCTACAGGTATGAAATTCTTGTGATACATGAATAATTATTAAAATTAATGATATACTAAAAAAATTGAAGAATTATTAAATAAATAAAATTTATAAATAATATTGAATAGTTATTAAACAAATAAGATTAAAATTTGTATTTTAAAAAATAATTATTAAAATTAAAAATTATTAAATTAATATAATTTTCAAAAATTGAAAAAAACAATACAAATAATACAAATAATAATAAAAACGTCACGAAAGACATTTCGCGACGTTTCTAAAAACGTCGTGAAATGACTTCTGCAATGTTTCCAAAAAAATAATCGCAGACTCTTTAACATTCTGCGACGTTTTAAAAACGTCGCGGAATGTTAGAGATTCTGCGACATTTTTTTAAAACGTCACGGATTGTACAAACTTTCAGTCCCGGAATGTCAGTGTTTTCTGTGACATTTTACATAAAAAGTCGCAGAAAGCTTCTACCTGCACTACATTCCGTGACATTTTTGTGACGTTTTTTAAAACGTCGCAGAATACATTATGCGACATTTTTGGACATTCTGTGACGTTTTAAAAATATCGAAGAATGCCTTGTTTTCTTATAATGAATGTTTTATAAACTTCTACAAAGTTCCATAGGCTTTTACTAGGTTCTAGAGGCTTCCAAAGTCTTCCAGAAGCTTCTATCATATTTCAAAAGTTTCTAGGGTCTTCCATAAGCTTCTACCATATTTCATAGTCTTCTATAAGATTCAAACATGATCTAGAAGACTTCTTTGGACCGAATCTTATCTTGTTGGTTTTAAAACAAGTGGAATGTGACATTCTCCCCCACCTTATCTAGCGACATCCTCGTTACATCCTAGTGGAATTCCTGAATCTTATATTTGTATTGCTAAAGAGAAAACTCATGCTTCCAACTAACTTAAGTCTTCGGTTGCCCCTTCTATTTAATCAATTACTCATCATATGTTGGATGTCAGCCTCAAATTCACGATTCGTAGTCACAGTGGTGGGTGTACGCCTCGATTCACCCCTACTAGGATCTTCTTTATCAACATGATAAAGTTTTAGAAAACTTACATAAAATATGGGATGAATCTCCAAATGTAAGGACATCATGACTCGGTATGTCAACTTGTTTACCCTTTTCTTCACAGGAAAAGGCCCTTTATACCTTCCAATAAAGCCCTTATGAACACCTCCTCTGGTAAGTATATGAAAAAGGAGATTGACCATCACCAAATCTCCTTCGTCAAACTCCAAATGGCACCTCCTCTTATCAACCCATTTCTTCAGTTTCTTGGCTACTTAGTTTAAATATGTCCTTGCCATATCAGACTTCTGATGCCAACTATTGGCAAACAATTATGCTCTAGGGCTTTTTCCAATATACCCGATAGCAAAAGTGTGCAGAGTCAAAGGCTATTGCTTAGTAGCTAACTCAAAAGGACTAGCTCTAGTAGACTCACTCCGCTACAAATTGTATGGGAATTAGGCAACATCAAGCAATTTCACTCAATCTTGTTGGTTGGCACTCACATAGTACCGTAAATACAACTCCAATAAAGTGTTCACCTGTTTGATTTATCCATCAATTTGTTGATGAAAACCTAAAGAAAAGTTCAACTCTAACCCCAAGAGCTTGAACAATTTCGTCCAAAATTGAGTCGTGAAGCAAATGTCCCTATCACTAATGATAGTTTGTGGATTACCCCAATACTTCACCATGTCCTAAAAAACAAGCAAGCAACATCTTCGACAATGAATTTTATTGGCACAAATATGAACACTCCCTACTTGTTGAAGCAATCCACAACAACCATTATGTTGTCTTATCCCTCCACTTTTGGTAAACCAACAATGAAATCCATTAAGACACTCTCTCATGGTCTCTCGAGAATTAGCAATGGCTGCAATAATCTGCTTGATGCTTTGTGCACCACCTTGTCGTGTTCGCATACAAGGTAGGTCTTCACGTAGGCCTCAAAGTCATCTCTCATTTGGGGCCAATGATAGGCACACTCCATAAGTGACAAGGTCCGATGCATCCCTGGATGACTAGCCCATAAGGAGTCATGACACTCCTTGATGATCTCCTTCCTCAATCCATCCCATTTACGTACATAAATTTGGATTGCTTTAGTGATGAGCAACTCATCCTTAAGCCAAAACTTGCAAGTCTTTTCTTCCTTGACTTGCTTCAATAGCTCTTTGGGTTTGTGGTTATGTTGCAATCCTTCCTTCATCCGATCACGCAAAGGAAAAATAGGCTGTGTTATAGCTACCAATGTAATCTTATGATTTACCCCTCTTCTTGGTGGACTTCGTTGGCAATTCAAGTGGCATGATATCCTTGTGCTCCTTAAGGATGCAAGCAATCTCCTTAGGCAATTCTTCAAGACTAATGATATTTTCCTTCTTGAGTGTCACTAAGAACATTGGCTCCACCTTCCTTACTCCTTTAGAGAGTTGCATAGTTGAAAGAGTATTATTTTTTGTTAATAACTCTTAGGACAAAGGTACCATGTTTGTATTCCCTTCCTCCGTGATACCTATAGTGTTTGTAAATGGAATTGGGATAACTTTCACCTTATCTATGAAATCCATGCCTAACACCACCTACGAATCATCCATGGGAACAACAAAAAAATCTATATAACCACACCACTCACTGATACGGATCTCCACGTTCTTTGCCACACCACATGTTGGGCCCCGATTCGCATTAAGCATGATTTATTTATTTTGAGGTTTAGTCTGCCTAAATTTCTATTTGAAATTAATTTGGGATTTTAGTACTTAGCTGATAGAAATTAAAGGAAGTGATTAGTTAAGATTAAAAATTTGGATCAGTTATTAGAGTTTAGAGGAATAAGTTGGTGTAAGGGCTTTTAAGGTAGATCATTAAAGCTTTTAAGGTTTAAGGTTTATCAAGTGGGCTTTTGGTCTTTTTAAAGTGTATTAAATGAAGAAGTAGTGAAATAAGGGATGTAGTAGCCGAATAGAATGAAGAGAGCCATGGAATTGTAATGAAATAAGTGACTTGAGCAAAACTACGTAGTTTAGAGGCTTAGGGCTTAAGTTAAAAACAAGACTTTCTCTAAGTCTTTTAAGAAAGCTACGAAATTCACCAAGGAGAAAATAAGAGAGGGAGAGTTTCGGCCAAGCTAAGGAGAAGAAGAAGAAGAAGAATAGAGTAGGATCTTTGTTGATTTATTGCTAGAGAAAGGAGAGTTTAAGAGTTTACTTAAGAAGAAAGAGGAAGAGAAAGAGTTTAATCGTTTATTGGAAGCAAAGCAATTTTCGTGGGTCTCTCCTCAAGGTAAGAAAAATGTGAAATTCTTTGGATTTATAAGTGGGTTTTGATGCAAATAGGTTAGTTAAGGTATGGGTAAAGTTAGGTAGGTTTAATTCCATGTTTTCATACCCTTAGGAAGTCAAATTTTGCTATCTTTTATGCTTATAAGATAAATTATGTTGAATGAAGGTGATTTGAGGAATTTGGAGGAAGAAGCAAGGCCTTTGGATCAATCTCAAAGTTAAAAGAACTAAGGTGGGTAGTATTTTAATGATTGAGATAATAGGCTACTAAATTGTTTTGAATTAAATGTCATCTAATGTTTCCAATGATTTATAAAATGGTATAAATGATTTCTTTATGATGGTTTGAACTTGTATGAGATGTTTTTACATGATTTGTGAAGTGAAAACGTTTATGGAGAAACGATATTTTGGGAAATCACGGGAAAGTGAATATTTACAAGAGCCATTTGTGGCTAATGTTTATGAATTGTGTG
>JANVCQ010000002.1:38274378-38299216 GCA_025531925.1 Erythroxylum plowmanianum
ATCTACTTTTCATTTTTATATTTCTCTTTGTTTGTCATCAAAATTATTTAATACGTGAAGTCTGTTTTGACTTAACATTCTCCCCCTTTTTGATGATAACAAATACTTTGGAATTGAGAAATATGAAAAGTATCAAATGTATCAAATACAGAAGTATCAAAAGTAACTTCTGGAGGTTACATTCGGTTACATGTTCCTATTAGCTGGAGGAGCCGTTTTGTGAAAAAGTGAAACGCAATCCGTCATTGCTACTTCTATTATGGAGGCTGAATTTGTGGCGTGCTTTGAGGCCACAGTTCATGGATTGTGGATGCATAATTTTATCTTAGTTCTTGGTCTTGTAGACAATATTGCCAGACTGCTAAGAATTTATTGTGATAATTCTGCAGCTGTATTCTTCTCTAAGAATGACAAATATTCCAAGGGTGTGAAACACATGGATTTGAAGTATTTGTCTGTGAAAGAAGAAGTACAAAAATATAAAGTGTCAATTGAGCATATTGGTACCGATCTCATGATAGCGGATCCGTTATCGAAAGGCTTACTGCCCAAAACATTTATTGGTTATGTTGAACGTATGGGCCTTATAGATAAGTCCTTGTTAGCATAGTATTCTGATATGTATACATATCATTGTCTTGCTCAAATTGTTATAACACTTATGAATTCAATTACAACCTTATGTTTTACAGTGAACGCTAGATTTTGACAGCAACTATTGGTCGGTATAATGTGACTTAATGGTAGTGTTTGTGACAGAGAACATTGATGACTACACGTTACAACGACGTGGAAGTGATAGCTGGCTGGCGAGAAGCTAATTAGCTGCTACATCTCACTACCTGCTCTCACTGGTGAAGCGTCAGCAATAGTTGCATGCGATGGTGTAAGGTTGCCATTGGAGAAGGTCACAACAACTATTGGCGGTTGCAAGAAGTTGCGCAGGCTGGTGGTGGGATGAACAAATGTGACAACAATTGCTTATTATTTGACGGTGGTGATTAGGGTTTTTGAGAGAATTTGGTTTATAAAGAGGGATGCAAATTTTGTTTGGAGACAAGTTTATATTAATCTAGGACTAGAATAAGTTTTTTAAAAAACTTAAAATAAGATTGAAATTGCAATACTTGAAGAGCAACAAATTTTATATATAACTCTTAAGAATAATAATACTAAAGGGGAGAACTAAGTTCCCATTATTATAAATTCACAATGGTAGTATAAACGATTAAAGTCTCCACTTAAGGATCATTTTAGAATCATAGTGCCTGTGACGTTTCTGGTGATTGCACAAATTGGATCTTATGCACTAATCTTTGAGCCATGATGTCTATATTAATTTTCCAACTTCTAAACTATTCCTTTTGCACCAGATGCAAGATAATAGTATTCCAAAGGCAACTCTAAATAACTCCTGTCACCTTTAATGTTGAAGTGTATATTTAAAGACCAACTGATTATATTGTACTAATTATGACAATTGCATTGCACATTGAAAAGTTTAAGAACAATTTTCCATAAAGTGAGCAGAAGCTATAGCTAAATAAGAGGTGGTCAAGTTCCTTATTAGCTGCCTTGCACAACTTACAATTTATATTTGCTATATAAAATTTCAATGAGTCTTTGGTGCCTAGCTTCTTTTTCACTGCCAGCCATAAAATAAAAAAAATTAGAAGGAATAAGGTTCGAATCCCATACTAAGTTTGTCTATTGGTATTTGTTTTTAGGACCTAGTATCATATTCTAGCACGAGGAAGTTGTGAATTGTAGCCAATAGACCATACTTGTTCTAAAGGAATCATGTGCATATATAGTTTGGCATGTTCACGATTTCTTTAGATCCTCTAGTGGTGTATTCAAGCTAAAACCATGTAGTATGCCTCACTAGAGCCTGGTTTTTGTTGTCTATTAGAATAATTTATTTAAGGGAGTGGAATTCCCTCAACTTATATAGTGGTCCCCCTAGCCAAATTAGAATAATGCATCTCTACCTTCTCCTATCCTATGCTTAATGGAAACTTACACCTTTCATAAGCAATATCTATTTCAAGAACCAAGAAGTATATAAATTTATTTTAACAAACTAGTTACTTATGCCTTTTAAAAAATAATGATGTATCTATTTCACACATTAGCTTTCTTTATCTGCAGATAGTTTCCAAAAGCATCTTAATCAGTAATGCTTTGATCATAAGTTAAGTTTAGGGAATGCCCAAACCTCCACTTTCCTTAGGTAAACATATCTCATATCATTTTATTTTGGGAATTTTTAACTTTTCATCAAATCCACTCTGCAAAAAAGTTTTTTTTAGAAATGAATAATGATTTAACTATTTATAAAATAAATCAATAATACAATGAGTTCTAGACTATATGCCTACTCTTCTAAGGAGAGCTGATAGTAGTTTACAAAGCTATAGAAATAACCATAAAGAAAAAAAATACATATGCCTTTGTGAAATTTTAAGTTGAACTATAAACACTAAGTTCGCGTCATGTCCATATACAAAGAATGTTGTAGGTTTTTAGCATAAATGCACGCTTTGATAAGGTTGAAAATTTTATATGCAAGCTGGTATTTTTCTTCCTTATTATCAATAAATCTTCATCTATTCCTCTCTCTCCAAATGGTATATACGGTAATGGTGAAAGTTGCTTTGAAGAGGGTAGCATTGGTTTTCCTTTGCTCCTAATTAGATATGATCCAATTTAGTGTTTGCTCCTAGTTGTAACAACCAATATTAAAAGATAACATATGTAAGATTCTGCTCCAGATAGTTTTAGTATACTGACATTGAAAGAACAAGTGATCTCGATCCTCTACAGTAATATTACAAAGTAAACAAGCAGTATCTTCATTAGCATACCTTTAACTCTTGGTTAGAATTTTATTCTTGATAGCAAGCCAAGTGATGAATGAAGCCTTTGGATTGATAGTATTTCTCCATAAGAGATTGAACCAAGGGACTTCAGTAGTGCTAATAGTAAACAGTCGATAACAAGAGTGATTAGAGAAGATACCATTCCTATTTAGTGACCAGGAAATAACATCAGCATTCTCTGCATCATTCAACCGAGGTAGGTAGCTCAACAAACTCTGGAATCCCCTAAAATCACCGTGCCATTCACCATTTCAAATCAAAGAAGAAACTTTAGAGTTCAATGGCATTATATTCCTTAGATGTTAAAATTTAGGGATATGAGCAAGAGAACTAATACCAATCCAATTATCATTCGAAATCCAAGTCTTAGCCCCATTACCAATTCTATACTGAATGCAAGGATAAATGAGCCCCCTTAAAGCCATCATTTGCTTAAGAACTGAAGAGCCAGCTCGATAACAATCCATCTGCAAAAATTTGTACATTTCAAGTAGTGTTCATAGAACCATTTGATCCATAGTGCTTGATGATTGGTGTATAATCTCCACAACCTCTTGCACATCAAAACTTTCTGCATTGTAGATATGGAGATGATCCTATGCCCTCCTTTCTTTTTAAAGACAATTACATCACTCTATTTAATTCTAGCTTTCTTTGAGTCATCAGTAGTACCTAACCATAAAAAGGCCTTCATAATTCTGTCCATTTCCATGATAGCTTTCTTTGGTAAAGCAATGTGTGTAGTCCAATGAATATGTAATATTAAAGATATCAATCATTATATGCATGAGTTCTTGTTTTAGTTCATATATATATATATCTAACTTGACAAAACTAAATCCTAGTTAAGGTATATTTTACTTGGAATAATATTGTTTTGAGTTAGAAAGATTTCAATATAGCATCAATTGCTAATCAAGCCCTAGTATAATTTTCTTTTTGTAAAAATAATTATTTGCATTAAGAAGTACTTTAATGAAATTGGTATAGTTCTTTACATTGTTAAAATAGTAATGTACTATAGAACATTAGATCCATTAGTCGTGTGAAAAGAGCTAAGGTCTCATCAACTATCCAACTATATATTTAGATAGTTTCTTTTAATTATGAAGATAATTGAGATCAAAGTTAGAAGAATTAAACAAATGCTCACTATAAAAAATCATGTAGAATTCTCTTACTAAGCTAGTATCCTAATAGTAGCATGATCGTAATATGGAGATATGGTATAAGATACTTAAGCAATTAACTTAGTGCAAGTGAGAGATTTTTAGTTCATGTTCTATAGTTAATTGATTGGTTGTAATTTGTCTGACATAATGATTTAAAGGTATTCTTTATCTTATGTATATTTATTTAATTAACTAATATATAAGATAAAGTATATGAGATAAATGTACATTAGAAATAAAATTGTGACGAGATCATAAATATAAGATTCACATTCAAGTATGTATCATTCCTAAATTATTTTTAGTCATTATTATATTAAGAGTGAACATTAATAGATTAAAAAGACTAACACAAGTGTTTTTTTTAATGAAATAAGTAATTGGTTTCACAGATTAAAGTACGAAGATACTTAAACAAACATGTGATTTCTCATTTAAAAAAATTCACTAAACTAACTGATATAAGAATTCTATTTGAAATACTACTTGTATGCCTATGATATTTTTATTGTGATGATTATAACTAGTATGATCGGAATCAAATGAAGTAGACATTAATTCCATAATCTATGTCTAATTAGAATATTATACAATGAAATGACTGAATTACACAAAATAATCATGCACAAAAAAGTTAGATAAAACTAATTTAACAGTTATGATGTATTACTAATCTTGATATATGTATATATATATATAATTTAATTAAAGATTTAATGATAAATTAAATGAACTTAATTTATCTAATCTTAAATACAATTTAAGGATATAATTTACATCCACTAATAACATATTTAAAACCTTAATGAGTCACACATAAAAGACTATTAAAGAGAGAAAAGACAATTGAATCAAGTTGAACTTGATTGAAAAATTTAAAAAACTTTAAATGTTAAATATGAAATATTTAATAAATAAGGATAATATGAAATATTAGATCTTATTTGGACCTAAAAAATATTTAACTAAAATTATTTGAATCCTAATTAAAATTTAATTGAAATTAGAATTATATTTAATTAAATTATCACAAGATCTAAATCTTATTACTAATAGGCGCAGAATCTAAAAGAACATCACTTTCTATTTAACCCTCTCTATATTAATTGTAGAATTCTCTCAGACCAAGTTATATGCATACAGCCAGTCACTTATATGATTACAGTAGTTACAACAAACCTATGAATCCGAGAGGAGCTATAAAAAGGGAATCAAATTTTGTACTAAGATACGAATTCAAATTTACGCTTTATCATATTTTTCACATTAATCAAGATATAAATTGAGATCATCTTAGTTTTCAAAAAATGAAAAAAAGTTTTATTTTTTCTTCCATTGTAATCTTGATACAATTTAACCGTTTAGTTAAGTTGTCTTTTCATCATTTCTAATTTTTCACCCACTTCTTTTTGTGTAACTTTACAATATTCTTACGAATTTCCCTTTCTGTAATCATATATATTTGGAATAATTCTCAAATGAACAGCGTCAAACTTTAATGAAAATTGTTATTATATATGGACCAAAAAAAAGGAATGAACATTTCGTGAAAACTATACTTTTTATTTCACATGTAAAATGGCATGCGAGTTAAGTTTTGCAGATTTCAGTCAATGATTATTAAAGGCAAAAGATCCATTCTAGATTTTAGAAAATTAACCCATAGTTGTTTTTCTTAGTAAAGTTTGGACTTACCAACTAATGTGTAGATTAAGCACTCGATTATTAGGCAATTTGTCCTCCCGCAAGACAGTTTAAACTATGTGTGGAAATTCTTTCGGCAGCCAGCAATAATATGTAATCATCGTCCTACATTACAGGACGTGTATAAATCGTCCCCCTCAAAATGAGGTTTTCTAGCATATCACGATGCCACCAAACATGATATGGTGAAATTTACTATTGATCTTTCACGTTACATTAAACTGGACCAACGCCCCAAAGTCTGACGAGATCGGATAATATATCATCTATTCAACGTTGCTGAGCTAAACCATGACGAAATTTGAAAGGTTTTCTGTAGCCAAAATTTGAAAGGTTCTTCCAAGTGAAACGTACAAGTAGACAGAGTCCACAAAATACAAAGATCCATTAACAGCTTCCCTTTTGTTTCTTTGTGGATTCGAGTACTATATAGCAGTTTACTTTGAAACACGGCAAAAGGAAAAGTTCATCACGTCGAGAAATTATGTTGGCAAAAAAGAGAAAGATTACAAGATGTCATGAGGGTTACTTTGAATTTCCTAGTGCCAAGGGTCGGTCGGTATGGCGGCTGGTCGACTTTACGTGAAACGTGGGGGAAAACTTCTATTTGAAAAGAGAAGCTTCTATATGTTATGTTACATCTGATGATATATTCCAAGGAGACCCAATAAAATAAACGAGCCAAAGGTGAGATAAATAGCTAGAAACAGAACTGCTGGATAACAATTTAAGAGACCTGTTCTAATAATAAACCGGAATAGTGGGTTACATGTATTGTCCATCATTAATTACCTCGTTAACATACTGACCTTTCTGGCAATTTTATGTAAATCTCGTCATACTTGCGTTTTCTGGACGAAAGACATTGAATTGGACGAGTTGAAGTGAATGTTTTAAACAAGAAAAGTTTGGGATAAAACGAACTGTTTACTTGGCAACCATAGGGGACATAGACTGGAAGCCAAATATGCATGCGTTCAACGGATCGACAGAACATATCGCTTGTGGTACTTCTGGGATCCCCAGTTGGCACACTATTGTTAAGAAAAACATCTCTTTATGCTTAACGTGAGGACTACGGAATTTTATATTCTTTCATAAAGGGCTTTCTGTTCATTCTGACATGAGCATATTCTGTCCGCAATTTTTGACCTTCATGCTTGTTAAATTTCCCTATGTCACTTTTCTTTCCCTATCACTGGCAAAATTAGAGCAAAAATTTCCAAGCACCTTAGTCAAGAATAAGGAAAGTAGGCAGTATCCAAACTGTTCTTTTGCACGGAAACAACCATGATAACTTTCCATGGGATAGCTCTTTCACTAAAATAGTTTAGAATTAAAGGAATTGATGAGTAACACTTGGTAAAAGGTCTTACAAGGGAACTTACTAATCCCACCGATTTTGTGGCATTCAACTTAGAGATAAAGTTTTAATTTTACCCTTTTCCTTAAAGTGTTGTTTTCTTTACTGTAAATTATAATATTAGATCAAAGAGGTTTATGTTAATAACTTGCTACAGTGTGCTTGAAGCGGTATATTTAGAAGATAGTCTTATTCTTATGTATTTGCCACCACATAAGTGTTGAGAAATTGATCCTATGTATAGTAAAATAAATAAAAATATTTTCGTCTGATTTTTCAATGGTCAAAATTACTTAAATTCTATACTATGATTAACACATAAAATGATAAAATATAATAATCGCAAATTATAACTCGCATCTTATTGTGAATCTATATCTTTTTTTTTTTTAATTTCCTTCCAACTGGTCCTAAAACTAATTCATTGCAACTATTGTAGCCATACATGTATTTGGACTCTAATGCTATACACAAAACTTGTTAAGAGACTCTTATAAGTGATGTACAATAGAGAGTTAGATAAGAAGTATTAGCTCCTTTGGAGTTTTAGTCTACCTATAGTAGGGCTTGGGCCTTTTATTATTTAATTAAAAAAAAATTTTAATTTTAATTAAACTTTAATTAAAATTACAATTGATTTTGATTAATTACTAATTGAGTTCAAACAAGATTAAATATCCCATATTTAATTATAAAATTTCTCAAACTTTACATTCAAGTCGAACTTAATTAAATTTCTTTAATTTGCTTTTTATTGGACATAATAGGTTTCTAAATATGATATCATTAGATATAAATTATAACCCTAAATCATTTTTAAGATTAAATAAATTAAACTCATTTAATTCAACTTTAATTATCTAATTAAATAATTTATATCTATAAATCAATATTGGCACCTAACAATGCCTCATGACTACCTAAACATTTAGAAATATCAAATTGGTTTTAACTAACTTTTTCGAGCATAATTTTTCATATAATTCAATAATTTCATTATATAATATTTTGATTAGACATATAGTATAAAATTAAAATCTGCTTTATTTGATTCCATTAATATTAATTCTTCATCATTAGCGATTGATGCTATTAATGATATTTATAAACTATTTTACAAAATATCATTCCACTTTGACAAAGAACTTTTTGAAACTACAAAACAAGAATAATAGAACCTTTTTTTCTAATCACTTTAGGGTGATGAATTTTATATTGATTACTTGACTACCTCTATATAGTTCATGCTACACCTAATAATTACTAGTTGAGTCATACCCTTGACTACAATAGGTCATAATTTGTATCAAAGCATAACAAGCCCTATATGAGATACTTTAGAGATTATAAGACAAACTAATATTTTGTTAATTAAAATATATATTTACTTCTAAATTTAATATCCATATAACCTTGAACTCAAATATCAGCCCATACATAGAATAATAGATATATAAATCAAACTTTACAAGTATCATATATCTCAAATGTTGAATACCTTTAGTGCATTATCTATATACTTCGACTATAATAGGTAAACAACTTATGTATCTATCTTTATAAATCTAGTTGTCATAATTAAATTGCTACCTTTTATATATAATAAGAGTTATTCTTGAACTATTATATATTCAACAGTCAAAAATAAGAATTTTTGTTCTTCGTGAGTAGTATATCTCTACGTACTTCTACTAAAGAAGACTACTTTACTCCTGCTAACTTTCTTGTAGACATGATAAATTAATATTCATCTCAAAAACAAAAACTTTGAATTCATCATGAAGGTGAATGCTTCAACATCTCACAACCTTTCAACAACAATAACAATAACAATATTCAAGTAGAAGCCTCGCTAAGATGAAAGGTCTAGAAAGGTCCATAAGTATGTAACCTTACCTTTAATTAGTAGAGATAAGTATGTAACCTTACCTTTAATAAGTAGAGATATTGTTTCTAATAGATCCACAAGAAAAAGAGAAAAAAAAAAGAAAAAGGGTAAACATTTTGAAAATTGTTTGTAGAAAATAAAAGTCAAAAATAAGAATAAAAATAAAGAAATTCAAATCGAATAAAAATAAAAGATAAAGAAATAAAAACATAATATAATAAAGAATAATACAAATAAATATTTTATAAATAATAATAATAACAAAAAGGATAATAATAATAATTAAAAATAAAATAAAATAAAATAACCTTCTAACTATATATCAAATATATTAACAAAAGCCATAGTTTTATTTGGATGTATTATCATGAGATCTAAAATTTTCTAATTTTGTCTCACTCTCATGATTTGTCATAAGAACCATTATCTTATATATATACGTTGAAACGAACCTTTTGTTCATTGGAATTTGTAAGATTATATCAAACCCTTTGGATATATTACAACATTTTATTATCTAATTTAGTTCTAAACTTAATGAAAAATAACATGATTTAACTAAGCATCACATCTCAAAATCATTAATTTCAACTCTTTCAAAGTCTTTTCATTTCATATCTAATATAGAATCTTGTTAATTGATCGAATTGGAACTACTTAAGGTAAATTGTTGTACTAGGCATATGTATAGAAGAAATAAATATTACATCATACAATTTCTCATATTGTGCTTTTTCCTTACATAAGTCCATACTATTATATAATTTAGTTATGAAGTTATTCACTAGAGAATCTAATTCCCAATAGATAACCAAAAATTTTATATCTCACCTTATCGATCTCATCAAAGTGCTTCAACATTCCTGATGCTTAATTTCTACATAGATGTAAATAATTTGAATTTTTCAAATTTTGAAAATATAATACGTATAACTTTGTCACATAAAGTCATTAGAAAATATAACTAAATTGAAGTATCATCCTTCCATGAATTATTATTTATATCATAGACATCATATGCATAGGATTTAATAATTCACTACTATCATCATCCTTTCACTAAAGGACGGTTTAGTTAGTCTTCAACCTAACCAATTTGATAGAATTCATAATCAAAAGGATATATATATATATATATATATACACCATTATGATTCTCATTATATCAATTTAATCGACATAATATAATAGAATTATTCACATTATCTTAACTTTATATTCTTATCACCTATGTTAAGTATATGTCATGTCATCTTCGATCTAATATATACAAACTATTTGTATAAATATATGGTGTTTCATGTATTTTCACTTACAGATTGTTGACAATTGTGATATAAGTTCTTCCATCAGCTCCCTTAGCTCTAAGTTGGAGGTCGCCTTCTTTATCCGCATTGTTTACCCCTGATATCTCTGTCAATATAGGAGTGGTGGTATTTTAGTAGCAGGTATAGAAGGTGATGTCTCATCTGCAAGTGTAGTAGGAATTGGAGGTACAACATTTGATTCAGTTGCAGCTGTAGAATGTGATGCTTCACATGGACAGTAATTGGCTCCAATTCGTGGTCTGAACCTTAGTTGCATTATATCCTGTTTTCTCTTTGGTGGCACATTTCAACCTGAAATCCATATCTCATCCTTTGAATTAATATTTCCCATTTTCATCATTACCATTATTCCCGTTTCGATTACATGCTTCTTGATTGAAATTAATATCCTCAATAACTATTAGAAAATTATTTCCTATATCTAGTTGCATATCCCTTAAATCATCACCTGACCTAACACTTCTTAGTTAAGTTATATCGTATTTCAAGTAATTGGCCTTAGCTTATTACGATTAAACATGATTTTAGATCTAAGAGGACCATACAATAGATAACCCTTTTTTCCAAACCTTACCTACTTTTTTTGTAGAAATCTTTCTTTAATAATAAAATGTTTAAATCATTTATTATAGTGTCAAATGTGAACAAATTGTCAAACTCAACACTAGTCCAATTTCTCAGTAGCTTCTCCTTGTAAAGAGCTGTAAGACCTCTTCTTCTTACTTCAAAGTAGCTCTATGAGTGCATAGTATATAAATCAAGCCCTTTGTAAAGACAATATCTCTATACTTCTCTTCAAAACTCGAAGTATCTATCCTCATAATTAGTATAACATCTTTGTTTTCCACCACTTTGATCATCATTTTCATTAAAAAGCCCCTAGATAACCTCAAGCCCATCAAAATTATCAACAATCTCCTTTTGGTGAAGCATGGAATTCATCAAATGGTATAACTACTACTAAAAGCTTCTTGCCATATGAGACTTATTTATATGAATCCTTTCTTAGGAGGCAGACAAACTATAACAAGAAATTGATCAAGACCAATTATTAAGTAGATGATACATCTAACCATATGATATTGATAAGTTAAGATGAACGATTAAATAGAATTTCTTTTGGGAATTATTATTATAGTGATCTTTATAGTTATTATGGATTATATAAACTACAAAGATCATTTATTCTCTAAATTCCACTTCGCACCATACCCATTGCAAATTGAAGTCTTAGTTATTCACTACTTTCCATGACATAGGGTTGTCCTTGTCCTTGGACTATTTGCATATTCTTTCTTTGGAGTAAAGAGTTATACATATTTTATGAAGATAAACCTAAAATGAATTATCAACCCAATTGGACTCCAAGTGCACAGAGATGCATTATTTGTCTTTATATAGTCCAACTATACATATATTTTATAACCTCTCCCATTCACTTAGCTTATAACACCCCTACCAAGATCTTCCTCTTGAATCTCATGGCTCAAGATAATGACACTCTCCACCAAACTGCTCTTGTTCCAACTTTCCAGTGGACCACCCGACTGAAAGGTTCACTGCAAAAGTGGAAAGTACCAATGGCACGACTAGGTGGAAAGAGACCCTGAAGAGGGAAATTCTTTATAGGAATGTTTAGAAGAATGAGACTAAAGTGCTTGAGGTTATACTATTGTCGCATGGTGAACAAACTCAAGGACTATTATCGCAACTTGGTTAAGGATATGATCCAAGCTGCGGGAACTATAGAGGCTTATCAACAAAGGCTTTTAATGGAGAGTAGTTTTCTTGTTCCTGTCATGGGCCTCCTATTTCTAGCTATCCTTCAATGGTTGGATCAGAACATCCTCGGTACTCCATAACTTAAAAGGTTTAAAATTTTGAGCTATGCATATGCCTTTCTTGAATGATCTTCATGCCTAATGAATGTTCTTGTAATATAAATTCCTATGACACTTTTTGATTTTCTATTTGTTTCCTAAATAATCTATTTATGTTTAGGAAAAATATAACACACCCTCACCCCTCACAACACCCCATATAAATTCATACTAAAAAATAATAAAAAATAAAGAACTAAAATCATTTTTCAAAGAAAAGACATTTCATCAAACACCTTACATACATAAAAAATTCATCCCAATATGACAACCAAAATCATGTTTTGTCCCTACTATCATTAACATTTATACCTTAAAATTGTTTTCCAATTATAGAATATACAAATAAACGAAAGTAATCAAATACCTAAATTAACTTTCATCCAATATACGAAAAAATACATGACAGTGGCTGCAAAAATACCTCCACTGAAGGACATGATGATAGTGGTCGGAGAAGACAAACGTCGATGAGCAAAAGAGGAGTCTATGATGGAGAAACCAAAGAGAAGAAAATCTCACAACAGGAGAGACGAAGTAGACGAATAAGAAGACGTAGGTGGGAGGGAGAGGAGGATATTTTGGGTGAGTTTAATGTAAAAGAAAACGACGTAGTTTGGTGTTAAACTAAACAATGTTATTTTTGAAACTTTAAAATGCTTTCATTTACTTTAAAATGCTAAAGTTGAAGCAGACAATGATATTTACCTTGAAAATTTATCAACGGAATCGACCGACGGACAAATTTTCATCGGTAAACTTAAAACTTTTTTATTATACCAACAATTCTTGCCTTCTTTATCGACAAACATTTTATATTGTCAATAAAATCTGTCGCAAATTTTGTTACGATGATTTTTCTCTATATTTATTGACGGATATTACTACGACCACTAAACGAAAATTTTCCCATCAATGTTACTGACGGAAAATTTGCAACAGTTTCATTTCCATTGGTAATTTTCCATTGTTAATTCCTACTTTTCTTATAGTGAAGACTTATTTTGGACTTTCATTGTATTTGTAACAACAACACATATCTACCAACAAAGAGAAAACTTCAAAACTACCTCACATCATTGGCAACAACACCTATTCTTCCTCTCAACACAAATAAAGCAGTCACAACACCCCTATCTTAAGAAATCATTGTCTTTTATCTTTTCTCAACCACAAAATCATAACGTAATAGAGTTTATAACATGTCAAGGGAGTAGGGATTAGAAAAACTAGACTTTATGAAAGATGGTGATAGCTTGTTCAATACTAGTGAAATGGGTTTCTAGAAAGCCTAAAATTGTATCTTTCCAAATTTTCAAATACATCTAGTCTGATTATTTTGAGAAGACAACAAATAGGGGATGTTTTTTATTTATCTGGACATTTGGCATTAGGATTAATTTGATGGGTAGTTGTAGTTTACTGTTTATGGCTTTCTAGATTTTAGAATTAGGGTTGAAATTTTAATAATCAAATCAAATTTGTTCTAATGGTTTACAACATTTACTTATTCAATGCCAGAATTAGCAACTATACATAAAATTAAGTTACATAATTAAACATGAATTTGATATGACTATTAGAAAATCGAGGCAAGATTTAATCCTACGTGCAATGAAAGATTAAAAAGAACCTTTTCGTTCATTTTTCTAAAAGATAAGATTTCTTTAAATTCTATAACATAATTGATGCATAACAATAATAAAACATAAACATAAATTGTACCTTATTTTGTAACTTGATCATTTTTCTTATAGTTTCTCTCGAACCATTTTTGAAACTTGCTTATCATAACCATTATAGCCATATACATGTTTGAAGTAGTGTAAAGAGGGATAAGTAAGAATTGCTAACTCTTTTAGAGCATATCCAATTTATATTAGGGTTTGATCTTTTTGGTAATTGAATTAAATTATAATTATAATTTAACTAGAATACAATTAATTCTAAATGAAACTAATTGGGTCCATAATATTCAATATCTTATGTTAATTCTTATTTATTAAAAATCTCATATTTAACTTTTAAATTTTCTCAAACTTTACAAAAAAGTCTAATTTGATTAAATTACATTTTCTTTCATCAACTATTCTTTGTGTGTGATTGATTAAGTTTATGAATAGGCAAGCAATGGAAATAAATTATAACCTAAAATTGTATCTTAGATTACACTAATTAAATTCCTTTAATTTATCTTTAATTTTATAATTAAACAATTTATATCCATATATGAAGATTTACGTTTATCAATACATTATAACCATCCAAATATTAGGAATGTCAAAGTGATTTTGATTAACTTTTTTATATGACTTTTTATAAAATTTAATCATTTCATCATATAATGTTTTAATTAGATATAGAGTATAGAATTAATGTCTACCTTATTTAAACTCAATCATATTAGTTCTTTATCATTAGTAATTGATTCTATTAATAACATTTGAAAACTATTTTCAAATTATCATTCCATCTTGGTTAATGATTTCCTTAATCAATATTGATCAAGAATAATATAATATTCTTCCTAATCACTTTAAGGTGATAAATCTTGTATTGATCACTTAACTACCTTTATATAATTCTTGTTATATCCAATTGCTATCAACTGAGCTACCTTTGACAAGTATATGTCACAAATAGTATAAAAATATAGCAATCTTTATATTAGATAATTTAGAGATCTCAAGTCAAATGATTACTTATATAATCATCACAATAAAAATTTTCATAAACAAAGAAGTAAATTCCAAATAATATTATCATATTGGGTTAGTTCAGTGAACTTATTCTCTAATAAGTACCTATACGTTTGTTTAAGTATTTCTATACTTTAGTTTATAAGATTAACTGCTTCCTTCATGAGAAAAAATATAATGTATGCTAGTCTTTTTAAAGTCTATTGATATCTAGTTTGAATAAAGCAATGACTATGGATTATATAAATGTAATGTGAATCTTATAATTATATTCTCATCATAATTTCATATGCAATATATATTTATCCCATGAATTTTTCTTATACATCAGTTAATTAAGCAAATACATAAGATAAAGAATATATTTAAATAATTATGTCACAAGAATTACAACCAATCGATTGATTGTAGGACATAAACCAATAATCATGTAAATGGAAGTTTTATAGAGATGAAATAGAAGTTGCAAAATCCTATAGCATAAACACTAGTTTTTTGGTGTTGGAGGGTGGATACTAGCCATGATAGAATTTACAATGGCATAGGAACCTATATAGAAGTCACTAGTGACTAAGCACATATAAAAGTAACACCAAATACATAGCGAAGTTTATTTTTCAAATTATCACTATTTAGACTTATCTTGTTGAAACTAAAGCCCAAACAAGTTTTATCCCAAGCATATGCTTCTAAACAAACATGGTATTAATTTAATCTAGGCTTAAAACAAAAACTTTTAATACATGACACATAAGAATTCACATTGCAAAGAAAATAGAGACTATAATTTGTCAAAAAAAGAGAGTTAGACAGGGAAACAAAGAAAGACATGCCATATATATTTGTTTTTGATAGTTTAATGTATACTAGGTCTGCATAAGATTTAATATTGCATATGCAATAAAAATCATAAGGAGATACCAAAGCAACTAAAAGTTTTAAGTATTAGGCAACTACTAAAAAGTTTATGAGGCTTATCATAAATAGTTAAGAACTATAAGCTCACGTATATGCATTATAACAATCTGAAAAGTGATAGGCTATTCAAATTTAAATTTTGTAGGATGTAAAGGAAAAAAGTTTACACTTGGATACGCCTTTTTGGTTGTTGGTGTAATCTTATAGCGAAGCACTAAGTAGATTATAATTGCCTCATCCACCATGAAAGCATAGTTTATAGCAAGTTTTAAACTACAACATGGTCGTTACGGATAAGGATGTTATCACAAATTTGAGGGTCGTAGATATTATTATACGGCAATTGAAGATTTATTGTGATTATTATCCTTATCAATGAGCACTAAAAGTGAAAGTCTAAACAAGTATTGGTATAAAAAGTTTTGCTGTCAGAGATCATATTAATGAATATCATCGAGCATATTAGAATGCCATAAGGTGACACTAAGGCTTTATATATCTTAAATTCAACCAATTAGAATGACATTGCTTATAGGCTATAAGCAATGGCATATAAAAAGTTCAACTTATTTAAAATATGGATTCTAATTTTTCAATAGTTAATTACAATAAATATCCGACCTAAGTCGAATTACGAACACAAGGTACAAAATCGCAACGTTTGGACTTTGTTATGACATCCAAACGGCATCCCTTCTTATCTTTAAGAGGAAATGAAGGAATTGGCATTAAACTTTAGGTAATCCCATAACAAACTGACAAAATGCAGAATTTCAGCTTATGAACTCAGTAATGGCTTTCCATTTGGAAAACAGGTGACGAATTGCACACTTGAAAGCCTGGAAATGAGCTTGCCTTCTGATACTCCGGGCTTTGTTTTCCAATGCCATCATGTCCATCATTCATTAAGTTAGCGATAGCGATATGTTCACTGAAGGGATTATTAGAACCTATTGAATTGGAAGAAGTGAGGCTAAAAGGTGGAGTGTTCGTAGACAGTGTATTATCAGCAGAAATCATCGCGGAGGAGGTTTTCAGGTTTTTCTTGGCCCTGGCTCGCCAACTTTCGAGTCCTACAATCACAGTCTCCGGGAAAACAGCTTTCCTCATAGTGGTGCCCATCTGTTTTACAAGTTCAATCAAAAGATTAGAGGCAGCTAATTAAATACAACAACCATTGCCCCTTTCTTTTTTATTGCCTTTCTCCGCTCATAAGTTATATGTACCTGTGTGACCAAAGCATACAGAGGCAGTGTTACGTAGCCGCCAAGTAAGTTTACCAGCACTCCCATGACTAGCTTTATAATGGGATCCTCAGTTCTATGGTGGAAGCATGAATTGAACCCAAATTTGTACTGAAATTTGGAACAAGTTAACAATCAGAAGTTTCCTCTCTTTTTATTTTATGTTGCAATCACCAATAAGTTGTTACACCATCAAAATCACAAATATTTACCAAAGTCCATGTGATGAATGCCAGTTGAAATGAATTCTGCAAGACCCAACATTCATTTTGTCATTTAAAACGTGCTTTTTGTTGGCACAGAAAAGATTGCTTCAAGTGGTTAAAGAACTTGCCTGAAACAGTATGAAGTGTATAAGATAGAGAAGCAATTTTGGGTTTCCAAACCAGAAAAAGTGGTCACTAGGTTTAACAAGCAAAGCTCCTCTAACAACTTCGGACTTGTCTTTGCTATCTAAGCACATCAAAGTTATGATTCCCTGCAATTTTGTGCCAACCACCAACAGCATCTGCACGAACACTGTTAATACGACGTGTGACAAAAATATCTTATCTTTATTCAGTTTCTTCATTAAACACTGTTAAAAATTTCATAAACTCACCACGACAGGAACAAATGGAAGCCATAAGTAGCTGCGGAAACCTATACTTGTTCCAATTACCACATGGAATCACTCATCAATAACATTTTTGCATCACTGGCACTACATAAAAAATGGATCCTTTTTTCTTACTGTTTGCATTGAAGATTACGAAAAGCATAGCGAAGATCCAAATCCAAGAGCTGCAAAATTAAATTTGTGAACAATTTGTTTTCTGAATTTCAGTTTTAATGTAACATTTATAATAAATTATTCATTGGTTGTGTATGCACCTTATTCCCACCACTACTTCAAAGTCATTTTCCAGTGCTCTTCTTATGTATTTCTGGAAATCAAAGTTGCTTCTGACTTCAAAATGGGCCTGTAAAGTAGTTAAAACAAACCAAATGGAAGCTTGAGAGAGATAATAAATCTACCCCAGAACATTTTTGTCCAAGTTCAACTAATTGAAGGTGATACCATAATAAATCCATGTCTAAGAGTAAGATAATCCACTTTGGAGACAGATTCATAAAATTGCCTGAGAAAGCATATCTGCAGAAAATTTTTGGCAAATAGCAATATTAGACAAGTCGTTGGCATGAGAAAGGAACACGGTAGCATTAATAATTCTTTCATTATCTCTTTTTTTTTTTTGTTCCCTGAACTGACCGGCCAACGAATAATTGGAGATTCACTCCAATAACTCAGATGCCTCTTCCCAAATGACGTTTGATGGGTGAGCAGAAATCTATTTGGATCTGCAAATTATAAATGAGAAGTTTACACAAAGTCGTGACAAAAGAAGAATATGATCCAATAAAAACAAAATAAGAAATAAGAAAATAAACAATCATAGTTTAGGACATAAGCATTCCTCTAAGTAATTGTTTGCCCTTATGTTGTAAGAAACGTTCAACTCCCTAAATTCAATACGTCATCTAGGACATCTTCTAGGCTTAAAGGATCTTTTCACATGTGGAAACACATATGCTCTTTTTTAACATGCCCTATTATGCTTACAACTAAACTATCCTCATTCTCTTGCATACATCTCCTATTTTCTTATCATTATAAGAGGTTACAGTTTACCAGCTAACTTCTGAAAGCAAGTTTACAACTTATTGACACTTTGATGATTTCTGTAGCAAAGCAAATACCTTTTGAAATGTGATATTCTACTGTTCTTGTTTCTGCTTCCCATGATTCCCAAGTCCTCATCTATAAAAGTTGCATCCGCAATAAGAGGAAGTCAGCATCTTCAAACACAAGTCCAACTTTACGTTGCATTCAACTAGTAATAAAGTTTGTTAAGTTCAATATTGGGACACTTCCAATCCAATTTCCCTTCTCTTTCCCTGGATTTGGGAAATAAGAGTGGAGCATCAAAAACAGTATTATATGGTGAGAAAGAAAAGGAAAGATAGTTACCTTGGCCATTCCTAAGCTGAATGTGAAGAGGGAAGAAATAGAATGGAAGAAAGCCAGTAAAAATACCAAGAACTGAAGCTCCCTCACACCTGACCTTGACATCAATGAAACCTTCCCCTGTTCAAAAATTTCATCCAAAAACTAACACTGTTATTCTTTAACGAATTCGACCGGAAAGTAATGATGACATCACTTGGCATGACTCTACTCGCTTTGTTAGTTACCAATGGAAAAGCCCTTGAATATAATCAGGTATAAGCTAAGCTCAATGATCTGTTTCTGTGCTCAAAGCTGTTATTCTTTTTCTGCTCTGCAAATTTGGATTAGTAATCAATGGTTGAATATATACCTGCTTCGCGCATCTAGGTTCTTCCACACTCTCATCTAAAGTTACACCAGAGCAAGGAAGAAAAGTTTCCCCCACGCTCTTTGGAATACAGATTTTTGCTATTGGTCTTTCGCCTACAGTAAGCAAGAGAGTGATGAAACCCAGCAGCGTCAAAACTAGAAAGGAAAAGAGAGAGCCAGTGAGAGTTGATTATTTACAAGCCAAGGCAAGTATGAATACTAATTTCCATTGGAATACGCACCTGTTTTAATCTTCTCTAAAGACTGAATGAGCGATCTCTTCTTTTGCTTTTTCAAATTCTACCAAAGTCAAAAGCAGAAACGAAGAATACAATCATAAGCATTCATGAACTGGAACTGAGAATTATAGGATACGCAAATCCAAGGAAGTAAAGGTTCACATATACTTTGGCTATAAGGTTGAGTAAGTGTTCAATGAGATAAGATATTAATATCAGAATGAAGCAAACGCTTGCCACAGCCCATGTTGGCGTTGCTTCAAGTGTTGCTTCAGCCACCTCTTCAGTGATGCGCCTCGCCATTCTTACACTCCCTATGTTTTTCTGTTCTCTCTCTCTCTCTCTCTTTTTAATGATTAGAACTCGGAAGGCTTGAACTTTGCTTGGATTCTGTTGGTAAGAACTGGAACAAACACGAGTACCAAGGATACAGGAAAAATCCTCCGTCACATGGGTCCCTTTAGTTTTCATCAAATTCCTCGTTGGAAGAGGAATACCTCCAAGACAATAAAAAGAATTACTTAGGATTCTTGATTTCAATCTTTGATGAGCCAAAGCTAACCGCTATTGCCAATGAAGTGGAATATGTGCCCTTTGTGCACCAACTAAATGACACAAGTGAAATGTTCATTGCCCACCAAATAAGGACAATGTGTTATTTACAATGTTTAGCCTGTTCCTTCTCCATATATTTCATACAAGTAAATCAGTTGCAGTCGGTACGACAACAATTGACAATAGCGGAAGTGGAGGTGGAAGTTCATTACTAGTACAATAGCTTCAATGTCGTAATAGAAAATTAAATGCCGGTGAAAGTGGTAAAACTGATAGATCAACCAACTAAATAAGGCAACATAAAAAAGAGAGAGAGAGACGTACCTAGCAATCAGTAGTTTACTATCAACACTGTAGAGAGTGTTTGATATAACCTTATAGATAGGCTAAGAAGGGGCTTTGTTCAGAGGAAAGAGGATACGTCAATGATGGTATACATAGAGAAAAATGCAGCTCCATCCTCGAATTGGTCAGAGACTGAGCCAGAAATGAGTGAAACGTGAATAGGATCGCTATAGGTCGCAATGTTGACGATCAGCAAATTCATTTGGTGGAAAGTAGTACGAAAAGAGAGAGAGAGAGAACGTAAGTAGTAGAAGAAGTACACTCTAGTTTGAAGACTGAGATTTATGCGAGTTATATAATGTCTAAAGAAGTTTAGTAAAACACAATTTTACTCTTAATTAATAAAAATGATGTTTCAGATTCACTTGAAAAAAAGAACAAAGAAGAAACATGCATATATATAAACATAATACAATAATACTAATTAAAAATAAAAATAGATGCAAAAGATGATGATGAAGATAATAAAATAAATAAGTACTATAAATAAAAATAAGTAATAAAACAAATAATACAATAAATTTAAAACAAGATAAAGAGTAAAGTTAAAAGATATAACAAGTAAACAAATGCACAAACTAGAAAGAAGACAAGTAAAAAATAAATCAAATAAGTCATTGCAAGAACATATTTAGGCTAAACAAGTAAATAAATGCACAAACTAGAAAAAAAGACAAGTAAAAAATAAATCAAACAAGTCATTGCAAGAACATATTTAGGCTAAGTATAAAAATGTTTAGGCTAAATAACTAAGAGAGAAGAAATGCATATTAAATATTAGGCTAAATATACAAGATATAAGACCTGAAGGAAAATGTTTAAAAAACATATCAGAATACGAAGGATCTTTTTATGTGAGATCTTTTACGCCAAATTTTTCTATTAAAGGTCATGCTTGGTAAGTTCCAACAGAGCCACATCATTCTTGTCTACCTCCTTCTAGTTCTTCTTAGGCTTTCATTTTTACAATCTTTTCACTGGAGTGTTAGAGTATCTCTTCTTAATATATTCGAACCACCTAAACCTTGTATCTCTTAATTTTCTATTAATATTGGCCACTTTTAATTTGTCTTTTATCATTACATTATTGACCTTGTCTCTTATAGTAAGGTTGTACATCCAGCGAAGCATCCTCATCTCTACCACTATTAACTTATGACTATGCAACTGTTCGATAGGCCAATACTCTGCCCCATAGAGCATGGTTGGCTTAATCGCTAAACGATAAAATTTACCTTTGAACTTAAGTGGTATCTTTTTATCACATAAAAGTCCTGATGCACTTCTCCATTTCAGCCACCCTAATCTGATAGGTGAATTATATCTTTGTCAGTCTCTCTATTACTTTAGATGATAGATCCAAAATACTTAAAATACGCTTTTTGTGGTATAACTTCTATATCAATCTTTACCTCCATAACAAAAGCCACCCTATGACTCGAAAAGTTATATTCTAAGTACTCAGTTTTAGTCCTATTTAATTTAAAGCCCTTCAACTCTAATATATCGCTCCAAAGCTCTAACTTAACATTAACACCCTCTTTGTCTTATCCACTAAAATAATGTCATCAACAAATAACATAAACTAAGACACATCCCCTTAGATATTTTTAATGAGCTCATCCATCACTACCACAAACAAAAAAGAGGCTCAATAAAGAGCCTTATTATATCCTAATATGATAGGCCCTTATCCTGTAATGACTAAGCAGCCTACCCAGCACTCTATGGTGGCTCTCTAGTAGATATCCTAGCACTCTATGCTAAGCCTATTGCGCTTGCTAAGGAAAAGCTTCAACTCAACAATAAGAAATGTAAACAATAGAGCTTTGTTTTTCAGTTTATTAAAAATTTTGGTAGCATAATGGTTGTATTTTAACATCCAGAAATTTCCAAAGTCCTTGTAAAAATTCAAAAATGTTGGACTCCGAACTTTTATTAGAAGATTAGAACTGGTGAACGAGGAAATTAGGTGATTCATCATGAGAAAAGAACAAATGATAAAAATTCTTGAACCAAGAAATGATAGACAAGGGTAAAGTAGCGAATGAGAAATGTGGATATGTCCAAGTTTTGCTTTGGTGTTTTTGGTGGATAAGAGATTTTGAAATGAGAAGAATTAAGGTGAAAGTTAGAAGTAGAATGAAAGCAAAAATGAAGTTGAATTTGTGTAGTAAGTTGATGAAGAATATGTACATTTGTGTATGTTCTGTTGTTGGTGTTCATGATTAATCATGGACTATATATTTTCTATGGATGATATGGATTTGAGATGGAGTTGAGAATGAGAAGTAAATGAAGTAGAAAAGGTGATCTTAGTATGATTTGTGTTAAGGAAAGATTGTAAAACAGAATGGGTGATTGATCTGGAAAATGTTCACGGAGTACGCTTTAGTCCTTTAACCACAACTTTTTCTCTAGTTATCCAAACGAGATGATTCTTGATTTGGATTAAACTAGAAACATATGGTTACATTTCTTATGAAGACATAGAATTTAAATTCTCTCTTTAAAAATCTCAAAATTTTTCATGAAGTTGAGAATTGGGTGCAGTACATTGGATGAATGTAAATTCATGTTTTGAATTTGAGGGCAATTCTGGATCGATCTAGGCTATATTAGAGAAAGTTATCTTTTGAAAAATTGTAGATCTTTCTTTTAGCTTTCCAACGATATATAGTATGAAATTTTTAAACTTCTAGGCTGAAAGTTATGATCCTTGTAAAGGAAGATGTATCTTCTGTCTTTTCGCTTCTTCTATGTTTTGTATCTTCTATGTTTTGCTTCTTCTATGTTTTGCTTCTTCTGCCTTTTTCTTCTTCTGTGATGACATCATCTTCTTCTGTGTTTCTTCTGTGATGACGTCATCTTCTTCTGTGTTTTTCTTTTTTTGCTTTTTGCTTTTTGCTTCTTCTGTGATAACGTCATCTTCTTCTGTTTTTTGCTTCTTCTGTGATGACGTCATCTTCTTTTGTGTTTTGCTTCTTCTGCCTTTTTGTTTCTTCTATGTTTTGCTTCTTCTATTTTTTTTCACCTGACCTATCTTATGTTCCATTTTCGACCCTTCAAATGATAGAATCTGTCTTTGAGGTCTCATAAAAGTTGTAGATCTTGAAGTTCTCTTTTGAAATATAAATAACACCTTAATCCGATATCTATAGGGAAAGTTATAATAATTTTCTCACTTCTTCCGTTTTTTTCCATTAGTCTGCTTTTCGTCTGTACCTATCTTCTATTCCATTTTCTACCCTTTAGAAGATAGAATCTGTCTTTAAGGTCTTTATGAAAGTTATAGATCTTGAAGTCCTCTTTCTAATCATATAAAGAAAACTTAATCCAATATCTGTAGGGAAAGTTATAGCAATTTTCCCACTCCTTCTGTCTTTTTCCATTCGTCTGCTTTTTCAATTGGCTTCGTCTGTACATATCTTCGATTCCATTTTTGACCCTTCAGAAGATAGAATCTGTCTTTGAAGTCTTCATAAAAGTTGTAGATATTGAAGTATTCTTTTGAACCATCTAAAGAACACCCAAATCCGATATCTGTAGGAAAAGTTATAGTAATTTTTCCACTTTTTTTGACTTTTTTCATTCTTCTGCTTTTTCCTATAGTTCCGTTTAATCCTATTATCTGGTCTATTTTGACCCTATAGATGATAAAATATGACCTCAAGGTCTTTTTAAAGTTGTAGATCTCAAATTTCTCATCCTAAGATGATTTTAATCCAACATCTCTAGTGAAAATGATGCCATTTGTCCCGAGACAAGTTTGATATGATTGAGGACCAAATCTTGTTTGACTCTTTCGGCCCCAATTTTGCCATCCGACCTTTAAATGAAATGATTCTTGAACCTTTAGATTCCTAACACTTTTTCTTTTTACATATCCATGAAAGGTTATAGATTTTGGTATTGATGTGAAAAAGATAGATTGAATCAAAGTAAAGGTATCTGTTGGAAGAGTAGGAATTAGATATTTTACTGAATATACTTCAATGTTTTGATGATTACTAGATCAGTAGAACTTCGAATAAGATGATTCTTATTTCGAGATAAAATAGAGACCTGGAGCTACAAATGGTATGAAGGAGTTGAAATCTAATTTGGTCACTAAGACTTTCAATTTTTGGGAGGAATTTAAGTATAGTGTATTATTTCACTATAAGACCAATCCGAAAGTGTTTATGGAAATACTTTCAGATTTCTGAACCAAATGGATTGATTTTGGTGGCATTGGAAACTTAAGACAAGGAAGAACACTT
>JANVCQ010000002.1:38306050-38338951 GCA_025531925.1 Erythroxylum plowmanianum
TAGTTTAATGGTTATCTTTTAATGTTGGCATATAACCTATTAGCATTCATTGGATTAAAGAAGAAAGATGTGCATTGTATGGACCATCTTCCTTCTTCCATCTTCCAAATCCGAAATTAGTAAGTCATATTTAGGTTAATAGTCTTTTCATATAATCATCTTAAAGATAAATGAGAAGAGTCTCATTTATTGGCTACTTGATAATTGATTAAAGTAAGAAGCGATGCATTTATTGGCTACTTGCAAATCATTGATTGATTGAGTGTGTAAGAAAGTGTTCTTGCATGGTTTGACTATCTCTCTCCTTTTATACATGAGTAAGCTGAAATTTGCAAGAGAAGAGTCTCATTTTTAGTTCATTTCTTCTAAGAAAATCTCCTCCAAACATTTCTTCTCCTTTCCCACCAAAACATTTTGTTAACCAAGTTGTCCTAGAATAACAAGAGGTAAATCAAACTGGTTGAGGATACAATAATAAGGAGATGACAAATTGACAAAGAAAAGGATTCAAAAGCAAAGACTTTGGATACAAAAAGAAGGAGAGGATAGCGCAACGAGGAATTAAAGCTGTAGCGAGGAGTTGGTAATATCACTATCTTGTTTATGTTTAATATTATCCTTATACCATATCATGTATAAATTGGCATGATGATTTAGATATATTGCTTCCGCTGCAAATAAGATTTCTAAAAACTTTTGAAAGCTACGTGTTCTCCAAATATGGCATGCTTTCTTTTCCTAATCCAACACTTCCACTTAGAACCAACTAATCAATTAGGCTTCGTCGGTAGAATTAATATGTATTAAGAATTAAAAATTGTTTTGTGCTACAGTTAGTAGTCATGTTTATGCTAGTAGGTAAGAGAGAAATAATATATCTTAAAATGAAAGTGCCAAGACCCCAACTCTTTTGCAGTAGCACCTTAACTTGGATTAGAGGAATTTTGGTGATAAGGTTGAACACTAATGAAACCAAGTTAGAAGTGGCCTAAAGATGGAACATCAAGTGTCCAATACTCACAAGAAATTAATAAGAGTTTTAGAGAAACTTTAAAGAATTTAACGAATGACTAGTGAGGATTAAAGTGTTAAGATGAACTTCTTTAGTATTACAAAGCTTTTAGAGAGTAGTTTTTTGTTTCGCTTACTTTCGACTCTATTTATTTTAACAGTTCGAATGTTGTAGGTTTTTTTTAGTTTGGTTTTGTTCAGTGACTGGCATCCATAGCTTTATTGTAATGAACCTCTTATTCTTTCATTCATAATGAATTCTTTTATTTAAGAAAATATAGAGTACTATTTTTGGGAAACATTAGTGTTGTTTGTAATGTTGGCAAGATACAAATAGAAGATTAAGTCTAATAAGAATTTACATATAGAAAATTTCAAAAGAAACTATATATAAACTAACCTAGGAACCTATATTGAGAACTAAATGGTCCTATGCATAGATTTATATGATGCTCTTAGTATTAGAGTGAACATTTACGGGATTTCACATATCTTAAGAAGTTTTGAAAGGTGTTAATCAAATAAGGATATCAGTTAATCATTCTAAGGATAGGCAGTCATACACTAGGAACTGACAATTCATCATCTTAAGAGATTATACTGGTCCAATCATATAATATCTAAATAACTAAATCAAGGGAACAAGACGATGCTAGAGGAAATTCTAGTCTACATTTTTTATTATATTGGATTGCTTCTGACTATTACTTGTATAATTGTGGCTAATGATATTCTGGTTTATTATTTTAATTTAAATTTATGTTTAGTGAATCGTACTCTCATTTGATGAATAGACAATAATAGGAAGGTTAGACTTAGTAGTTATAATATCCTTATTGGATCAATCTCTGCTTATCATTTTCTATTGTATAATAATTAGTGTTCTTGCTTGTGGTCTTAGATTAGGATAGTATAGAAAATACCAATCAATTAATAGCCTCATCTTTAAAAGAAAAACAAAAATTCAAAACATCTTAATTGCTCATTTGGATATAAATCTATTTACATGATTAAGATGCAATAATTTCAAGATTAAGGGCTAAGATGAGGTTGGCTACATCATAAATAACTGAGTATTTTCTTTGCATTAACAATGGGGATGAATCCATATGTATCACCATTGATGGTTCGATTTCAAAATTTTTTATAGATAAAGAGCAATAGAAAGTGACATGTAGGGAGGAAAAAGAGATGAAAATGTGTCTCTAGGATGAGACATGCTTCTCTTTGTCATTGGATTATCACAGATCCAATGGCCCGTGTCCTCAATCCTAATTAGATATAAACAAATAAATTAATGTGAGATAAGTGAGGGGAATGAGAGCCATAATGGGCAAGAAATTTCCTACCTATTGCATCATATAAAAAAAAGTTTTGTGAAGCATGTCTTTTTATAAAAACTTCCTCATTATTTCACCGTGTTTTACATTTTTTCACTACATAGCATGATCATTTTATCCTTACTCTCGCATTTTGGCATTGTATTGTAACAATTTTTGTTTTAGTCACCATCATTTTATTTAGATGTTTCTTTATCGCTATTCTTGATTTTCTACTTTAATGGTCACAATTTAATGCTCTCCTCTCTATTTGTGATATAGGTTTTTCAAGCTATTAGAAAAGCTGTTTTAGTTTCATTTTTGTTCTCCAGTTATCCCTTTTTCTTATATTTTTTTTAGACCTTATCCACTTTGCTATTTAGTCCATATGCAATTTCTTTCATTATTCTAGTCTAAAATTTTCCTATTGCTCAAATAGATTAAAATTAAGTAATGAATATGGCCCAAAGTAAGACTTAAAAAAACACTCTCATTAATAATATTTTTATTTTTGCAAACAACAGTTACAATAAAATAGAAAGAAGAGATATAATGAAGTGTCTAAACTACTTTAAAGCCTTTATAGAGTGAAAATAATCTAGGGAGAATATTCTTTAGAGGCCTTAAGTATGCTTGGTGTACATTTGATTTTTAAAATCAATTGTAGATTTTTTTAAGAAAGTAAATAATTTGTACCGATAAATTAGTGAATAGTTACAAAGAAATATAGAATTTGAGTAATAAAAGTGGATATAACACCTGCACAGGCTAAGTTTGCAAAGAGAACAACATCCAAAATGCAGTAGCAAGTTGATACAATTAAGGCATCAACCTCTCAAATTTTGCTCAGGCCAGTAATCTACGAAACTTGTTTGGCTACTTTGTTAGCCAACCAAGGGGATAGCATAGCAATCAGCTCCTCATCCTATAGGCAAGCTCTAATTAGAGAGTAAGGGGTAGTTGTATACTACTTGTAGGTTTTAAGCAACAATATGCATTCTAATCTCCTTCATCAGGTCCTGTAGAAAGATTTATGTGTGTGTGTGTGTGTGTGTCTGTTTGTGTGTGTGTGTGTGTGTCGGTGGGTGCGCGCTAAAGGAGGATAAAAAAAAAAAAAGGAGAAATATAGCTAATCATGAAGATAAAATTAAAGCCAACAAATAATTAACAATATGAAGTTTGACATTTATCTACTGGTGAGAAAGAAGCTGAGATTTATGGTAAGCCATTGTATGATTTGTTATATTTTTTTCTCAATTTTCAAGTTCTATGTTTTTAGAAGCCAGATGTAGTATTTTTTATGGAATTTTTTTTTCCAAATTGGTTTATTTATATGTACATTGAATGATAAACTTGAATCCAATTCCATGAGAAAATTTTTCAAATCAAAAGAATGTATGCTTACTAGCAAATCTTACGAGAACATGGTAGCTTTCACATAGTTATATTTTCAATGCAATATGTTAGTTTAATATTAATTGTCACAACTAATATAAAATAAATTATTGAAAGTGAATTCCAAATTCATATTATATCCAATGATATCGTCATGGTTGTTTGCATATTTAACACATTACATCTTCGAAAGTACTATTTGCATTACTTTTTTAACCACCTTGACAATTTGCCTCAAGACTAACATTCGCATCTTTGGGGAACACATGGCCACAATCCAAATCAGACTTAACATCACCTCTATAAACTAAACTAATTTAATTTAAATACATTCAACAAAAATTTAATTATGAAAAGACACCTTTTTAATTCTCCTTCTTTGTTTTCCTTTAAAGATGTTAATGAATCAGTCTACTTCTAACTTGACTCATGGGCCGACCCAGACCAATTATAAATATTTTTAAATAATTAAAAAATACCATTTTTTAAGTTTCAGTTGACCTGTGTCTTCCAGTTAAGTGAAACAATTTTAACCCGTAGCTCGCCCTTATCAAAATTAGGTCAGACCAGCCAAAATTGACATTCTTAATTTCCTTCCATTCCTCACTTTTTCTCGTTACTTTGTTTCTCTTTTCCTAACACAATACTTTATTTTATGGATGGGTTTATGAAATTGGAAGGTACATCTTGTTAATGTCCTATTTTGATCCAATGAATGAAACTTGGCAAAGAAAATTTTAAAAATTAAATTATGAAACTTGACTAAACGAATCAACTATAATTAATTTTAGCCAAGTTGCATAATTAAATTTTTATGATTTTACTTTGACGTTTAATAAATATATTGTTTAATTGAATTTTGTGTATTTTTAATTTTCTTATTCTCATAAATTTTAAGAAATTATTTTTAAGATGTTAATATTTCAAATTTGCTAGTTAAAAATTGTTAATTTAGACAAATTTCAGATTTTTATAGATAATATTTATTAATTTAAAATCATTATTCATTTATTTAATATAACAGCTTTATTATTAATATTCATCAATAAATATTATATGAAAATAAATAAATAATTATGTCAAATTTTTATTAATATAATTATATTAATTTTAAGAATAAACATTTTTACAATTAATTAAAATTAATAAATAAAAACCAAAACAAGAGACAAATAAACACAACTAAACATCCTTACGCGATCAATTAAAAAGGTAAGCAACGAGAGTCTAGAACCGATCACTGGGCGGGCGTGAAAATTACACCTAACCCCACCCAAGTTCATTGAAAACCCATAATCTCAAAGAATGGGTCAGATCGGATCTATACAAGTGCTGCCTTACCACGAAACCTTGAGCTGAGCTGATTAATTTTGGTGATAGAACATAATAGACAATATTATACCATGAGAAAGAAAACAGAACACTAAACTTCATCTGACAAATTACAACATTGGACTGAGTCCTAAGTGAATACCCCATTTCTGAACAAAGGATGTATCACCAGGAACCTAATACATTTGTAGAAACTGGGTCCGCAACAAAGCTAGCAGTGTTAGGAACACAACCAAGTCACATCTGCAGCATAATTACAATGCCATATGTTCCAAGCAATTTTTAGCATTACCTTCCGCAAACTTCAGTGCAGCACACCGACTTTATATTAGATAATTCTTGGGTTGATGTTCAAGAATTGCCTGAAAAGAAAATAACAATGTCAGATAAAACATGGAAATACAATTGGCAATTTCCCCACAGATACATGAACTACATAGGCATTCAGCCCCCACAATTAGAGCACTTGAAAACAGGATCCAGACTCCAGTCTTGGACCACTGGTGATGACAACAGACAGTTCAATACTAATGGTATTGAACATCTCCAGCATGCATCTTACCAACTTTGGTCCTTTCTGATGCAAAGGCATCCAGCAGTTTTGACTTCCTTGTAGACTAGTTTTCATCATAACCTCATTCCTTGTGCAATTAGACTCTTTTATTTGTTAGTGTACCACAATAATACATTAAGAAACATCTCTTACAGCATAAAGGTGCTTACTTTGGTAGTATCAATTATAACTGGAGGCTTTGGATGGAAGTTCTCTCCAACACAAGGAAGAAACGAGCATCCTTGGTTCAGTGGGGTTGATATTGGAGGGCGTATGTCCTCTTTATCAGTGATCTGTCGATCCTCAGTCAATAAGAAACCAAAAAGTCTGCAGCTGCTTTTACAAGAGGACATATCTGGACCACCTCTAAAAGTTGATTGAGCTATGAGAGGTTGTGAAACAATTTGTTGGATATGCTCAGGAGATGGACCAAATCGTGCACCAGACTGATTTTCCCCTCTTAGATTATGCTTAGAATGAGAAGACAACATGAACTTCCCACATGGTTTGGGATTGCAAAACCAACTTTGAGTATTAAATCCAGGCTCCTCCTTGTCATTAAAATTGTACTTGGTACCCAGATTTGAAACAAGATTGGTTGCTTGCTGAAACATTAATACTGAAGATGGTGAAGATACTTGTGCAGGTGTGCGCATGGGAGTGTTACACCCTTGCATTACCACAGACCAACCACTTCTCGACTTTGACATATGGACACCATCAGAAATTCCAAGGCAACCATTTTCTCGAGCCTCATCAGCATTTGGTGCTCTTCCAAATGGTGAACTAGGCAATATTTCTTGACCTTGCAAGACCTTCTGGAATCTGAAAGATTCACCAAAGCCTATGCCTTTGTGGGAAATATCATTGTTCACGATGGAGTCTCCCACACCATTTTGCACAGCAGCAATCACAGAGCCATGTGAACCAGAGAAACACCTTATTTCAGAACCATGTGTATGTTGATTTTGACCATCCACACTGTCATAATGCATGTTAAAACCAAAAATTTCTTGACCTTGCAAGACCTTCTGGAACCCTGAAGATTCCCCAAAGTCAGGTGCCCCAATCCCATCTAAATGGAAATAGGAAGTGAAAAAAGACGAATCAGTAAAAATGTTTGGAGAGTTTATAGAGAACTTATTATTATACAATTACTTACTAGAAGCAGGAAATTCTTGCTTTGTCGAATGTAACCCTGACCTGCTCCTCTTCAAACCAGGAACCATAAAGTTGGAATTGGAATAAAAACCAGATGGATCAATCTCCCAAGGAGAAATCCTGCTATGCTTGTTAGCCTCTGTATCATCCCACCTTACCTGAAAAAATAAGCACAATAATCACTTGACGCTACTAATAAATGGTTTCTTCTTTCAGTATCATAAGTGGAAGGTTAAAACTATAAGGAAGTCATAAATTGCAGTATATGGATGTAAGATCAATCAAAAGAATCACAAACGAGATAAACTCCTTGATTTCAGTCCTCCCAAATTTGCCAAGCCATGCAAAGTACACCTATGATTCTTATGCTGTAAAATATTTTGTTCTCCAAACTCAATTACTCAAAACATGTATAGCCAGAGTAGTTTTGCACACAATAATGCTGTCAACATGTGAAGAATTTGGATATCTGCTTAAAGACCAAGATTTGATTATAGATGGAAAGGGAAACATTGAGTATTTTAGAAGTCTTTTGATCCAAACAAACAGATTATGTTCACCTTGCAAGCTAACTATGAACTATCTGACCATTTTCAATTGATCTTCCTCCCAAGAAGGGACAGCTAACTCACCATGAAACATTCTAACAAAACCGTTGGAAACTGTACATTGTTCAAGGGAATTAAATTACACCACTACATAGGAGCTGAAGCAGAACAATCGGCTTGGAAAGGGGGCCGATCCATATTTTGGATAATTTCTCAAACACCAAAAGAAAAAAAAAAAGGGAAAGATAAGCATAGTAATTGAGGCAGGGTAAAGCTGAATCCAGTCTATGAACCCCCATGTTCCAATATGTCAAAAGCTTAAACCTTTTCAGAAGTACAAGTGACCTGGCAGAAACTCTCAAGAGAACTGTAACTATGAATGAATGCACATCTCACGAGTATAGCCCTAAAAGTAATTGCATACCACTAGGCACCTCCATTTTGAATCAGGCCATCTAGCAGGATCTACATCAGTTATTCCAGTTATGATCCCTGTGTATCTGCATGGAAACAAATAAAATAAGTAGATAAGTTAGTAAAGGCTCCAATACTATAGTCTAGTTGAAGTGTAAAAAACACATCATATCAGACCGTCTTTCTGCCGCATCCTCTGCTTCAAAACGCATTTTGAACCTCATTCCAACAGAAAAAGACAGATCAAGGCTCTTCAAGAACTTATTGGCATGTACGATGAACTCTGATGAGCTAGCCCTGCAAATAGCTCTTCATAATTCAGAGGTGTAAAAAGTTACAGCTAGCAACTCATGAGTACAACCAAGCAAGACAGGAAGATTACAAGGCATTTTAACGGAGTTGACATATTAGTAAAATGTAAGGCATATATTTGTTTCCAGATCATTAAGACATTTATGGATATATTTCTTTTTCCCTTTTTTTGATAAATTACATCTATAAATGTTAAATGGATCAGCAGTATAAAGAAAACGTACATAACACCTAAGCCCCCCTCTTTTCTAATGGAAGGATGATACTTCATTAATAAAGGTTCCGTTAAAAGGAGTTAAAGATCCTGAGAATGTGAAGATCAAGAAACATTTTTGTTAAAGCATACTTAACCGATCTTAAGTCCCACACAAGGCTAATAAAGCAATTCTGCAACTACTTAAGAGAAGGAATAGGAAAATTTGAGTCAATAGAACAAGGTTCTTCATATTAACTTGGATTGTTGCTTATACGAAAATAAGTGCTTCCAAGTCCGGTCACCGTTGAAGAAAAGAGAATTTTCTAACAAAACCAAAGTACTTTGAGGAATGTTTGATTCATTTTTTTTATGTTATCTAGTAGAGATAAAAAACAATAAAAATTATTTAACCAAAAGTTAAATCTTAGTTGATGAACAGATGATTGAAAGCCTCAAAAAATGGACGCACAAAAACTTATGGAGATAATAGAAATGATGAGTGAACTTTCGTCTTTCTATACTAAGACTTACACAGAGCAAGCTGGGATAAATGGATATAACATGAAAAGCACAATGGATGAACCAACTTAAGAGTACAAAGCTTGTAGGGAAATAGTAAGCAAACAAAAGTATATTAGAATCCAGTGACAGTAGTATTCATTCTTGATCCTTCGGAAAACTAGAGTTGTTCTTATTTATTAGTTTAGCACAACAACTACCTTCTGGTTGCGAGGGACTGAACTAGAACCTTCTCAAAATAACATTAAATACGAAAAATTTAAATGCCAATATGAACAACACTTCAAAAACATTTTCATCATACCAAGTTTTCCTGAGAACTCTGTATACTTATGAAAAGGATGAATACAAGGGATTGTTCATTATTTTTAGGTATAGTTTAACTGAGGCAATTTTACTACTATACAATCTGGTGGTTTCATATTCTGGGATCTAGAAAAATATATAATATTTACTTGAAGGTGATATTTGAAGCAAGTAGCAAATTACCTCGGGTTATAGCAAATGTTGAAAACACTTCGCTTTGATACTGAATTAACTACATCCATAAGGGTGCTGTGGCTCAACTGCTGACTACTGGGAGGAGGAAAAGGATTGGTGCATTTAGCTTGTGCTGCCCTGCGAATTCCTAATCTTAGCTCTCCATCATCACCCCTGAAACAAGAATACCATATGAGTGAGACTAAAAGAAGTTGTATTTCTACGAGAAAACTTCTTTGTACCTTAGAAAGAGTACTGCATCTCCAGAAACAAGTTTCTTCTTATTTACAAATGCACTCCAACCAGTGGTGAGCAAATGCCTACGTGGTTGACCTGGTCAAGCCAAAAAGGTGAGTAGTAAAATCCCTTGCCAGCAAATAACATTACCTAAAGGTGTATTACTCCTCATGGATATACCCCGATAAATATGTCGAAACCTCCACTCAAATCCATGCAAATCCTTTGCTACAAGCTCTTGAGAGGGCCTCTGCTGAGTATAATCCTAGAGTGACAATTTTAAGATTGTTAGATGAGGGCATGGTGTAGATACGTAAATGGTTTATTGACAAATATATAAGAGTTGGTATATATACCAAGGGAGGGAAGCAGTCCTCAGCAGCTCTACGAGGGACAGAGAAGCCTCCATGAGTGCTGGTATCGGAGGCAGTCAGTGTCTTACAAAACATATGGGGTGTTGACGGTTTCAGAGCCATTTCATTGTCATCCTCTTCACTGTCCCCCTCTATTTTCCCTTCTCTCAACTTCTGCTCAATTTGCTAAAACAATAACTCCCAGTAAAAAATCAACCCCAGTCCAAAATTTCAGTCACCCCATAACAAAATACCAAAACAATAAAGGCATTTACAAATAGTAGAACAAAAACCAACTAAATATTTTCACTAGAATGCATGTGCAAAATGAAATATTTCAGTCGTGGATTCAATGAGATATATTCCTGACTCAAAATTACAACCCCTTAATTCCACATTTAAATGCCTAACCATTGTGAAACATAAGATTGAAACAGCAAGTACCTCATTATCAGGAACCAGGGAAACTTGAGCATAAACTTCATCAGTTGCTTCCTCTGCCTGCCAGAAAATTGAAGGATTTTTTTTCTCATCAAGTACGCTTTACCAAAGTTCTAAACAAAAAGAAAATGCTGCTTTTAGATCCCAAAAAAAAATCAGGGAAAGCATCAATGCATATGTGTAAAAATCCCAGGGCTCTTTCTAATCACTTAACTTGGCATAGCACATTTAAGCATATTGCTATGCCTGAATTCTAATACCTTTACAAATTTGCAATCGCATACACCAAATAGCAAAAGCATGACACCGCGAATACTTTTAGACCCTCATTTGTTAACCCAAAACAACAGCAACCACGACTGAGAAAATTTGGGAGCGCACATTTAGCAACTAATTCCAATAATAAATCAACATGAAAGCATATTTAAAAGAAACAACGCAGCATATACGGTCACAAGACTCACATGGAGCTTGACATCAAAAACCCGACAGAAGACATGAGGAGGGAGATCATAGGTCTCCAGAGGCGCATCGGGTAGTTGCTCCAAGTGGCCCTGAGGAAAGTACACCACAACACTCCCTTTCTTTGGCAACGATATAAGTGGACCAGCACAAGCATGCCACAGCTCCAAACAGAACGAGGATGAAGAACCAGAACCACCACAAGAAGCACTTATATTAGAAGCACTTACAGCAGAAGCTGAAGATGAAGAAGGAGAAGACAAAGAGTCTGAAGTGGGTGTTGCTTCATCCTCCTCAGTGGTGTTAAGATCTATCATGCTCACCATTTCACACTCTATTAAGCTCTCCTAAAACCTAAACAGCAATAGGGTAGAGTTCTTCAACAAGGAGAAGCCGTTGACAAAAGAAGATTTCTTGAACAATTGCTTTTGAGAACAGGGACTAAGTAGGTGGCAATAGATAGAGAGGAAGAAGAAGAAGAAGAAAGTTTCATGGCAAGTATGAGTGCAACTTTGGCATTTGCCTAAAAGGAGTCTCGAGGCCAGGCTCTTAAAAAAAGGAACCTTTTTTTTACTCCACCCCCCTCTCTCGCTCTTTTTTATCTGTGACTCTGTGCGTCTCTAATGTGCTCCTTTTAGATATCAAATCAAAGCTTTTTTGTCTCGGTTAGGAAGCGAGTCTTTCATTCTGGATTAAATGAGATTGATGGGTTCTCTTCTCTTTTTCTTTTCAGTTTTTGATGAACATCTCTCTCTTTTCTTGTTCATCTGCCAAATTTACAACTAAAATTAAAATTATAAAAAGAAAAACTCAGTTGCAGAGTAGCAGTGTCTGCCACAATGCTGCAGTGCTGAGAGAGTCTGGTGGGTTATGATGTGTGGCAGAGAAAGAGAGCAAGTGCGCTTGTGTGTGTAATGTAAATTAGAGAAGACAAAGCCACAAGCTTTAAGCTTCCCAAGTGGCTTTAACTTTTTGTGATGCATTTGTTAGTTAAATGCCAATGCCCAAGAAGCTGATAGACTCGAGCATTGGAGTTAAGAAAAAAATAAAAATACAAAGTTAAGATGGAGAGAGAGAGAGACTTCTGTACGGATATCCCTTTATTTCCGGGGGATGTCTATTCTGTCCCCTTCCACTTCTTAAATCTCGCGCATGTCCTCCTCCTAACTCAAAATCTCTTTCTTTCTTCGGCATGTGTTGTTAGGGACCCAACCCAGCACACCAGAAGCCAAAAGTTTCCCCATTTCTACGGTTGCCTCCTCGAGTTACATTCTGGGGAGTTTTGTAACAATTAATTAAGACAAACACTTCATTTCTTCTTTGTTTTTGTTTAACAATGTCAATATATGAAACTTTGACGAATCCAGGTGAACATGTTGAACAAGATGCGAAAAGGGTGTTCTTGAAAGAGTTCTTAAATTTACCTGTCCTTTGGGTTTATATTCAATCCTGAAAGAGTTCTTAAATTTACCTGTCCTTTGGGTTTGATATTCAATCTGTAGATTCCTGTACTGTTGTAATTCATTTCATGTAGCAGGATGCTACTACTCTAAATTGGCCAACCTTGGAAGAGGTCATTCCTTCAGATCTTATCTATTCTGGGACAATCTCATTCCAATCAAGTTAGAGCCTAGCTTATAGTATAGCATCCTATGGCTATTCACCAATTGGTATAAAGTTGGTCCCCCGATAGTTTCCATCCCACGGATCAAACATGTTAATATTCGAGTCTCACAACATTCATCTTTTTTCCTTCATGATGCTGCCACCTATTTTGCTCGCCCAAGTTTTTAACTTTACCCTATAGTCCCATAGGCAATAATAGCTGTTTTCTTAGGCCGAAAGCAATGACCAACTTATATTATATTGTAGTTATACCCAACATATGATCATTTGTTCGTTTACCCATATCAGATAATGTCAAATTCTGCAGTTTAGGAAATGGAAGCAAATATCAGACACTGCCCTAGCATTTCTTCCATGCAAAGAAGTACACACATAAACACAACTCAGTTTTGTATTTGGGGCGAACGGTACTTATCCCCACTATTTTAATTTCATGTACAGCATCTGTCTCCTTTGATTCCTACTGATGCCTGAAAACCAGAAGAAAACTCATTAATTAACCCCTGATGACTCCTACCTTCAATTTGCATATTGAATACCGTTGCAGTCAAGTTGTGACCTAAAAAGCTCAATGATGAGTAAAATTACCTGCTTAAACCTTGAACTTCAAAGCTATTGGCATACATACACATCAACAGAAAATGAATAACACATGTCAGAAACCCATTAATTGAAAGAGCAGGAGGAGTCTGTAAAGACTCTGGTAGAAGTAGAACTCTCAATAAATTCAAAGAAATCCCATAAAAGGAATTGTAGGCAGAGGAGCACAGGGAATGAAAAGGAACCCAGAATCAAAATGGGTAAGAAAGGCCCGGACCGGACACATTTAATATTAGCTAAAAATTATGTATGTCAATCATCAAGGGGCCAAGCCTAATCTTCATGCCCGTGAAGAGAGGGCAAATGGGTCAATGAAACAAGTGTGTGGACAAATGCGTCACAGTAATGAAAAGGGGCAGGTCTTTATCAGAGCCATCAATTGCGAAGAACCCAACCCCCCCATCCCTCCTCAGGCCTAGCCTAATCATAGGGTTTTGTAGAATGAATAGGTCTTTTTCCTTTAAGGATTAAAAAGGCGGATAACCCGGACAATTCGGGTTACAACTCAATACCCATTTGGCTATGACTCCATCTTTATATCGGAAAGATACGCGAACCCCACTCTCGATTGGAGCGCGTGCCTCAGTCTAATCAATGCAAAAGGTGTCATTGGAATCTAGTGTCTCGGTCACCTATGCCCAACTCACAGGACACATCGGGTAAAAGGTAGGGAATAAGCTACATAATTGTATTATTAAATAGTTATATTAAATTAAAATATTCATTTCATATAATTGTCTCGTATATTAAATAATTTAAATTAAATGAGATCTTCAATAATTAGGAAATTTATTTCATAATAAAATAGATATTTTAATAGTTATTCACATTATCCATATAGTGGTCATAAACATGAGACTAACTTTAATTACATAGATTACAGTTCAATATCATAGTAACGTCACATGTGTACATGATATTATGAGACTCACCACACTATGTGTTGACATTGTATGTTAATATGTCTTTTGGGTCATTTTCATGTCATCATAATGGTTTGACTTGTCACTTTTGCACTTACGTTATTTTCTTTAACAAAAGAACAATGTTGGGAAATATTCAAATGCAGGAGGAATAGAATAAGGAATAATTTGTTTAGAAATCAACGATTGATAAATCAAATATATCATTATTTTAGTTGTTCTATATGATAAATTTCATGCTATATCAAAATTAATTATCAATTATGGCGAGTAGCAAAATATTGTTATAATTGTTATGTCAACTTCATTTTATAAATAATCAATTTATGATTCCTATATTAAATTTAAGTGTTAGAATTTATTATTTTATATGAAGCTTTTGTACGTGAAATTAACGAATAAAAAGAAAAGCACCTATTTATACTCGTATATACATCACTTTATTAGAGATGCTAAAATTCACTTTTTTATGTATAATTAAACTTGATTGTAGTATATAACTTGTTTTCGTGATAATTTTTCTCTATTTAAATGTATTATTTTTGTATTTTATTTTTCTAAATAATTCAATTTAGTGACTTTTTAATTAATACTCACGCATCGTAAAATATGTTAGATACTTGTTGGCAATCATATAATCTTTTGATCATACTAAATATATCAAAATAATGTTGAAAACTTATATAGCAGTACTAAGAAGAAAAATATACAAATAATACATCAAGTTTTTTTTTTTAGAAAAACATTCAGATTCCAAATTAATGAGATTTTGATGAAGGAGAAAAACTTTTATTTTATGGTCATACATTTTTTTTTAAGGTCGCAGATTCCTTTCATGCTTTGTCAATGCACTTATTTTTGCAAATTTATGGGCAAATACATTACATCATCTTACAATAAACCTAATTTCATAATCTTTTAAATATCTAGTTTTCATATTTTTCACTTTCACTATGTAGATCAAATTCATATAAGTCATACGTGTGAATTTATGGACTATGAGATTCTTTAGGTCTAGTCCTAGGTTTAAGGATTTGATACTTGAGTTATAACATATTCTTTAAAGGTTCCCTTTTAATACTTAGAAAATTAAGGCTCAACATGGTTTTCATCATATAGTCTCAGATGATCAAGTTGACTAGAGATAAAAATATAATTCTTTAAAGAGACAACATGGTAGGTGAGAAGTAACCTCATTCTTGGGAATAATGATTACTTTTATAACGTGAGTGTATCATATTGTGTTTTAAGGTTAAAAATGTCTTTTTTTGTTATTTTCATTTTTTCCACTTGTTTATTGTAAAATCATATATTTTCTCAAGTTTTGACCTCATATCTTTTTTTAAATCAAAATAGGGATTAGTTTTCCTCTCGATTTTTAGGTTGTATTTGTGTTAGGAAGGTTTGGCTATCGTATGAAGACTTATTTTCTAAATAACAAGAAAGTTCTCTTGACCTTTTATGAATATTTGTTGCTTTATGGTGGTAATGTTGAAATAAGTATGTATTGTAATGAAGATATAATATCCTATGATAACTCTACATTTTCTCAAGTTTTATGAACTTGTCTTAACAAGATAGGTCTTTTGAAATTTAACATTTGGTTTCATTTTGTAACTCAAATTATGAATTAAGTTTATGACAAAGCATATGGTTTTGTAATGAGGCAAAAAACCTTGAGGTGGTCAAGTAACTTTGGAGTTTTGTTGATCAAGTGATATATCTAATATTGTTGGCGGATGTCTTAAGTTGTGTCCACGTTCTTTGTAAGTAATCTCATTATTTATGTCTATACATTCATCTCTTTCTTTGCTTTATTTCATATTTAAGAATTTGAGTAAACTAAATCAACCAATTATCATTTGATGTACGCTTATCATCTTCTCTTAATAATATTTTAATTTCTTTTTATTATAATGTCTATAAGCAGTGCTTCATTGAAGGTGGATTCTAATATTAGTTCTAGGAGTAGGTATAGTGTTAAGCTTTGGTTTAAGGTACCCAAACATAAAGTCGTAAAAGTTAAGGAGCTTAATACAAATAGCAAATGGGTTATTGCTTTTAGTTATATCCTTAAACTTATAAAATGAATTCAATGTTGAAAAAGTATGAATTTAAATATAAGATAGACCTGGATGATATGAAGTTAGAGTTTAATAACCTTGGTCATAAGAGAATTAGGAGACTATAGGCCCACACGATAACGCGTTTCTACAGATATGGCGAGGTGAGTGTCTATTATGATAATTCTAAATGTGGTCCAAGGTTGCAACTTAAGACATTCTTTACTAATTTGTTAAGAGAGACAACAAGTCTAAGTTTGATTCAGTTGCATCCTTATTCATAGTGCTTAATATTGAATTTCCCCATAGTCTATCATTTAGACAATACATATCCAATTATCGATTTATATAGGATTATATACTAAGTAATGTCTGTTAAGAGGTCTGCAGGATTGCATAGCTTAAATTTTAGACTTGGCATAGGAATAATAGTGGGAAAGCCTACAAAATGGACTTATGATTAGAAAAGGAAATTTCTCTTCCTTTGTTTGAAGGATAGTAATGAGATTTTAGGCCTACATAGAGTAAGCCTAACCTTAAGTTCAACAAGAGAGATATATCAAGTGGTTTGTTATCTTGTTAAGAATGTGTCTTAGTTCAATATGGTAAGTGTCTTTCTTAGAAGGACATCACCGAGTTATTATTAGATGTTGGAGATTTATATAAACATACTTATAGGTTCAACTAACTTATTGATACACTTATATGCTTGTATTGTAACGCTCCAATATATACCCTTCAAGTATTATAGCATGTCTAGGGTGTATTAAGAAGTGAACATAATGAATTAAGTGCATCCTAGTAAGAGACATTATAGTACTTAAAGTAAAAGATATGGGTTAATGGGTAATTTGTTCGTTTTGGCATAAACATATATACTTAGATGTGAAATATGTACGGAAATTTTGATATTTTGCTTGCATTTATGAATGTGATGTGAGGAGAATTGGTAAAAAAAGTATACCAATTGCTTATGGAATTATTTTGGTTAAATTGGATGTGTTTTTGCATTGCTCTTGCATGATAAGATCAAAGTTAGTTGATTTGGGATGTGTACCTTACTTAATGGAGAGGTTCCACTAAACATATTTCTGGAATTTAGCCATATCTTGGCATTTAGACCTTCAAATTGGATAATTCCAAATGGAGATTACAATAGACACATAGCTCTAAAACTTTAATGAAGGAACCAAATTTTGATTCTACCTCTAAGATTTTTGAATTCTAGTTTGAAGTTGAGTTATGGCTGTTGTCCCTGTTTTCGAACATACTATAGTGTTTTGGGTATAACTCTCAAAATGCTTAACTAAATTGCATGAAATTTATGTCATTAGAAATTAAGACATAGGGAAATGAAATAAATTGATAAAATGTTAGACTAATGTGGGAATTAAAGGAAGAAGAAGGACAAATATGCAATTTTCCTAAAGTTAACTTATGGACCAATAAGATTAAAGCATGTGTGTCTAATAGAATTTTAACACATGGTCCAGTAGTATTGTAACAAATGGTCAAATAGAATTGTAATATATGTTCTAATAGCATTTCAACATATGGTCTAATAACATCAGATGGTCCAATAACATTGTAACACATGGTCCAATGGGATTGTAACACATAGTCCAATAGGATTGTGACATGTGGTCCAATGGAATTAAAACATGTGTCTAAGATTAAAAAATTCATGAAAAAGCATATGGAGAGGGGAGATGGATGAAACTTTAGGTTGTTATCCTCACCATTTCACCTTCTTCATCCCATTATTTTTCACTTGGTGATTCAAGCAAAGCCAAAGAGGAAGGGAAGAAAAAGCATTAGAAGAACTACTTTGCCAATTTTAAGGTTTGAGACTTCACTTAGTTGATTTATGTATCTGTGTATGATGGAATGTATATAAAGATTCATTTGGATGTGTAATTGTTTATGGGATGTTGCTTTGGTGTTATTTTGGTGTTACTTTGCATGAACTTAGTTGTATATGACAAGAGAGTATCGTGTAGTAAAATTCTGTTTAGGGTTTGTTTGAGTTAGTCACATTGTTTGAGCCATAACTCATCCTATAGACCTCCAAATTGTTTGATTTTAGTTGCATATGAAACCTAAAACATATAGACATCCCTAAAAGGAACCCTGACTTAATTCTATCTTTATGATCCTAAAAATTGAGATAAAAACATGACTTGATGTTGCCTCTGTTTTGGAGCAGATTATGATATTTTACCTATATCGCATAATTTAAAAGTCCAAATGGTCTGATTGTTAGTGATATAGAAACTATAGACATAGAGAAAAAAAATATGTAAAAGATCTCGAAACCTAGTTCTGATTGTTTCTATATGCATATTAAGGAACAAGTAGGGGTATGAATAGAGAGAGTGCCTGTCACGATCGTGGCATCGTTTTTGTTTCCAAATATCTACCACATCTTATCCAAACCTTTATGAATGTGTATGAAAATTTTCAAACATCTAGAACTAAATGAAATAGTACTTACCACATGTGAATTGAGAGATTGAACATTGAAATTTAAGATTGAGCATAATGAATTCCAAAGAAAAGTTACATGTACATAAATGATTTGTTTGCGTATGTATTGCTCATATATATATAGTATGAATTGTACAAGTGTGATTTTGACACCCTTCTAATGGTGATTAGTTATGACTTGCATGTATGAACACAAATATAAATTATGACTTGAAATGTATATCATATGATTTGTTAATATATGAATTGTGAAATTTGCAAATGGTTAAAGGAAATGTTATAGTGCATGCTCTATTGTCTTGGTTGTGGATAGATAGGCATGCCTAAAGGATTACAGTGTAGCTGCTACAATTTGACATCACCAGTGTTCATAGTTCGATACCTTGTGTATCCATAGTTTGATACCTTCAGATATCTACAGTTTGATACCTTTCAGGTATCTACTGTTTGACATCTTCGGATATCCATAGCACTCGTTATCCATACCCACAAAAAATATGCAAGCGCCTAACACACAAAGTGAAATAAAGAGATATAAATAAGAAATACACCATAACAACATGAATAATTGATATTGATGAGCATTTTTATTAGTTGCAATGATGAATTGTAATGATGTGCAATTATATTGATAATTTGTATGAATGAGCATTGAATATCAATATTTGGCTTATAAATATGCATTTTCGATATATGGATAATATGGTGAAGCATATTTACATTATGTATTTCTTAAGCATGCCATCATTATTTACAAGAGCATTGAATGTCAATGTTTGGCTCATGAATGTGAATTTATGGTATATAAGTTGTGATATTTCTGAATGTGTGTGTTTGGCGGATGATTACTGTGAGTGGTTATCCAAATTAAGTGTTTTCCCCACTAAGCTTTCAAGTTTAGCACAAGTGTTAATCTATGTAGGTCCAAGTCATAATAGTGAGATACATGGAACATCTAAAGGGACCAAAGCCAACAGATAGAAGAAAAGCACTTTTGGAATGTGTTTTTAGTAACAGATTATTGCATATATAATGAAGAAAGGAAAATGTATGTTTTTTTCGATTACCATGTAAATGTAAAGATGTATTACTACTATTAAATGATATTGTTAAGCATTGGGGAGTTTTGTAATGTATGATATGGTTTGGATTTAGTGTTGGCCTAATGCAGATGTCCATGTTTTCTTTTAAATAGTAGGAATGGAAAGACCTCGTTAAGCTCATTAGGAGTCAACTGATAGTGTGGTGGGGCGAGACCAATAGATTTTGGGTCCTCCTAAACCTCCAAAACTGTGTGATAGAATGTTATTAGTAGATCAACTAGCCTATGATATTCATGTAATTAGTCCATTAGGCCATAATGTATATGTGAATAGAGCGTATAGAGATTACCCTATTTTGGTCCATAGGAAACAGTTTGCAGCTAATCTGATAAAGTTACTCATGCATGAATTTGAATTAGTCTTGGGCATGAATTGGTTATCCAAACGCCAAGCTATAGTTGAATGTGGGTTGAAAATAGTTGTGCTCAAAGATTATGATAATTTAGAGACAGTGGTGCATGGCATTATGGCTAATCATTTGACTAATGTAATATCGTCATATAAGCAAGATGACTTCTTAGAAAGGGTTGTGTGGCATATTTGGCTTTAGTACTTGATCCGAAAAGGGAGAATGTGAACTTACGAGACATACTAGTAGTAAATGAGTTTCCTGACATGTTTTTAGAAGAGTTATCGAGTTTGTCACCTGAGAGCGAGGTAGAACTATCTATTGAGATTGTATCTAGTACTGCTCTTATTTTAAGGGCACCTTATAGAATTGCTCTTACAGAGTTAAAAGAGTTGAAGATTTAGTTACATGGGTTTTTGTACAAGGGTTTTATCTGACTCAATGTGTCACTATGGGGATACAAATATGAATTTTGAGGACGAAATTCTTTTTAAGGAGGAGAGGAAACCCCCCATACGAAACCTACAACCATCCACATATATAGCAACCAAATTCCTGTACACGCATTCAAGGTATACAATTTTATTCAATGCTATACATATACACATTACAAAACTCTCCAATGCTTAACATTATCATTTAACAGTAGTAATACATCATTATATTTACATGATAATCCAAAAAAAGGATACAATCTCCTTTCTTCATTATATATGCAATCATCTGTTACTAAAACACATTCCAAAAGTACTTTTCTTTTATCTATTGGCCTTGATCCCTGCAAATGTTCCCTGTACCTCATTCCTATGACTTGAGCTTACACGAATTAACACTCGTGCTAAGCTTGAAAGCTTAGTAGGAAAATACTTAGTTTGGATGACCATTCACAGCAGTCATCTGCCAAACACACACATTCAGAAATATCATAACTCATATACCATAAATTCACATTCATGAACCAAATATTGATATTCAATGCTTATATAAACAATGATGGCATACTTAAGCAAAGTACATAATGAAACTATGCTTCAACATATCATCCATATACCGAAAATGCACATTTATAGGCCAAATATTGATATTTAATGCTCATTAATACAAATTATCAATATAATTGCATATCATTACAATTCATCATTACAACCAGCACAAATGCTCATCAATACCAATTATTCATATTGTCATGCTGTATTTTTTATTTATATCTCTTCACTTTACTTTCTGTGTTAGGCCTATGCATTTTTTTGTGGGTATAGATAACGAGTGCTATGGATATCCGAATATATCAAACTGTGGATACCCAAAGGTATCAAACTGTAGACACCGGTGGTGTCAAACTATAACAGCTACACTGTAACCCTATAGGTACGCCTATCTATTCACAACCAAGACAATATAGTAGGAATTATAATGTTTTCTTTAACCATTTGCAAATTTCACAATTCATATATTAACAAATCATATGATATACATTCAAGTCATAAAATCTATATATGTATTCATACATGCAAGTCATAACTAATTACCATTAGAAGAGTGTCAAAATCACACTTGTACAATCATATTATATACATTTAAGCAATAAGTACGCAAACAAATATTTATGTACATGTAAGTTTTCTTTGGAATGCATTATACTCAATCTTAAATTCTAACGTTCAGTCTCCCAATTCACATGTGGTAAGTACTATTTTATTTAGTTCTAAATGTTTGAAATTTTTTATACATATTCATAAAGGTTCGGATAAGATGCGGTAGAAATCGGAAATAAAAATAATGTCATGGGCGTGAAAGGCACTCTCTCCATTCATACCACTACTTATTCCTTAATATGCATGTAGAAAAAGTCAAAACTGAGTTTCGAGGTCTTCTATGCAATTTTTTCTCTATGTCTATATTTTCTATATCACTAATAATTAGACTATTTGGACTTCTAAATCATGCGATATAGGCAAAATATCACAATCTGCTCCAAAACATGAGCAACATCAGGTCACCTTTTTCAATCTCAATTTCCAAGGTCATAGAGCTAGAATTAAGTCAGAGTTCCTTCTAGAGATATTTAGCTCTATGTTTTAGTTTTCATATGCAGCTAAAATAAAAACAAATTAGGTATATGAGATGAGTTATGGCTCAAATAATGTGACTGATTTAAAGAAACCCTAGACATAATTCTACTACACGATACTCTCTTGTCATATATAACCAAGTTTATGCAAAGTAACACTAAAATAACACCAACATAACATCCCTGAAACAATTACACATCCAAATGAATCTTTATATCCATTCAATCATACACAAATACATAAATAAACTAAGTGAAGTCCCAAACCTTAAAATTGGCAAAGTAGTTCTTCTAATGCTTTTCCTTCCCTTCCTCATTGACTTTGCTTAAATCACCAAGTGAAAAATATTGGGATGAAGAAGGTGAAATAGAGAGGATAAAATTTTGAAGTTAAGCCATCAAAGTTTTGTCCATCTTCCCTCTCCATATGCCTTTTCATGAATTTTCTAATCTTAGACATGTGCATCCCATTAGACCATATGTCATAATCCTATTGGACTATGTGTAACAATGCCATTGGATCACGTGTTACAATGCTATTATACCATGTGTTGAAATGCTATTGGAACATGTATTACAATTTTATTGCACAATTTGTTACAATTCTATTGGACCATGTGTTACAATTCTATTGGACACATATGCTTTAATCTTATTGGTCCATGAGTTGACTTTAAGAAAATTGCATATTGGTCATTCTTCTTCCTTTAATTCCCACATTAACCTATAATATTATCAATTTATTTCATTGCAGTTTTTGATGGCATAAATTTCATGCAATTTGGTTAAGTATTCCAAGAGTTATACCTAAAATACTACAGGATGTTTGAAAATAGGAACAACAGCCAGAATTCAACTTCAAACTAGAATTCAAAAATCTTAGAGGTAGAATCAAATTTTGATTCCCTCATCAAAGTTTTAAAGCTATGTTTCTATTGTAATCTCCAATTATAATGATCCAATTTGGAGGTCTAAATGCCAAGATATAGCCAAATTACATAAATATGTTTAATGGAACCTCTCCATTTAGCAAGGTACATATCCCAAATCAACTAACTTCGGTCTTATCATAAAAGAGCAACACAAAACACATCCAATTTAACCAAAAAAATTCCATAATCAAATGGTATACTTCTTCTACCAGTTCCCCTCATATAACATTCATAAATGCAAGCAAAATTATCAAAATTCCTATACATATTTCACATCTAAATATGTATGTCTATGCCAAAACGAACAAATTACCTATTAACCAATATCTTTTCCTTTAATTAATACACCCTAGACATGTTATAATACTTCGAGGGTATATATTGGGGCGTTACATGTATAGTTTATGAATTGATGGTGTGCTTGTTTATAATTATGGATCTAACTTATGTTGCCAAAAGAACAGAAGATCATTTAAAGGCCAGTTAAGTAAAAAGAGAAATTGTGACACGTAAGAGGGTGATCATGAAAAATCCAAGTCAAAAGGTACTAGCACGTAGGAAAAAAATAACACACTTTCTAAATCATAAGTTTATTGTAGTGTCAGCGCTGTTTAGGAAAATACTAGTATAAATTTTGTTTACCTTGTAATCGTGACTCCTTCCTACAACAAGGTCAAAGATTTGTTGATAGATGAAGTTTATTATCCTTATTAGTTTATCAAAGTTGGAGATTCTGTATTTAAGGCTAGCACTGTGAGACCTTAAGTCCTAGGTGGAATCATACTTCCCAACAATGAGAGGTCTATTACACATATTGTATTCTTACATGTGCCTTATAAGTTAGTTTAAAACTTTCTTTTATTGGTGACATGTTCTATGGTTGTTTATAACAAGCACACAAACTTGGAGATCTAGTGGATAAACTGCATATTTGTTCAAGCTAAAAAGATAAGGCTATTTAGATTGTTAACTGGAAGGATAAAGATCAACTATAGTATAAGGAGATTAGAGCTTTACTTAAGGTGCTAATTGTTGTTACGTTCAAATCAAGACGAGGAGGAAATTGAGTAATTAGACAAAGTGTTTCGCGATCAAGATGCTTATTTAATAGGGAAGGGCTTCAAGTTAGATATTTGTTGCACAAAAATCTTTTAAGGTCCAAAATTGTGACAATATTGCACACTCCTTCCTTGGGGGGTTTCAATCCTGTGGAGATTTTGCGAAGATTAGACATACAAACTTACCAATCAACTCGCTAATCATTTAAGATATTTCTAAAACTCCTAACCAATTATCTTGAACTTAAAGTATGCTTAGATGATTTTACAGCTTTTCTTGAAGACAATTGATATGCTTCAAGAGATGGGAGTGCAAATGATGGCGAGGAAGCTATTTCCAAGCAAGTGGCTAATGTTTTATTTAAGACTTAATCGTAAGAGCCATATTTATTTATTTATTAAGGCTCATTTGTATTTGAAACTATGAATGGATGCATTTTCCCATACCATATATATATATATATATATATATATATATATATATATATTTGTTTTTTCTATTGATGCTTATAGGTATACCAATGTCATGGGTTTCATACCGTACCAGTCAGTACTGGTCAAAAAATGGAAACGATGTTTAAAGGTACTGGTCGTCAGTTTCGATCGATATTAACGATTTTACATGGTACCAGCTAGTGTTTAAAATACCGGCCAAATACTGGCCAGTACTAGAAACTTTGAAAAATAGGAGGACTATTTAACAAAATTTTCATTTTTTAAAAATTTCTTCCCACCTCCTACCTCCCCCACCTCCTTTTTCAAAATTTTTTTTAATTATCTATTTACTTATTTAGCTCAACTTTTATTTTGATTTTTAATGTATATTTTTAAAATAAAATAAATATTAGTTTAATAAATTATTAATAAAATATTTTATTTTTAAAATAAATAATTTAAAAATTATTATTTATAAACTAATATTTATTTTTAGATATATTTTAATTACTAAATCAAATTTTATTGGAAAATTATATATTTTAAAAATATTTTTAAATTTAGTTATATTTGTTAATAATTATTAAATTAATTTTATAAATTAAATTAAATTAAAATTATATTAAACTATTTATAATTTTACAAGTAATTAATTTTAATTAATTTATTATATAATATTAAATTAAATTGTTTAAATTCTTAATAATAATAAATATATTAAATAATATATTTTGTTTTAGGTTTCATTTCTAGTTGGTCATTTTTTCGTTACAAGCTCTTGTTGTAAATTGTAATAGGATCTTTATTGTTCTTTTTATTTGTTATTTTAATGTAATTATTATTTATTATATAATGAAATTGTAATATTTCAAATACCTTGTATTGTTCTTAATTTTATACTTGAATGATGATTAAATGATCTTTTTTGTATATTAATTGTAGTTATTATTTACATGTTAAATATGTGCAAATCAATATTAATAAAAATAAATAAATTGTTGTTATTTTAGACTCTTATTATTATGATTTTTGGAGACATGGTTTATTTAAAATTATAAAGTATACATTATAATGTACTAATAGACTATTTTATAATTTAAAAATTTCAAGGATTATTTTTTAAATTTAAAAAATTATCCGAAACAGTACCTGATATTAATTGATACCAGTGTTGTATCGTACCAGAACTCAATCTGATATCAACACCGGTACGATATTCATAACATTGAGGTATAACATTTCACATAGATATTTATCCAATCTTTAAATATAATTTTTTATATAATTTTGAGGTATTTTGAGACCTTTTAAGTTTGTAGTTCTGTATCTGTTACTCTTTAATGAAATCAACATCTAATGCTTAATCAAATCATGAGTCAAACGTTTATGCAAGAATGTAGATATGACATTTTGCGAGACCATATGCATGATATGAATTTGTCGATTATATGAATTTATAGTATCACAAGTCTATTATTTTAAGAAAATGCATAATAGTGCAAGTATGATATTTTGTGAGGATGAATGTTATTTTTTTTAACAAGTTTGATGTTTAATAAACCATGAATATGTTGTTGTGAGACTTTATGAGCTTATAGTTTTTAAAAGTGAATTTTTGAGTCTCTTTAAATCTATCTTGTTACGAGTTTGATATTTTTAAATTTTTTGAGCCTATCATTTAGTGAGTTTGAGATTCTTTGTATTTATTATTTTTTGAGTCTATTGTTTTGTGCATCTAACATTTTGAGACGTCTGGAGTTTGTCATTTTGTAAATATAACGTTTTGAGACTATTTGAGTCTATTATTTTTCAAGTATGATATTTTGAAATTCATTAAGTCTATTGTTTTGCAAGTAGACATATATTTGCAAATATTAAATTACAGTATTTAACGTAAACTTAAAATCTTAAGAATAATAACACTTAGGTGTTGGCCATTCCAAATCCTAGAGATGTTTTAAATGTTCGATCTCTTAAGTCTGTGTGTCAAGTTGTATGTATATGCCAATCTAATTTGGAGCTAGTTTTCCTAATTTGGCTTTCAACTTATCAATAATGTCGATTCTTCTCAAGTAATATGTAATATCTTTGCATAATTTCTTATTTAACGGCAAAGTGTCCATTAAACTGTAACGCAATCTTTCAGTGCATGTAAGTTGATTTTGTTGATCTCTAGTGCAATCTTTAAGTTGGTTTCATCTGTGGCATTGATGTTTCTAAGTACGTGTCTAATTGATACATCCTAACTCAATCTTTACAAACAATAACTATAAAATGAAAGATCCCTTGAAATTTCAAACCATAGACGATGTTTTCTGGTAGAGGTTCATGAAACACAAGAAAAATTACTGATCATTTTGACCCACCGTATTGAAAACATTTATGAATCGACGTGTTTTTGTTATCAAAGAGACACAATCACAGTCCTATATAACGAAGCATACGCAAGAGACTTACACTTAGTTCTGAAAAGAAAGGTAGTGGTGGCAGACGATTGATGATGGTGAAAGCAGGAGGAAGGAGGAGGACCACCTCCCAAAGTAGAACCCTTTTTGCAGGACAGCAGCAAACCCTCGACTTTTACGCGGGTGCCACAGGCTTTCATCGTACTTTAGTCATGTCATTCACCCCTGCATCTCACGCGTCTCAATGTACGTGCCTTAATAACCCCTACGCCTCCGCAAACAAGCATGATTCGATAAAGCAAAAAACATTAACCTCTGGTTATTTCATCACTTTTCCTACATTCAATCCTCTTATAATAAATGAAATATCAAAAGGGCTCCCAAATAAGTGACCGCAGGATTCCCCTTTTTGGGGGTACCTTACCTATGTATTGGATTTTGCTGTTTTCAACCACAGTCAGGACATACTTTTACCCACCTACTCGAATCTCCTTAGAAAAAGAAATATATATAAAAGGGAGGCATAATTAAATGCAAAGGGTGGGTTCTGAGTAGTTAATGTTTACTTACTTCTCACGCCACTGCTCATTTTGAAGCAAAGTTGTCCCAATTCGTCGGTTTGATTCCTTTTTCTGCATTAAATTTAAAATATACACTAATAGTTATTTGTAAAGAAAGAGCTTATGAAACTGGAGTTTGAGGGCCAATGTACCCCTGTGGAAGTGGGTAAAAATGGAAGAGAGGTGGGCAATAAAGGATCTGTATGTTATATAAGTAAAAGTAAACAGGGTACGGGTCTCGAAGGTCGCTCCCATTCACTGTGGTTAGGATCAGCAGTACCCATATCCCAAGATGTTTATTTTGACACGTGGCGAGATGTATGTGGTCGGAAAAAACATACAAGGGAGACTTGCCAAAAAGAACTAGACCGGTCCTTGTCTGATCAGGAGTTGTCGGCTACTAATAAGGTAACGTCGCCATGATCGTACGGCTCACAGCGGTCCAAAACTGTATAGATGCGTCAGTGTCCGTGAGGCCCTACTCTGAAACCTATCAATCACACACATATATATATACATATATACATATAGATACATCTTCTATTAAAAGAGATGATAATAATAGATAAAAACTATGTTTGACAATTATCTTATTAATTATTAGCTGATCTTATAAACGATTAGCTAATAATAAGAGATTGAGATGTAGTGAGGAAAAGGAGGTGGAAAAGAGCAATATTTTAAAAACTGAACCGATCGAAAAAAAGATTTAAGGTTTAGAGGTTCAACCGATAGTAAACTGCTATAAAACTGATATATAATAAATAAGAAGTAAAACTTATAAGAATAAGTAAAAATAAACATTTAAGATTTTTATTGTATTTTTCATTTTTTAAATAAATTTATTAATGCATATAATTTTAATAATATAAATATTTATTTGGTAATGATCTTATGAGCTCAATAACGTAATTAAAAAGATTAAAGGTTAATTTTATAGTAATTTTAATATGTTAAATAGATATTATGAAATCAAATAAAATTTATTCAAATTTTCATAGATATTATGAAATCAAATAAAATTTATTCAAATTTTCATATAAAGAAAATAGTGATAACTTCCTAATCGTCTAATTTTGTAAGTATTAATTACACGTCTCTAACAAATAAACCATGAAAACCATACGGTACTCACCTAGGCATTTTAATGGTGCCCGCAACTTCAAGCTCCGAAGACATGACATCTAGTACCAAAAATCACAACTCCCTGAAATTCTCATCATGCACATAGTTAAGCAAAAACCCATCATCTTTTGTTGTACAATCAATTACCTGTTCGACAATATTAGTATTATTTGGTTGTTTTGGAACGAAATATGGCTTTCCTCCATGGCAACCAAGTTCATGTAACCTTTTCGAGACTTAGTCATCTATTTTCCAAGTCAATCTTCACAATACCTGACATCTTTAAGGTGTTCTCAGCGATTCCTTAATATACGTAATGAGTTTTCTTCCTAACGTAAGAAGGGTTGATGCATGAAAGCTCCAAGTTTCTTTAAGATAGAACCAAGATTTTTAAACCGAATAGAATCGGACCGTTCAATCCAACCAAAAAACGTTTGAATCTGCTGGTTTAAGGTTATTAGGTGAAACTGAATCAGACTGCTAATCGGTTCAAACTTTCCAATCAGATCGGATGGTCCGATCTAGGTCTTAAAACCTTGGAAAAGAGCTAAGTGGGCACGATCGTCATTGTCAAAAAGCTAAAGACAAAACACAAGTATTATAGAGCTTTTTAAAAAACAACTGGTTAGGTTGAATAAGTCAGCTTACCAGCTGATAACCAAACAAATATAATTAGTTGTTTGACATAGTCAAACAATTAATACCTTCCAAAACACTGAAATATGGTTGAAAATCTATCAACCAAACGAGGCCAATAAGTAAAATAGTATGATTGCTGAACCCCTTTGTTGTTGTGCCAAATTAACCTGAATTTGGATTAATTGCTTTGGGTTAAGCAATGAGCGCAAAAGATGATTACAATTACATATCGATTATATTGGTTATGTGTTTATGGGTTTCGTTTGTTTTAACGTTTATTTAAAATTTAATACATGTTCCTTAATTTTCAGATTACTTAATTAAACTCTTAATGTTATAAAATAAAAAATTTTAATTTTTGTTTCAGTTAAAGTTTTAAAATATTAATATCGTATTTGAATTACTATTAAAATATATCATTGATATCAAGTTAGCAGTTGAACTGAAAAATTATATTGAATATTAGAATAAACATTAAGAATTCATTTGATCTTTACTTCCATAAAATTAAAAAAAAACTTGTTTAGTGATTAGGAAACATAAAAAGAAAAGTAAGGATAGTTTCAAAAGGCCCACAAGTGGAAAGTTATTTTTGTGTATATTTTCAATCTCCAATGTACTGAAAAAGATAAGCTCTTTATAGTTTTTACCTCCGACTGTTCCATTCCATAATGTAATACATATTGTAACATTAATTATCTCATTATCCTGTAATTAATATAAATTAAAATGCATGGAAAAGACATCACACAATCACTACAATTCAAAATTTTCATGGCATCAAAGCTCCAACTCCTATTATAATTTTCATTTCCTTTCAATCATGGCTAATTATCTTCTAAGTCATAACCAAGAGGGTATTGTACCTATTACGAATATGTAATAGGTTGTGAATACATAATGCAATAGATATTAAATCCCCATTTTATTTGCACCCTTTAGATCATCGAAGTTTGATCTTTTTTACATAACCTCTAAGTGAAAGTGGAGATAATTACCTCATTTGGAGAAGTGGCTTCCTAAACATACTTCAATCAATAAGAAAACTTGATGTTCATTCCGAGGATTGTCGATGTTGGATTCAATGCAATGTTGTGGTCAAATCATGGCTGATCAATTCAATCTCCAAAGAATTGTAAGTGATGTCCATATAAACACTATAAGTGAAATTTAGTATGATTTTGAAGAATGATTCTTTCAATGAATTGCACTTCAAATGTATGAGATGAAGTGAACAATTACTTTATTACAAGAAAAATCACCTAATTGATAGGTGTGTGGAGAGGATTACAAAGTCTGAGATTAGTACTTATGTACACTTATATTGCAAGAAGAGTTGATTTTCTAATAGGAATATATGATAGTTCGATTGCAAATCCTTAGTATAAAAACCCATCGACAGGGCTTGGAAGAGTGTATGTTGTGATTACAAAAGATGAAAAACAGCATAATATACCTGCTACTTGTGTTTCCATAATTGAGGCCAAAACCACTCTGAAAAAATATTATCTAACATATAGATAATATATAGATAAATAATATGATCTTTTATAAAATATATCTACCATTGAAATTTATCACTTACTTGGATGAGTTTCTAGTTTTCATAGATTAAAGAATCTTTTGTAGAGAGCACACGAGCACTAACCAAATTTTATCTAAATATTGTTCTATGTTATTATCATCTTATCCTTAAAAAGTTTTAATTATTTTTGTATTAAGTTTAAAATTGTAACTGCTCTTTCATAGTTAATATTAAACGTCATAATATAAATAATCAAATGTGTCTAATAGATATCATCTCTCATTCATACATGATGGGTTTAGATGATCGACATTCTGCAATTTCTCATACTTATCCAACAACCCATTTGATCAGCATACAATAAATGCTCATTATCATATATCTGTTAAGAGTATACGACATCTTGATTAATGAATCCACTGTGGGACCAATCTATTATTGAGCAGATATTATATGCTATACCCTAGGTTATATCTCACATTAATAAGCTTTTGATCTCATTTATTTCATTATATCATAATTGTATTCAATTATCTTTCTAAGATATATTTGCCACCTGTAAATATGTTTTATGTGAGTCTTTAAACATAATGACCTTCCTCTGTTCTGAATCCTTTCAAACCAAATTTAAATTGTTTTCCTAGAATCGTTTCATAAGATCACATCATACATGATCTGTTGGTAACATTCTAAAGTAGCAAACCATAAATTTAATTCTAAAAAATTAAACAAGAGTCTTAAGTGTACTTAATGGGGCACCTTAACCTCAAGGGCTTCACATAACGTAAGCTGAAATCTTGTAACTTACATTAATCCCTTTATAGTAGTATTTACACATATGGTGTGAGTCATATGTTACAGTACTAACTTATATTCACTTTATATAAAGGTCTTTCATTAACAAAATATCGTACAAATGTTAGTTCAAACATACTGAATGTTTAACTTAAGTTCACTTATCTACTAAAAAACAAAATTTTTAGAACTCACATATGGTAACTTAAGGTAGATATTGTAATAACCTAATAAATTTGTACAAACTTCCTTGTAATTTAATGAGGTGTTTATGGATAAAGTTTGTCGATTTTAATTATCACCTAAATAATAAACTTTAAACTTGCCTCATCTCTAGTAATCATAAATCACCATAGGAGATTGCGTGTATGAGAAAGCCAATCTTTGATCTATCTTACATACTTTTGTTTCATATATCTATAAATATATACATTTATGCAAAAAAAATATATTTATGAAACAAGTATTATACGATGTATAATGTATAGTGTATAATGTCCATTGGACATTCTCGTTTAAATATGACATTACAATAAATGAACATACAAAGAGAAATGTTACTTATTATATTTCAATATCTATGTAAGCTTAGTAACTTCATGTGCCCAATAAACACATCTCAAAAAATTGGCTTTATCATTAGTTCTGCCACTATAATTTGTGTAGATATATACTTCATGTTCATTTCTTCTCATGAGACTATATCTTTCATGTAAATATACTTGGTATCTATATGCTTAGTTTATAGTAAAATTTGGGATCTTTTGTTTACGTAATTCTTGTTTGACTATCACAGTTGATAGTTACTAGATCAGTTTCACTTTTAGTGACTCTCAGATGAACCAAGAACTGTCAAAGCCATATAGTTTATTTTACCACTACTAAAAATGCTATGAATTCAAGTTCGATTGTAGACAATGCAACGGAATATTTTTTCTTATTTTTCCATGATATCGCTCCATTATTGAATAAGAAAAAATGAAATGATTACATTATTGAAATATATATACCACTGCCTTAAATTATGCTTCAGATCATAAATCGATTTTAATAACCGATACACTTTATGTTCTTAGCCCGTATCTATGAAACCTATAGGTTATTCCATATAGAAATTTTCTGCTAATTATCCATTTAAAAAAGTAGTCTTTACATACATTTGATGTAATTCAAGATCTATTTGATGTAAGCATATATGTACTTGCTTAAGTTCATAGTTCCTCACCTTTTGACTCAATGTAATGAATGAAGGACTCACGTTAATCACAAGAAATTGTATACCCCCCATATGCATCCTTTATGGCTATTACTCTATATCAACATCTATATTCTCTTCATATGCTTCCAATCTACTCTCCTTCTCAGATGATTCTGTCTGTTGGTTCATTCAATTTCAGGATCAAGTTAAAGTTGGGTATCCAAGTTGTTACTCTTTTATCCCTTATTTTGTATCGATTACTTGAAACAAATTA
>JANVCQ010000002.1:38350487-38361383 GCA_025531925.1 Erythroxylum plowmanianum
AGTAATAAGAAATTAGTTGCACATCTTGTAATAATAAGAAGACATAAATTCCTTCCATTGTCAGATCTTTTCGCATCGAATTCAATACTCATGTATGATTATAAATATACTTAATTAGTGACTATTTTCACTTTCTATATGGCTTGATTAATAATAATAAGCATCTGTCATCTCCTATAATTTTTTTAGCATTAGTTCAATGCAATGTTTAACATAAGGAGTCTAGTAAAAATAATTATACCTGTTTTACAACCTCTTTTTAACTACTTGATAAGCATCATCATTATTGTTCAGGAATCGTATAATGTTTACAACTTCAAATTCACTAAAAATTTCATTAAAAATCCCTAATAAATTATTAGTATTTCTTACAAAGCTGGATGTATCGGTTAACTTCAAATCACTATCCCTTTAAAAAATAAATCAAAAATTATAATTGACTCATGTCTTCTATTTTTTCTAACCATCACACATGATTAAATAAATGAGTCACCTAATCCTTCTTTCATGCAAATTGTATTTCACTAACAATGTTGTTTAGAAGATTACCTCAATATACATCAATTGAAGTAGCTTTAAATCCTAGATCATAAGAGACAATATTATCCACCATGGGTTAGTAATAGTAAAATTAGGCAGTATTGAATGTCTTAATTACATTTTACTACCATCTAGCCATTACCATTTTTACATTATGAACTGCTTCTTTAAATTGTAATGCATTACAAATTAAAAGGTTGAGCTCTAAGACGTGTTTATAGTGTAAAATTGTTAGGCACTTGTTTTCTTCTTTTCCTTATATCATTTGTGATATTCCCATGTTCTTGGGCATTCCAGTCTCAATATTATTTATATCATCATCATTGCTGCAAAATGAACTACTAATACCAATTGCACAGTTAAGTCTTTACCTTCTTTTTTCCTGATACTTATACTCTTCAAGTAAACTTTCTTCTTCCATTTGACATTTTGACTAACTTTTTTGCAATCTTTCACATTACCTTTGATCCTAGATAATATTTCATTAACCTGATAATTTTCTTACCTTTTAAATATTCATCAAATACAAATATATTATATGGTTCTTCATACCAAGAACTAATCCCACATAAGTCTATCTTGAATCATTGAAGCTTTCTAAAAAGGTTAGATTATCATGAGTACTTAAACTTTCATCTATTTATTTGTAAAAATAAATTCAATTAAATAAGCATAATAAAATAAACAAATAGTACATACACCTCTTATATGTAAACTAGTAAAGAAACATAAGCTAATAAATGAGATTATGCAACACTATATCAATAAGATTTGTCACTCAAATAGGTAAACCAAACCTACATCAAGAATAGAGAATTAAAAGAATACCAGTAGTTGATAGAGAAGAGAAGATGGAAAGAGAGAGAAAAAGAAATTTGACAATGGAGAAGACGATGACTAGTGATAATCAGAGACATATAAAGGAGAAGACAACAACTTTTATGATTTGTAAGAGACAAAGAATGAGACTGTTACCTGTTTCTAATTTCATTATCGTATTGCGTCAATATTTAGTGCCCATTAGTATTCACCAATACCCACAAAAAAAGTCAATATCATCCAAAATTTGTCTCTAATATGACATTATATTTTTTGTTTTATTTTTTTGTTTATACACTATGTTACAAAATATAAAATGTTATTTTTCAAAAGAAATAAAAAAATGTTAATTTCATGGTTTATAGCTACATGGTATTATTATTGACAAAAAGTATATTTCGGAATTTAACATTTTCATCAAAATGCAAGTTGAATCCTAACTATTTCATAATTTAAAATTTTCATCAAAATGCAAGTTGAATCCTAACACTTTAAAGCATTCAATTTGCATCGTATTGTTTTTAAAATATTATAAATGAACCCTAAGTTGACAAAAAAGTTAACAAAATTAAAATTTACATTATTACCGTCGTGACATATATTTATTTTTTAATCACTATGTAGGCTCCACTACTACATTTATGTCAGGTGATAGTAAGGGGATTAAGTGTATGATTTTATTAAATTATAATAGTTTTTAATTTAAATTCTTAATAAAACTATTTAATTTAAATTAATTTTAATAAAATATAACTAAAAATAATTTTATTAAATATCTAAATTCTTAATTTGTATTAACTCAACCTAAAACCTAATTTTCTCACCCAATTTTTTGTCATTCAAACCTCTTATTAACCTTTTAGAGAACATACCAAGGACAGTGATCCAATCAATGTGCTTCCTTCTGATTCTATGATTAATCAACCAATTCCAATAATTAGAAATAGCCATAGAATTTTTGGATAAATATGGATAAGTGTGCTGGTGCATCAACTGTTTTCCACTCACTAGCCTATAGTTCATAAATCTTGCCAGGATGTGCAGAGATCCCTATCGTGCAGAATACAAAACAATTCATTACAAGACCCTCATATGAGGTTGCTTTCATAACCAAAAACATCAAACAAACCTAATATCTATTTAGCTAGTTTGAGGTATGGAGGGTAATAGAGAAAGTTTGATTATCATGGCGATTATCAATAATGAGGCTAAGATTACTAAATTCTTTCTCCAATTAAAGAAGGATTTGCTATTTATCAAAGATAACCATGACTTGAATACAAAATGAAAATGGAATACAGGTAGTATGAAGGAACTGTCGATGAATTAAGGAAAAATGGAGACTAAAGTTGAGGTTAATAAAATTGAGAAATTTATAATTAAAAAAATAATATACCCACAATATTTCAAAACACTAACATTTACACAAAAATTTAAGTTGAATGTTAACAATTTGAAACATTTAAGTTAAATTCTAACATTTACAAAACCTCTACCTTAACAAAAAATCTGACAAAGTTGAGCTTATATGAGTGAAATTCCATGTGTCATTTTTTTCTATTGTGGAATTTTTAAATTATATACAAGTGGGACCCACTTTACTGAAAAGTAGATCCTATTGCCTATTAAACTCATCATCTAGAATTCTGAATTAAAATGGAAATGGCTCACATTGTTAGTTAAACAAATCGTTTGGAAGTACAAATTTAAAATGGAAGTAAGAAACATTTTTTTAGAGCATTTAATAAAATACGTTTGAAGCTAATCAAAACTTCGATTGCACAAAAAACCAACTGTGCCTTCGCAAGCTTCTTTGCTGGTTCCATTAATCAATCAAAGGCTCTAAAGGCCATGCTGCAAAAAAAGTTTGTATATGGGAAAGGGAAGAAGATTCCCCTCCTCCTGCGCCTGATATACAAAACAAACCACCTAGCTATAGTGTGGTGGTCACTGGCCAAACCGACACTGGAATAGGAGGAAAAGATAAGGACTGGCCAGATGAGGACCCCGTAGAAATAGTCGAAGGAGATATATCTATCATACAAGGAAAATTTGGTATGGAGGTAGAGCTTTCCGGTACATTCGAAGGAAAATTAGATAAAAGCTGGGCTAATGCAATTATTATCAAACTTCTTGGTTAGAAACTGGGATTCAACATGCTAAAATCATGATTGTTATCTCTGTGGAAACCAAAGGGCCTAATCAAAATTGTTGATATCAACAATGACTATTACCTTATCAATTTCATAGAGGAGAATGATTATATCCAGATACTTACCCAGGGTCTATGGATAATCGCTGGACACGTATTCTCCGTTCAACCTTGGTACCTAGAATTCCGTCTCTCTAATGGTAAAATAACGCAGGTGGTAGCTTGAGTGCATTTCCTCGAGCTACCAATTGCCAGGTATCACCCTTCAATCCTCACCGCCCTCAGAAATCTAGTGGGACACACCGTTAAAATCAACCATCAAACCCAGCTAACCCAATAGGACAAATTTGCTAGGGTCGTGGTTGATATCAACCTTAACTCCCCGCTCCGTTCTATTGTCGAACTTGATGGTGAGCTCATCAGGGTGGCATACAAAGGATTGCCCCACAAAACCAATTGAGCAACCTGCAAATGAACACACCATCGATGGCCCAAAGGCGACCACCACTATTGATAACCAGAGTGCATCTTCCTCCGATGAAAAGAGGAGTACGGGCCTTGGATGCAAGTCCAGCGGTGCCCCGTCAGTAGCCAACACCCCCAATGGCACAAAGAAGTGGTAGAAACACCCCTCCTATATAGGATTGACGGGCTCATGATTCATGGGTCTAACAGAAATCGAGTCATTAGAACCAAGATTAGACAAACCTTAATTAAATGACGCGACTCCACCACCTGTTAATCACACTGTAGCGCTTAAGCACCACGTAAGAACTCAATCCCTAACTCCATCGTTGTTGAAAGAGAATAGATTGAAATGGCCATCGTTTAATGGACGCGTTGGATCTTCTAAATATGGGTGCAAAACGATGTCGTAGATGCCACTCCAAATCCAAGATATGGGTCATACTAGGCAGACCCAACCTATGGGCCACGCTAGGCAGACCCAACCAACGCCTCCTCCCAAGCCCATATCACTAGAAAACCACCGACAGCTAATAGACCACAAGGCCCTATCCATTCCCTCCCACGCAAATGTAATAATACATGATCAGTCTATCACCCTTCCTATAAATACTAATTTGGGCTACAGGGACATGGAGGAGGATCCTAATGCAGACTGTACTCACCATGCCTCGGCTACATCCAGTCAAGCCCATATGATACCCCCACCACATCCACCAGATCTGACAACAACTTCAACAACAGTCATAGTAATGAATTTAAAGACTGATACCCAAATGGAGGAGACTCCATCGGAACACATGATGGATTAGTGTCGAGAGCAGACTAACAATCCACTCATCACTCATGCAGATTAGATTCTCCTTCATTGATATTATGTCAATCTTCATATGGAACTGTCAAGGGGTTAGAGGTCAGACCTTCAAACCAATTATTAAAAACTATATTCGAATCTATAATTAGTGTCATTTTGTTTTAGTTGAGCTACGAATAAGTGGGGTACGAGTGATAAAAGTTATCAGGAGCTTGGGCTTTACACAATCCTTCAGGGTAGAAGTAGCACGCTATTTGGGAGGAATTTGGCTACTTCGGAAAATGAATATTGTGATTCGAATTCTGATAGCTCACCGTCAATCCATGCATGCCAGTACTGAGTGGGACCATCTGTCTATTGACTTTACGACCATTTATGCTAGCCCTATGTATTCGTTACAAAACTACTTATGACAATATCTACGAAAAATTGCCAGGATTACCATTAAACCCTGGTTTTTAGGTGGGGACTTTAATGCCAAGTTGGAGTGCACGGATAAACATGGAGGTTCTCGTCTCTAACCAATAGTCAATTCTCAATTTCGGGATTGTGTTCAAAGCTGTCATCTCCAGGATCTTGGATTCTCAGGGCCTAGATTCACTTGATGGAGGGGTCACATCCTCGCTAGATTAGACCGAGCCTTCTATTCTAACGATTGGCATTCGGCCTTTAATAACACTACTGTTACTCACCTGCCCTTTTTGAAATCAGACCATTGGCCTCTCTCAGTATCTCTCAACAACAGTGTGCACTCTGATCCGACAAATAGTCCCTTTAAATTTCAATCAGCTTGGTTAACGCATGCTAGATTTTGACAATTTGTCGCAAAGAATTGGACCCTTACTAGTTTTGATCTCAGCAGTGAACTCGTAACTTTTTCGAAAAAGTTACAACATTGGAACTGTACCACGTTTGGAAATATTTTTCACTAGAAAAAGGGACTCCTAGCCCGAATTGAAGGCATTCAACAAAGATTAGATGACGAAGACTCAATATATCTCAGGGGACTTGAGGAACATCTACGATTTAAATTAGAGCAGGTCCTTTACCAAGAAGAGCTATATTGGCACCAACGCTCCAGGAGCTAGTGGCTAGGCCAGGGTGACAAGAATATCAAATACTACCATGCAATCACCATGGCCAAGCATCGACACACGAGGATCAATTCTTTGAAAGACAAAAATGGGTATCAGTTCTCAAATTCCACGAGCATCAGAAGATAAACTCAAAAGTTCCTTGAGAAAATTTATATGACTAATAGCCAGCATCCTACTGTCTGACAGATCCAGGGTCTATTTCCCCTACCCCCTCAAGTGATAGGTGAGTTGGACAGTCCACCCCACCCTAACGAAGTCAAAATGACATTTTTCAATATGGCTCCTAACAGGGCACCAAGATTTGATGGATTACCCGCCGTCTACCAATCCCAATGGGATATTGTTGGGCCTTCTCTGACTTTATTTATTCAGCGAATTTTTTGACATGAAGCTTGGGAGTCTGATCTTAATCGCACCATTATGGTTCTTATCCCGAAGATTCTGACTGCCACTTCTATTACACAGTTCAGCCCAATTGCCTTATGCTCTGTGATCTACAAAGTCATTACCAACTCATTGTTAATAGGCTTAAACCTTACCTTAAAGATTTGATCGCTCCAACCCAATGTAGTTTTGTCCCGAGGCACTTGATTACGGATAGTATTATTATCGCCCAAGAAGTCATCCACTCCATGAAAAGGAAAACAGGTCAGAAAGGCATAATGGCTCTAAAGGTGGACCTTGAGAAAGCTTATGATCGACTATCATGGGATTTCATTCAAGATATTTTATTCGACGTTGGAATTCCCAAGTCACTAATTAATCTCATTATGAAGTGCATTTCCTTGGTTTCCTTACAAGTAAGTTGGAATGGGGAGCTCAGCGAGGTCTTCAGTCCCTCTAGAGGTATTCGACATGGTGACCCTATATAACCTTACCTATTTGTCCTGTGTATGGAACGCCTAGGCCAATCAATTACTCAAGAAGTGACACAAGGCCGCTAGAATCCTATTAAATTAAGCAAAAATGTCCCTCCAATTTCTCACCTGTTCTTTGTTGATGATCTCATCCTATTCTCTGAAGCTTCTATTGACCAAATGGACCTAATTCGGGATACTTTAAATTCCTTCTGTGCTACTTTAGGCCAACGTGTCAGCCAAGCTAATTATAGGTGCTATTATTCCAAAAACATTCTTCCTTCGACGGCTCACTATTTAAGCAGTGCACTGGGTTTTCAACAAACAAAGGACCTGAGATGTTATCTGGGAGTTCCACTGCTGCATGAAAGAGTGAACAAAAGAACCTACCAATACATTCTGGACAAGGTTCACCAATGCTTATCCAGCTGGTCAGACCTTCTGTCCTTTGCAGGCCACACCACTCTAGCTCAATCAGTCATTGCGACCCTCCCCAGTTACACTATGCAAACGGTCTGGCTGCCCCGTAACCTTTGCGATGCACTGGAAAAATTAATGCGCCAATTTTTGTGGGGCTTGTCTAATGATGCAAAACAGATTCACTTAGTTAACTGAGATAAAGTTTGTAAATCTTTAGAGCTGGGGGGTCTGAGCATTCGAAAAATTTGCGAAACCAATGATGCATTCTTAGCAAAATTAGGATGGACCTTGATTGCCAAGCCTAACACCTTATGGGTCAAAATTCTCTCTGCAAAATATAAATTTGATGTCAATAATCTCCCCACCTCTATTGACACCACTGGCGGATCCATGATCTGGAAGAGTATAAAAGTTACTTGGCATCTAGTGCTCTAGGACCTGAAATGGAGAATCGGTGATGGTGCTAGGACTCGATTTTGGCTAGACCCTTGGGTTGGAGAAGTGGGACCCCTTATTACCCATGCAACAACCACAATTCCTGCTTCTTCTAGTAACCTCAATGTCTAACATTTTGTGGACATTGATGGTAATTGGAATTGGGATGCCTTTCAATCTTGTCTCCCGACGTTGATTTGCAGGTCAATTGTTAGCACTTTCCCCCCGAAGCCCTATTTAGGGCAAGATAAGATAATATGGGGCATTTTTGACACTGGTCAATTCATAGTAGCTTCCACATACTCCATATTAATGGATCACGAGGAAGTCTTGCTTAATGGAATTTGGAAGGCAATTTGACAATGGAATGGCCCTCAACGTATTCGCTTCTTCCTCTAGCTCCTTGCACATGATCAGCTACTCACTAACTAGCATCGTGTTTGTAGGAACCTTAATACGGATGGAACGTGTTATCATTGTGTACTCGAAGAATCCTCATAGCATACAGTGAAAGATTGCATCAAAGCCCGCCAAGTATGGAGCTCATTTCCTCCACACTTAGTCAATCTTGACTTTTTCAATATGCCGTCACGAGAATGGCTCACCACAAATCTCCAATACCACTGACGAGTGTTTGGGTAGGATTGGTCGATTCTATTTGGTGCTACTTGTTGGATATTATGGACATGGAGAAATATGCCCCTCTTTGATGATCATTTTCATTGTCCGTCCTCACTAGTTTCGCTTATTTTTGTCTTACGCAGATCAGATCCACAAGTTAGTCGTTTGGTAAGTGAGAGTGGGCACTAACCATCAGCCTCGACATGAGCAACTCATTAGATGGTGCAAACCTCTTACTGGGTGGGTAAAGTTAAACACAGATGGAGCATGCAAAAGGTCCCCATCCTCTACCACAGTAGACGGCATCATACATGACAATACAGGCAATTGACTTGGAGGTTTCAGCCAGAATCTCAGTTGGTGCTCATCGGTGTTTGCGAAACTCTGTGGAGTGTATGCCGGACTGATGCTCACATACAACCTAGACTATCGCCGAATCAAACTCGAAGTGGACTCGATCACAGTGATCAATCTCCTATCTTCCTCGGTGAGTCATTCAATGGCTCTCAATCCCATAGTTCAGAGTATTAATGAACTATTTACTTAAAACTGGACTGTGGTACATCAACACATCTATCGAGAGAGTAACAAATGTGTTGACTGGCTAGCGAACTATGCAGAGCATTTTGATTTAGGTACTTATTTATATAATACACCCATTGGGTGTCACTTTATCCTTTTCGAGGATATGTTGGGGGTCTATTTCCCTAGACTCGTTGTGTAATCTGTTTCGTTTTCTTCCCTCTTAAAAAAATGGAAGTAGGTCCTACAGTAATTTAAAATGCATTGTCTAGAATTCTGAATTTAAAATAGAAGTGGGTCCTACAATAACTTAAAATGCACTACGTTGAATGATTCGGAATAAAGGAATCTAGATTGTTTTGACTCTTCCTCAATCTCTCTGGATTTCGTAACCCATACCAATTTGAGCATGTTTAATGCTCGTCATTTTGACTCTTCCTAAATTCTTAATTTTTCTACTTTTCTTCAGACGATTTCAATCCCTAATTTCTCTTCTTCTCTTTAGACGATTTCATACATTCCTAAATCCCTAATTCATTCTTCTTCTCTTCAGATGATTTCTACTCATGTACTGCCACAACAACCTCCACATCTACCATTAGAATTACATCCTTCACTGTCTCCTAAAAACAAAGGATTATTGAGCAAGTTTTAATTCTAAAAGGCTCTCAATATTCTGCAAGTGCACGACTCATAAGTGTAATAGTTGAGTTGTCAATCCCATGAGGAACTAGTGAACTAAATGAATCCTAACTTAGTCTGAGGTCTGAAAATTGTAATTAAAATGAAATAAAAAATAAAACAGAATTTAAGAAAATGAATATGGATCAATTGAAATTGAAATAAATTAACGTAAGAAAATTAAAATTGAGCACAACCAATTGACAGATCGAAAATCACACAAAGGCGATTAACCAATTATGAGAAAAGGGGATTTTTCCTATCATTAAATGCTAATTTGATTACTTTTAAGTTAATTAGTATTGCTCCTATAATTTCAACTGGTGGATTATTCTCTCTTGATTTCTAATCATTAAACCTTAAGTGAATCAAATAACTAAAATTGCAATCTCTTAATTAATAAAAATAGCCCACATTCCAATTAGAACTTAAGCACTCTAATAGACAATTGAGTTCTCACACGAGATCTCTATTTGTATAAGTTACTTATTTGATTATTTGTGTGATCTATTAGATTATTAACTCTCATTAGCCAACCTAATCCCTTTGCTATTTGTTCACTCTCTCAATTTGTTACAGAAGCATGCAAATTCGACAAAAAAATCACAATACGTAATACATTAGCATTAAAAGCAGGTAAATTAACATTGATTCAAGAAAAAATGCCAGAAAGAGTTTAGAACATCCTTAAACCCAAATTCATCATCCTCATATCCATCTTATATATCAAATAAAAGAAATAAAAAGATGAATTGAGAAAGTTAATTTGGAATGGACTAGAAGTGGCAGCAGCAGTAAGAACTCCTCTCCTCTTCTCTCCTTTTCCTTGGTTCTTTCCAAAAGTGGCAAATGGAGGATCTCCTAATCAGGTCATTTTCTTTTCCTTTTATACTATTTTTCTCCTTTAGGGTAAAAACTAGGTTTTACCCAGGCCAAAAAGTCCAAAACAACCCACCAAAGTTAGAAATAGAAGTAGATCTTCACATTTATGTTATGCCTGTCATGATCGTGACACTTGAAATTTGGTTTTTTGTCATGATTGTGTCCTAGAGTTGTTTGGCTTTTATCATGATTGTGACAAAGGTGTCATGATCATGACAAGTCCCTGGATGGCTATGTCTACCACGATTGTGACTAGGATGTGACGATCGTGGCCACGAGTCTTCCTCTAAGCTTTCTCTAAACTTCTCTGATCTTCTTTACTTGATCTCAAATACTAACAAATACATCAAAACACCTAAAAAATATAAAATTTAAGCCGATAACATGCTATAAACCACATAACATTAAAAAACACTAAGATATAATCACACTATCGCAATTCTAACCCTAAACATGCACAAATTATCTAATCAACAACTAAAAACATACTAAATTACCCATTAAAACATAATGTAACCCATAACTATCAACTTCCCCACAATTAAACTTTTTCTTGTCCTCAAGAAAAAAAAAAAACAAGACACAACAAAC
>JANVCQ010000002.1:38371021-38382981 GCA_025531925.1 Erythroxylum plowmanianum
CATAATCCATATAAATTTACTCAAATATCAAAGTCCTCAAAATTCTAATTTTCACCAAAAAGTCGGGGTCCAACATATTTTGCTTGACATTTGTAGTTTTGTGTTATTTTTGGTACTTAATTCTCTTTAAGGGCATTTATAGATCATAATTGCCTTCATAGACCAAAAGAAAAGAATTCAGATAAAAATGTAGCATAAAATGAAGTTTTGAAGCAATTTAGAGATACACAATTGTGTCTGAGCTCGTGTAAGTGTTTATGCCTATGCAAAATTGCGAATTCTAGAGTTTTTGAATATACATAGTCTCTCACACATTCGTGTATCAAACCATGTATGTCTTAGAAACCCTAAATTTTACAACAAAAGGACGTGAGTGGAGGTAAACAAAAGAGAGCCAAATTTAATATCAGACTTAAGACATGATACATCCAAAGAGGTGATGATTTTGATCCAAAGACGAAGAGATCATGAAGTTAACGTCAAAAAAGATCTGATAGACAGCTACATTAAATCCAAACTTGTAAGAAGATTTAATATAATAGAAAGCGAGATTTAGAATTATGAACTCTTTGCTTTCTATTAATTTTTTCTACATGTTGTATTTGATTTCTTTTTTATTATGAGTAACTAAATGTTTTTTAGTATCTAGGTGTGATATAATATGCCTTAATCTTTCAATGCAATTGTTTCGATTGATTTATTGTAATTCAATTATGTATTTTACACTTATTCTAAATATCCAAAATATTAGTTCATGATTTGATTTCATATATTTAAGATTGAGAAATCCTTTATATGAATAAATCTACCATAATTGAAAATAGTTGATTGCAAACCTAGAGATAGGTCCATATAAATCCTCTAGATTACGGTCAAACCTAATAGCAAAATTCACAAATCGATAAAGCAATCCTAGGGTTTTAACTAGAAAGCTTTCTGTTAATTAATTTATGGGTTAGTTTTAGTAGTCGAGAGAGAATTATTAACATAAGACAGGAATTTTTATTATCCAATAATCAATAAAATAATCGCATGATAAAAGGTTAATTAATTAATGCTTTTTAGGGAGATTCATGACCTAGACACTAATATTTGATATTGATTTTTCTAAGTGATTTCTTTTTCTTATTTTGAGCAAGTTTTAATTGTATAAAACCCTCAATGTTTCACTAGTTCACAAGTCATAAGCTTAGTAGTTGAGGCGTCAATCCCAAGAGGTATTAGTGAATTAATTGAATTAATTGAGTAGAAAATTAAGCAATTGAATATGGATCGATTGAAAATGAAATTCTAAAATTAACACAAAGAAATCAAAATTAAGCACACCCACTTAACAATCAAGAACTCACACTAGATAAGATTAACTGATTATAAGAAGATGAGATTTATCCTATCATCAATTGTTACCATAATTACTTTTGATTTAATGGGTATCAGTCCTAGAATTTCAAATGGTTTATTATCCTTTTCTTGAGACCTAATCTTTAGACCCTAAATCATAATCCCTAATTGAATCTAATGTTCTAAAATTACAATTTCTCAATTAACAAACAACCCATATTCTAATTAGTTTTTAAGCACTCTAATAAATAATCGGGTCCTCACACACAATCTCTCATCGTATAATTACCGATTTGATTTTTTATGTGATCTATTAGATTAATAACTCTTATTAACCAACCTAATCATATTACTATCGATTCATTTTCTCAATTTGTTATCGAAGTATGCAAAAATGACAAACAATCACAATATCCAACACATTAACATCAAAAGAAATCAAATCATAATTGACTCAAGAACAAATACCAAATGAAGTTTAGAACATCCTTAAATAATATTCATCATCTTTATATCCCTCTTATACATTAAATAAAAAAAAAAGATGAAATGAGATATTAACTTAGAAAGGATAGCTAAGGTGGTTGTAGTAGCCCCTCCTCTTCTTCTTCTTCTTCTCTCTCTTTTTCCTTCTTTCTCTTCCTTGGCTCTTTCTTAAAATGGTAAGATAGAGGCTCACTTGATTAAGTCACTTTCTTTTCCTTTTATAATTTTTTTTTGCCTTTTAGGGTAAAAACTAGATTTTACCCAGGCCAAAAAATCTAAGACAACCCTCCAAAAATAGAAATGGAAGTAGATCCCAGCGTCTGTATCGTGCCTACCATGGTCGTGGCAAGTATATCACAATCGTGGCCTTGAGGTTCATGATGATGACCTACCTACCATGATCGTGACCCATACTATTTGGGTGTCATGATCGTGACCCTGAGTCTTCCTCCAAGATTTCTCTAAACTTTTTTGATCTTCTTTACCTGATCTCAAACACTAACAAACATATGAAATCACCTCAAAAACATAAAATTAAAGCCCGATAACATACTATAAACCATATAACATTCAAAAACACAAACACATAATCACATTAACATAATTCTAAACCTAAACATGCACAAATCATTTAATTAACAACTAAAAACATACTAAATTACCCAATTAAACATTATGTAACCTATAACTATCAACATCCCCATACTTGAGCTTTTCTTGTCCTCAAGAAAAAAAAATACAAACACACCAAACAATATCACATACAAGCACACATATGCAATGATGATATAATGGCAGTAAAATTCACGAAATTAATTTAACTTTAAGCAAAACCCTTCAAGCTGCTCTAATTTATTCAATCATTTAATCTCTGACTAAGCACTTTAGACTAAATATACATACTAATCAAGACCTTAACATCATATTCACTCATCCTCAGCACTTCCATACAGACAGTGATAAGTAGTAGTCAATTAAAATTGCAAACATTACTAAATAGCTTTTCATGAATAATCATGTTATTAACAAAGTTTAGTAGGATTTATTTATTAAAATACCATTTTGTTAATTTTCTTTAACATTGACCTAGCCTTTTGACGAGAAGGAAAACATTTGGGATGAATGTCCCCCGGTTGCTTAACGAGGTCATGTTTTTATTAATAGGCTTGGTTGTAATATCATTATAGCCTTTTAATGCAAAGAAAAACATTTGTGATAAATTTCCCCTGGTTATTTAGCTCTATCACATTTTTAAATGGCTACTAGCTCTATTAATTAACCTGAAGGCCAGAAGAATAGTTATTTACTTAAGATATACATTTTTCACATTTTATTGCCTACCTCATTTCTTTAGCTAATCATTTTCATGAAAAGATATTAACAACATTACTTATTCAATTGACCTATGATTATAAATGTATGTAAAAATTTTCCTAAGGTGAGCAAATTAACATTAGAGCCTAATTAACATGCATATTTAACTAAAGATACCTAAATTACGAATTGCAAAAGCTAATAAGTATGTTAGCTAACTATGTTCAAAGATAAAGTAATTATGTTAAGCTGTAGCCATTGACACATCCACACAATTCACACCATGAAAACCTAAGCAAAAACTGACATATGATATATCACACTCAAAATAAAATAGCAATGCACACCTCCCCACACTTGGACAACACATTCTCCTTAATGTAAGAAGAACAAACAACAAGTAAGGTGGCAAAAAAAACTAGAAAAATATAAAAATAAAATAAAAGGACAAGGGTTGGATCATAAGAACCTGTCGTGCCGATTGAGGTGGTGATGATGATGGTGTCAAAGGTGGAATCTTTTTGCCTTAAGTAGCAAAGTATTTGTAAATGCTTCAGATGTCTTGATGTTGTCGACATTGTTCCTCTCTGGCCTCCTTCAGTAGTTTGGTATTGTTTGAGATGGCATTCAGCACCAACTCCCATCTATTGCCTCTTCTTCTTCTTCAAATTCCTCACTGATTGATTTCTCAATATGTTATTGTAGTGGTGTCGAGCTCAAAGTGGCTTGTCCTACCCTATTATTCACATGAGATTTCAAGTTGACATCTCGGAGTTCCATATGGTGGACCTCTAAGATTTCAGACCTCGACAGATGTCTATAGTAAAGAAACTCAGTCAATCATACATTTAGTATGTAACAACCATATACCCCCTAGAAGGATATACAAATGCCACACAAAACAGAACTTAAACATACCAAACATTTCAAAGCACTTCCTTAAACTCAAGCAAACATACATTACATATCATTAGATGTTATTTTATAAATAGAATATATCATACATATTGTACTTATCAAAATACATGCCATAAATTCAAAAGCCAACCAGTATTAAGGTTAGTACAAATCATTTACATCAAAATACAATATGTCTCAACATATGGAGTACAACTCAAAAACAAACTGAACATTTCCAAAACAAAACATATTCTTCTTAGCCACTGCGGTTGTCTTTGTCCTAGTCTTTAAACCTGCTTATCAGAACCTACATAGAAGCAAAACCACCATGCTAAGCATATAGCTTAGTGGGGAATAACTAAACAAGATATAAAATGGTGACTGCCTCTAACAGTCGTCTAGCATTCACATGTATAGAATTAGATCATATCACCAACAATCTTTAATTGTTCATATTCTAGAGCAATTTAAACATTGTGTCTCTCAAAACAAAATATGATTGATCAATATAGAACAAGAATGTTCAAGAATCAGAGCAAGATATATTTCTTTTAGACCAAAATATAACTTGTATCAAATCAGGATATTTCTTTTATCAAATCAAAACTTATTTTTGTATCATAATAAAACTTATTTACAATGAAACTAAAAATGTATCATAATACAAAACAAGTTAGCCTACTAATCCATTTTTACAGAAATGGGTAACGAGACTAGAACAGAAGATACCATGATTGGTATCATAGAACGGAAGAGACTTATGTCTCAAAATCAGGAGACACCATAGTGTCGATAATTTAGGGCTTTACATAGTCCTTCGCTATCAACACCATAGTGAGTAAAAATAGTAGTAACCAAATATGCCATGCCAAGATTATTACTTCTCTTTTCTAGTGTAGTGATAATGATATCAAAAATATGAGTGGTTGTATAAACTTGGATGCTATTATCCATACACCACAAAATAAATAACTCCTTCACCAAACACTTGTTGCTTTCACTTTTGTCGAAAAGTAAACAAATATCTCGTGCCAAGATTATTAGTTCTCTTTTTTAGATTAAGATAATGGTATTTAAAATATGAATGGTTGTATAAACTTGGATGCTATTATCCATTCCACAAAATAAATAACTCCTTCACCAAACACTTGCTTCTTTCACTTTTGTCAAAAAAATTTGGCTCATGAATTTGTGCAACAATAAGTGTTTGGGATTACAAATGTTGTTGTTGTGTGAATTCTTAGGATCAAAGTTGTCTAACCATATTAATTAGGCCCAATGCCATTTAGCACTGAAATCATCGTGTTGACCCATAATGGTCAATTCTGGGAATATACCAATTTTTCACATCATTTCATAATGTAACATATATGGTTGACTCCGTAACCAAAATCAAAATTTTTTAGGGTTACTATGCTCAAATTAAAGGGATGTAAAGAATTCAAGGGTTAATTACTCATATATAAAAATAAATAAATATCATGGATTTCTCCCATTGAATTCAGTGACCTAAGTTCTCAACCTTCTCTCTTAGTCCTAGGGTTTATAAGATATCCAAATCCAAATATTTCAGCATAACTATATTTTTAGCGTGAAGAGTTTAGAAACAAGTACCTTCCTCTTTCGAGTAAATCGAAAATAGTGTTCCATAATTCACCGCTTGAATATGTTAACCGCACCCTAAGACTTATACATAGCCTTTTGGTTGTGCTCTCTTGAGTATTTGCTTAATACTGGGACCCATTTTGATTGAGAGATGCATGAAAGGTGTATAAAGAGGAAGAGTCTTGAGGTGGGTAGTAGAGAGAAGTGAGAGGATTTGAGCTTCTTGATTCTAGAGGGAGAATGAGAGACTGCTGTGGGTAAGAAATTGAGGTAAGAGTGAATATATAGGTTAGGGGAAAAAAGAGGGGCAAAATTAAGAAAAAGGCTTGAAAATTCCACATGTCACATGATTGTGACAGAATGTTCAAAACAAGGTCATTATTATGACCAAAGGTGTCACGATTGTGACAGAGACCTTAAAATTGGGTCACGATCGTGGCATTGGGAATTTTTACACTCCTTTTATTTTTTATTCTTTTCTTTGTGTCACTTTCGAATTTCTTCCCTACCTTATATTTTCATCATCACCTCATTGTCTTGTTTTTCATATCCTTCCAATCCATTGTGAAAATGAGAGAGAGATATAAAGAAAACCAGCTCGATTTTTCCAAGATATTAACTTGTATTGGAAAAATATGCATAAACAGAATTGAAAACCTAATATGAAGCAACAAATAAAACAAGACAAAAGTTAAAATCATGGGTTGCCTCCTATGGATAAGTCTTTTACTCACGGTGGTTGAAACAAATCATGTAATTTTGGCTCCCTTATAGGTTTCATAACTTATAAGTGAGATACCAAATTGTGCTTACCACCACTCTTCTTCCTGGCCTTGTTCTTTTGATTATTCTTTCAAATTTGTGGCTTCTCTGGTGGGTCCTTACGAGTGTAACTCTACTCAACTTTTTCATAAGACTCGTTTCTCTTGGTAGCACCCATAGATTTAAAAATATTTCTTGTAACATTAGACATTTAGAGTGAAACCCTTTGGTCCCCTACTCTTAAAATTAACTCGCCTCCATTAACATAGATAAGAGATTGGGAGGTAGCTAAAAATGGTTGTCTGAGGATAAGGGGTGTCCCCAAATCTTCCTCTATATCTAAAATGATAAAGTTTGTGGGAAAGGTGATTGTCAACCTTAATAAGAATGTCCCTGACTATGCCCCTAGGATGGTGGGTTGATTTATCAACCATTTGCACACACATCTTGATTGATGTTATTTCACTTAACTCTATCTTTAAAATAATTTTAATCAGATGCATATATCATAAATCAAGTTTTTGAAGTAGTTTATGGGGAATAAGATATTAAGAATACTTTATTTTTATTAATCTATTTATTTATTTATTTATTTATTTCAAAACTTTCTTTCTTAATCTTATACATGTTGGCTAAATTAAAATAATCAAACACATCGATAGGATAGGAAGAACCATGCATTATAGTGGATTATGCTAGATCATCACTCAATAGGCCAAAATTTGTATTATTAATTCAAGAGTAGAGATCAATAATTTTAAGATCAAGCGTAATACAATTCAAATGGTTCAACAACTTGTTCAATTTAATAGGCTACAGGATAAAGAACTAAATGTGAATATTGCCAACTTTTTGGGATCTATAACTATCTTAAGATTAATGGAGTCTTAGAGAATGTGATTTGGTTGAAGTTGTTCCCTTTTATATTGAGCAATAGAGAAAAATCATGGTTGAAGTATTTACTTGAACCATTACCACCTGGAATAGGCATGCTGAGAAGTTTTTAGTCAAGTATTTTCCTCCGACAATAGTAGCAATGCTTAGAAATGACGTTTTCTCCTTCTAATAAAGAGAAACATTATATGAAATGTGGGAAAGATGGAAAGAGCTATTAAGAAAGTGCCTATTCCGTGGACTCAATTTGGGATAGCAGACGAAAATATTTTATAATGGATTGAGCTATCCAATTAAGTAATTGATTGATGCATCTTCATATGAGACTACCAGCTCTAATAATTTTGAGGAACTATAAGAGTCTATTAAAAATATTTTCATAAATAACTATTAGTAGGAAAATCTAAAACCAAAAGTGAAGTCAAGTAATATGCATAATATAGATATGGTGACAATAGTAGAGACAAAATTCAAAAAGTTAAATAAGAAGCTTAACAATTTAAGTTAGTTAGCTCAACTAGTATAAGTGATGTGTTTCAACATTTGTTATAGTAGACATCCCAATAATGAATGTTAAACACCTAACAACGCGGGACTAATGATTAAGTTGACTTTGTGGGGAATTGATCTTAATATAATCCCTAAAATAGTACTTACAAGTCTTTACCTACAACTTAGAAAATTTCATTGAATAGCTTGCTAATCTTACCTTTGAAAGGCAACCAATTACCTTGCTTATCAACACCGAGCTAAATTTTGAGTAAGTCAATATGGTGACTTTAAAAAGTAGAAAGGAACTAAAGGTTAAAAAGAAAAAGACTACTACATAAGAAAAGATTATTATGAATAAGTAATATTATTTAGGTTAACTAATGTTAATTAATTTTAATTATGAATTAACAATATAATCAAATTTCTTTAAAAATAATTTAAATAATTTTATTATTTTAAAAATGAGTCTCATGCTGACATGTGGCATATATATAGTAGCGTGGTACCTATATTATTAAAAAAAATATTAAAAACATATTACACCATCACTATCTTAGCATATAACAGATGAACACTCAATTTCATAAAAATTTTCATTGGCTCATGGTTTATTTTGAATGTTTTGCAAATATTAGAATTCATTTTAAATGCTCTAAACGTTAAATTATAATTTAATGAAAATCTTAAGGTCAAAATTGTACTTTTTGCCATTTTCATATTTATATATCATTACTTGTATTAGAATATTAATATTTAATATGAATACTAATTTATTTCATTATCTATTATTAATATTATTTATTAGTTTAATATAATAATAAATTAATTATTTCATTAAATTTTATTTATTATATAACAATATTAATAAATAAGATATTTAATTTATTATATTTTATAATTTTATTTTATAAATGATTTATGATTTTTATTATTTCCTTATTAACATATAATATATAATTTTTATTATTTTATTGATTTATCATATTTACGTCTATTAAACTATATTAAAATATTAAAATATAATATCAATCTCATTTTATAAGTAATTAGTAAGTATATTAATCACTTTAACATGATAATAAATTATTTCATTGAAATTATATTTTTAAAAATGAACAATTTGTCAATTTTATTTATAATTGATGTTTCTAAATTAATTGATCATAATTTAATATAATTATTTTATTATTATACTATTTAATATAATTAATGATATAAAATATGATAAACTAATCATTAAAGAATATTATTTAAAATATTTTATTAAAAATTATTATTAGTTTTTATATTTTATTAAATTTTTATTTATTATATAATAATAGTATAAGTAAGATGATCAATTTTATATTTTATTATAGTTCATATTTTAAATTTATAAAATAAATTATTTGCTTTTAAGTATTCATCAATATTATCTCATTGTATCAGCAACTATAGTTAACGACAATAATGATGACATTTTTATCTTATATTAATTTTAAATTCAAAGTTATTATTAATTAATTTTTCTTGTCTTCTTAATACATAAGACCAACTAGTGCTAATTTATTTTTTTATCCACCATTTAGAATTAATGCAAATATTAAATAATTTTTCTTCTCTCCATAGTCTCTCAATTTCAATACTCATGCTAAGTAGTTATTACTATTAATAATTATCTCTAAATTTATTTTTGTAAGAGTATATAAAATAATTATTCGTAAACACAAAGTAGAGTATAAATAATAAAATTAAATATATGTAAATAATTTAACTTATTAACCATCTTGTTTATTGGTATTATTATATGATACAAACTACAATGAAAGAATTAACTTAATATCATTTAAAACTAATCATTAATAAATAATATAACATACAGGATTATTAATTATTAATAAAATTACATATTAAATATTTATTTTTATTTTATATAAATAACGATATATAAATATGACGAATTAAAAATAGTAAGAATTTTTATGATTTCATTTAATTAAAAATAATAATTATTAATTATTTAAAGAAATATGGATCATATATGAAAAATGAGAACTTAAATAAAATTTTAATGAAATTTTTAATTTTTTAAAAGATAAATTGAATTAATATGAAAAAAAAATACAATAAGTTCTTTACAAGCAATACGAGTTAAGAGCTAGACAAGAAAGAAAGCATATTTACAGCTAAAAATGGCCATAACCAAAGTACTCGAAATCAGTTCATTATTTATGTTTGGTTTTCAAAAAGCTCCTTACAGGATTTATAAATGTTTATTCTGACAAACTTAAAGTTTCTCATTCGGTTCATGTGACTTCCTTTATAACATGTAAACAAACGCTTAAATGTTGACAATAATGCTTCAATAACTACAACCAATTACAAAGAAAATCACAGAGTACTATAAAAAAATATATGAAGTATAGGAAAATTGTTGATCTTTTAAAGCTGTGTAAAATAGAATAAGAACCCATGTTTAGATGTAAGACTTATTGGATAATTTTGAAGTATTAAAGATTTTTATAACCAACACTCTAATATTAGTCTCTCTAGATTTTGAAAATGTACTAAAATTAACCAATTAATTGTAGTTCATGTTATATCCAATGACTACCAATTGAGTTACTATTAACTATGATAGGTCATAAGTAATATCAAAACTTAATAATCTTTATATCGAAGAATTTATATATCTCAAGTCAAAGGATTATTTTTGTTATCTTCATCATGAAAATTTTTATAAACATACAAATAATATACCAAATGAAAATTCTCATATCAATTGAATTTAATAAAATTGTGGTCTAACAAATATCCACAAGTTTGTTTAAGTATCTGTATACTTTAGTTCATAAGATCAACTACTTCCTTTATATAGAAGAAACATAACATGTTCTAGTCTTTTTATATTCTGTTAATGCATACTCTTAATAAAACAATGACTATTATAAATTTAGGGATAATATATAAGTACAATATGAATCGCATAATTATAATCTCATCATAATTTTATTTATAGTGTAAATTTATTATATAGACTTTATCTTATACATCAACTATAAAAATTAAAATTAACCAATTAATTATAAGGTATAAATTAATATTATCTCTCTGATAACAAAAGATAAGCATGCTAATAGTTTTGAATTTATAGGGAAATTATGGTTAAGTCAAAAACTATGGTTAATGACGAGGTATCCTATAAATATGATATTAACATCTTTATTTGATTTCAATGCTTTATTAACATCAAGTTAATATTATTCTTTTCAAAGAAATTAACTAAAATTTTAAATTAAGTAATTGTATTAATAAATGAAACAAGTAAGAAGTACAACTAGGTTTTACAAAATAATAAAGAAAAAGCTAGATAATCCTGTCCAAAAGGAGAGAGGAATCTGTGAAGTTAATAATATTCGAGGGAATTACACAAATCAGGTAATAAAGAGCTTATGGTAGATCGCAACAAATAGATTTAATGTAGACTCCTTATTCATGGTAAATAGCCTAATTTTTTGCATAATCCTTAATCTATTTTCCTCTAGAGTTCCTATACGGATGCAAATGATTCTTGAGTTCCTTTCTTTCTTAATAAAATATACCATACCAATGCAGTAAAGGCCATTATGAAGAGTTTTAAATGATCACTATAATGGATAACTTAAAGACGTCTTTTCATAGTTAGGACCCTCCTAGAATACCTCGTGGGTTAACCAAAAAAAAAAACTTAGCTTTAATATCAGAACATAATCTAATATATTAATCCAACTAAAGGTTATGATTCGAACATTGAATAAATGCATTAACTGTGAACAAGGCATAGAGGAATAGGTGCATTCAAAGAATAAATGATTCAACATTCAAAGGAGCAGGAGCATAAAGCACACTCCAAGCTATATGCACTAGGTTTCAGTCTATCTTTAGTTTTCAACTTCCCAAAGCAACTAACCATAGGATGAAGGATTGTGAAGGTAGGATGTGAGAACCCAAAAAAAGCTTGTAATATAAGATTGGAGGAGTTGAGTCTAGTAACAGCTTCCTACATGAGGCAAAGGTAAATTTCATGGATTTATCTGCAATCAGAGTAATGTTGGTTCTGCCGGATTCTGACGGAACTGAACGTTGCCGTTTGGATCCATGAGTTGACTGCTTTCTGTAGTGACTTCGACGTTGAGATCCCTGCAAAA
>JANVCQ010000002.1:38417593-38429309 GCA_025531925.1 Erythroxylum plowmanianum
TACTCTGATGAGAAAAACATCTCAAGAAGCATGTGCATTGCTGGAAGATATGGCTTCAAACAGTTACCAGTGGCCTTCCAAGAGAAATACTGAAAAGAGAAGAATTCTACAAATGGACCAAGTGACTCAATTATCTGCTCAATTGGCATCCCTATCCAATCACTTTTCAAAATTCATGTCAAATGAAAGACAGAATGAGCAGGTGGCAACTACTAGTCATTCATTTTACACCAATGATGAGGGGGGTGAAACAAGCGCAGTTTGTTAACCAAAGGAACTTGAGATTTAAGTCATAGCCAATGGAAAATCAATATGGTCAAGGCTACAACTCTAAGGAGCAATATAACTATGGTATTCAAAGGAACATGCCCCACCCACCTGGATATGGACCACCACTGGCAGAACGAAGACCCTCATTGGAAGAAATGATTGGCACTTTTGTAACTGAGACAAGGAACTGCTTCCACGACAACGAGAAGGAGATGGATGAGCTAAAGATGCAAGTAACCAGTATTGGGACTTTAGTGAAGGGTTTGGAAGTTCAAATGGGTCAATTTGCAATTGTTGTTGGGAAAAAATGACATTTCCAAGTAATACTGAAACTAACCCGAGAGAGCACTGTAAGGCCATCATTCTTTGAAATGGAAAAGAATTGGAAGAGGTGAAACTTAAAGAGAAGAGCTCCACTCAATGCAATGATAACGAAGGAAAGAATACTTGTGAAGAAGCAAGTGCACCTACACAAGTTGAGAAGGAAGTTAGCTCGAAGAAGAAACTAGAAGGGGAACTGTAAACAAAAATCATCCCCAAGCTACTATACCCTCAAAGATTTCAACGGAAGAAAATTAATGATCAATTTGCAACATTCCTTGAAGTCTTTAAAAAACTTAAGATCAACATTCCCTTGATTGAAGCTATTGAGCAATTACTGAATTATGCAAAATTTATAAAGGACATTGTTACTAAAAAGAGGAGATTTGGAGACTATAAGACAACATTGATGACCGAGGAGTTTAGTGTAGTCCTGGAAAGAAAATTACTGCATAAATTGAAAGATTCGGGAAGCTTCACAATTCCTTGTGAGATCGGCAACATATATTTTGGTAAAGTGCTTTGTGATTTGGGGGCAAGCATAAACCTCATACCTCTTTCCATCTTCCAAAAGCTGGGATTAGGAGAAGTCAAGCCATCAACAATTTGCCTCAAACTAGCCGACCATTCCTTCACTTATCCTCGAGGTATTGTAGAAGAAGTTCTTATTCGTGTAGATAAATTTATTCTCCCTGCAGACTTGGTGGTGCTCGACATGGAAGAAGATAAGGAGATCCTGATCATATTTGGGCAACCATTCTTAGCTACCGGAGGCGCAATGATCGATGTGCAACAAAGGGAACTAACCTTACATGTAAATGGAGAGAAGGTAAGGTTTAACATTTACAAATCGCTCAAACATCCAAGTGATACACTGACTTGCAACCGAGTGGATGCCATATCCTCTTGTGTGGTAACATCTTTTCCTTTCCTTATATCTAAAGACCCATGATTGGCATGTTTGGAAGTATGTTTAGAAAAGATGCTTTGGATGATGAGGATACTTGTTTTATAATGGTATTGGATTCTTTTGAACTGAGCCTTTGTTTTTTGTGACTAATGCTGATGTTGTTGGTGATGTGAAAGATGTGCACCCATCGGTTAATTTGAAACCCTTGTCGGAAAATTTGAAATATGCATTCTTGGGTGTTAATCAAACTTTTCCTATCATTATTTCATCTTCATTGACTCCCTTAGAAGAAGAAAAATTGCTTAGGGTGTTAAGGGAGTTAAAAAATGCATTGGGTTGGTCAATTTTATACATTAAGGAAAATAGTCTTTCTATTGTAATGCATAAAATTCTTATAGAGGAGTCATTCACCCCTAGTATTGAACCCTAAAAAGAATTGAACCCAGCAATGAAGGAAGTGATTAGGAACGAAATTCAGAAGTGGCTTAAGGCTGGAATCATTTACCTAATTTCCGATAGTTCATGGGTTAGTCCTACTCAGGTTGTTCCTAAAAGAGGTGGATTCACCGTAGTTAAATATGATAACAGTGAGACTATTTCCACTAGGACAATCACTAGATGAAGGGTTTACATAGATTACAGGAAGTTGAACAAAGCCATTATGAAGGACCATTTTCCTTTTCCATTCATAGATTAGATATTGGACAAACTTGCTAGACATGTATTTTACTGTTTTTTAGATGGGTACTTGGGATATAACCAAATAGACACAGCACTTGAAGATCAATAAAAGACTACATTAACTTGTCCTTTTGGCACATTTGTATTTAGGGGCATGCCTTTTGGTCTTTGCAATATTCCTGCTACATTTCAGCGCTATATGATGGCTATCTTTTCTGATATGGTTGATAATTTCATGGAAGTCTTTATGGATGATTTTTTTGTTTTTGGTGATTCATTTGATAAGTGCTTACATAATCTGTCTCTAGTGTTGAAAAGATATCAGGATACCAACATGGTGCTCAATTGGGAGAAATGTCATTTTATGGTGAGGGAAGGAATTGTGTTGGGTCATAAAGTATCTGCTCATGGCATTGAAGTGGACCGATTTAAAATAGCAACTATTGAAAATCTTCCTCCATCAACAAATGTAAAGGGTATCCGTAGTTTCCTTGGATATGCGGGATTTTACCGGAGATTCATCAAGTCTCCAAGATAGCTAAACCCCTGTACAATCTCTTGGAGAAGGATGTGAAATTTGAATTCAATGAGAAATGCTTGAAGGTTTTTGAGTTGATCAATAAAAAGTTGATTTCAGCTCCTGTGATGATCACACCTAATTGGCAACAACCATTTGAAATTATGTGTGAGGCGAGTGACTTCTCAGTGGGAGCAGCTTTAGGCCAAAGGCGAGAAAAAGTGTTCAGGGTTATCTACTACTTTAAGTGGACTTTGGATGATGCCCAGCAAAATTACACTACTACAGGAAAGGAAATGTTAGCGGTTGTGTTTGCTTTAGACAAGTTTTGGTGATATATCATTGGGTCCAAGGTTGTGGTTTTCACATATCATGTGGCAATCTGATATTTGTTTGCAAAGAAAGATGCCAAGCTGCGGCTCATTCGATGAGTGTTGTTTTTGCAAGAGTTTGATGTGGAGATCAAAGACAAAAAGGGGACAGAAAATGCAATTGCGGACCATCTATCTCGATTAGAACTTGAAGAATCAAAGCCATCAACACCTATCCAAGAGACTTTCACGGATGAGCGGTTATTCAAAAATGAAAAGCTTCCATGGTTTGCCGATGTAGTGAATTATTTAGCAACAAGTTTGATTCCTCCGGATTTAAATCCATCTCAAAAGAAAAAGTTCCTATTTGATGCGAAAAGTTATCTATGAGATGAGCTTTTACTATTCAAAAGATGCCCCGATCAAGTGATTCGAAGATGTATCCCAGAAGATGAAATCTGAGCAATTTTGAAGCATTATCATTCATCACCATATAGAGGTCACTTTGGCCCAACAAGAACAACAACAAAAGTTCTCCAATCTGGTTTCTATTGGCCTACGCTTCATAAAGATAACTATGCTTTCACTAAGACATATGGACGATGTCAACAAATGGGTAATATCTCACGACATCATGAGCTTTCTTTGACTAACATTTTTTAGGTAGAACTCTTCGATTTGTGGGGTATCGACTTCATGGGACCATTCTCCAAATCTTGTGGACAATCTTATATCCTTTTGGCAGTGGACTACGTATCAAAATGGATTGAAGCTATAGTTTCACCAACAAATGATGTTAAGGTTATTCTCAGATTTCTCAAAAAAAATATTTTCATAAGATTTGGCACTCCAAGGGTCATTATTAGTGATGAAGGTACCCACTTTTGCAACAAGCTTCTGGGTAATCTTTTAACTAAATATGGAGTTCGACACAAGGTTGTTTTACCTTACCACCCACAGTCAAATGGCTAAGTTGAAATATCAAATCTAGAGATCAAGGACATCCGGAAAGATTGGGCTCTCAAGTTTGATGATGCCCTTTGGGCATATAGGACGACTTTCAAGACTCCAATTGGCATGTCTCCATATCATTTGGTTTTTGGAAAAGCTTGTTATCTTCTAGTGGAGTTGGAACACAATGCTTATTGGGCAATTAGGAAGTTAAATATTGATTGGAAAAAATCGGTTGAAAATTGATCTCTACAGTTGTGTGAATTGGAAGAATTTTGAAATGAAGCATATGAGAACTCCAAAATCTACAAAGAGAAAACTAAGAAATGGCATGACTAAGACATCCTGAGGAAAGAATTTGTGCCAGGAGAGAAAGTTCTGCTTTTCAACTCAAGATTGAAGTTTTTCCCAGGCAAATTATGCTCTAGATGGTCAGGGCCCTTTGTTGTGAAAAATGTTACTTCCTATGGAGCAATTGAAGTTGAGAGAAGTGATGAAAGAACTTTCAAAGTGAATGGGCAAAGATTGAAGCATTATTATGGTCAAGAGTTGAGAAACATTGTAAGCATTTCACTCAAGGACCTGTGATCAAATGGCTACATCGAGCTATTGATGTTAAACATAGCACCTGTTGGGAGGCACCCCAATCTTATCCTTTCATTTTAGTTCTTTGTTTTTTCAATTTCTTTTTATTGCTTTCAATTGAATACATTATTTGCTTTTTATCTTTTTTGTTTTTTAAGGAATGCAAGATTGGAGCTGTGAATTCTGATTTCAAGTCGCTGAGCCCTCTTTGATCTAGGGAGTCCTTATGTTCTCATGTCTTTTTTTTTAGGTCATTGGGGACAATGTCCCATTTAAGTGTGATGGTGGGGCCAATTTTAAAATTTTTGCAATCTTGCACTTGAACTGTGATGAAGGTTGAACCATGCCATTTTGTCATAGTAGTTGGACTGAGGATTGAGTTATGTGCTTGAATTTGAATTAGGTAACTTGAGTGGAAGGTGAATTATATGGATTGATTGAAGTAGTTAGTTGCATAAACTCAGTCAATAATTTGATATTTGAGTGATTAGATAATGTATAAAATTTTGATGGATTTTCACATAAGCACATGTGAGGTTTTGAGCCTACATGAATGCATTTTATATTCATTTCATTGTTTTTGTTGTGTGTGATACTCCCCTAGGAAGATTACCTCTAGAACTTGCATTGAACTGGTTTAAAACTACGAGATGCATGCTTTATGGAAATGATTAAGACATTCTTTGTTTTAAACCCATTAGCTTAAATGACCCACCTTATACAGTATCCCTTGCAACCCCATTTAAAGCTTTACCCTTTTTTTTATTGCAAAATAAACACTTAAAAACCCAAAACTCCACTAGCCTTGCCCGATCACAAGTATAATAAAGTGCTAAGTGATCATTTGGTCTATAGTTTGGGACTTTTGAGCTTACTTGTTATTCTGAGATGTTTATAGAGGTACTCCTACTCATATTTTGTTAATTTATGTTACTTTTGTTTTCTATTTTTTAGTTAAAAAAGAAAAAAGAAAAAAAGTAAAGAAAAAGAAAAAAAAAATAATAAAAAAGAAAGACAAAGAAAAAGAAGCAAACATAGTAGCATTAGTTAGTGATGAGTAGTCCCATGTATTCATTTACATATCTCAAACTTTGTATTTAGTTGTCCCTTTTACTTAGTACTTTGTTAATGCTTATGAATTAACCTGTGACCTTTCTGTCCTACCTTAACCCAAACCTTATTGCAACCCTAAATAAAAGTCCATTTGATCCATGTTGATGTGTATTTTATATGGTATAGAATTGGTAAATATGCAAGCCTATGGTAGTGTAGACTTTTAGAGGAAGTCCTGAGTGAAACACTAACCCTAAACACTTGAGTGATTCGAGCAAAAATGTGAGAAAAATCCATATAAATTTTATATGTGCCTTTGATCAATGGTGTCTACTTTTGATTTGTTTATGTGCATTGATGAAAGTATTATGATATGTGTAGTAGCTCAAAGCTTGAGTTTTTTGAAGTTTGAATGAATGCATACACTCAATTTTCTTTGCAAACGAATTGATGAAAATTTTTGTGTGTTTAAATTGCTTGGGGATAAGCAATAGTTCAAGTGTGTGGGTATTTGATAGAGATACTAATAGGCTTTTATTTGATGCATTAATGTAGGTGAATTGTGCAATATTTTAGGATAGATATTATGCTAAATTGCTGTTTTTATATTATCTTTGAGTGTTAGGAGTTTTTTGGAAAAATAGAGCAAAAAAGTAGCAAATTTGGAATGAATAAAACGCCATACACCAATAACAAATTGAAGACTATGCATTGGGTGAAAATGCAACGAACAAAGGGAGGGTCCAGCACTGGTTTTGAAAAGATAGAAAAACAACACAGCCAACTAAGAAAAAAGGGAGAGGGTTTGGAGTTGTTTTAAAAAAAGAAAGAACAAAGCAGCATGAAAGAAAAAAGCAAAAGGAGGTTCAGTGTTTAAAAAAAACGCTACACAGTCCATGAAACAAGAAGGGAGGGTTTAGTGTGTTTTGAAATAAAAAGAAATGACAAAACCGCAGCTTTCACACACAAAACCCAAGCCTCCACTCAAGCAGCTTGCTTTCACTCAACCCACAAATGCAGCCCCCAAAACAACGCATCCTACACTCAAGCAACAGCCTCCATTCATCATCCATCGCAAGACAACAAAGCCTCCACGTCACTCACCAACGGATAAGCCTCTATTCGTTGAAAACACAACAACCTCTCCAAACAAAAATGCAAGATGTAGCTGGACTCCATTTCACTCACGAACCCCTCCTCCAAAAGCAGCAACCCCCATTTCATTCATGCACGGAAACATAACACTCCATTCACAGCATGTTTTTATTTAGTTTCTTCATAAGTTTGTCTAGGGTTTTTTATTATGGATTGCTTGGCATGATGATTTGTGGCTAGAACCTTAATTTCTGTTAGGGATTTGATGTTTTGGTGATGTTTTGACATTGAACATTGCTGGAATTCATGATTGAATATCCATACACTTATTAATTTTCCTTGGTTTAATTGTTCCTACTTTGTATTATTGGAAGTTTGTTTGGTATAAATTCACCTTTATAAAAAGGAGGTTTTTGTTAAAAGATTGAAGGAATTTTAGCTAGGATTTTCTTGTGAATTGGGAGACCCAAAAAACTTGGGAGGTGAAAATAAAAAGTTGGGTTTGGAACTTAAGAAACTCTAGGAAGAACTTAAGTAAGAGATTACTACGTGATGTCTATAGTGGATAGATTAGTTTACCTTTAGGAGAAGGGGATTAATTACTTTTAAATTTCACATACAAGGACAAGATTTTTCATTTGTGGAGGTTAGCTAATTCAATATTAAGGTTGGCAAAAATATCATTCCCTAAGAGAAAGTCATTCCCCATTGAAGTTAATACTTTTAATTAATCAATTGCTGCACTCTTTTCTTAAATTAGTTATTGCATAGATTTGTCATATTCATAGTTATTTTGGTTGCATTTAATTGAGTAGTTGCTTAGAAATTCATTTGAGTTTTTAATAATAATTTACATTGCTTCTAATTTTCCAAAACTTCATCAGCCTAATTTCAAACACTATTAGCTAGCATAGATTTGAACTTTCTCATAATCCCTATGGACGTAACTCAATTATTACCGATTTATTACTCACTTCAACAACTGTGCACTTGCAGTTTACAAACAGGAAGCTCAACACTATCTCATATTAATATGGAGTTATGTTTCCCAACCGATCATGAAAAAGATAGGTCGTAGTTGTTATTCTTCTGATGTGGATAACTTAATAGAAAGTCTTGCTTAAATACAAGACAAAGTATCGAAAGTCTTATAGTAATTTGCAAAGAGATTATTTCTAATATACTATATTATGAAAAAAATTATATATATTCATATACATACATATTAAAATATAAAATAATAATAATTAAAAATAAAAATGGACATCAAAATAATAATAAAAGTTGCAATAGGGAATTATTTAGCAGTTAACGTAGAGCGAACAATTTTGGCATGAAAGTGAGTAGTAGGTGTTCTGAAGGCTTTATTCTTGGAAATTAAATAATATTAGTAGGCAGTAAAGTTCCTCGGCACGAAGAATTAAAAAAAAGAACAACCCGAGTAGGTAGACAATAACAAAAACGAAAATAAATAAAATAAAATAAAAAATTTTGTGTTTCCTTTCTAAAAGAACACACGAAAAATATTAAGGGATTGTTTGTTTGCGTTTTTTTTAAGTTTTTGGTCGTGGTTTTCGTAAATTTAAAAACAAGTCTTAAAATCGTGTTTGGTTAAACACATTTATATATTTCGTTGTTAAAAATAAAAAAAAACAGCATCTATTTTACGAAAACGTAAAAATAACGTTTTCATGATTTTTGAAAATAAGTTTTCGTAATCGCTTTTTTCACAAAACATATCATATTTAACCTTTTTTCTTCTCTGTGCTTCCTTTTCTCTTCCGCGTCTTCAACACCTTCATGTTTGTTTTTATACCTACCTATTGCTTCTGCAATTTCTCTTATTTCTCTTGTCCAAAACATCAGACGCATAACAAAATAGAAAAACTAGGTGTGATGAAAGAGAGAGAAAATCGTAAATAAAAAAAAGAGATGTAGCCATACTTATTAAAAGCAACATATAAAACTTTTGCTTTGAGAATAAACTTCTACAATTTTTTGTATGATAAAGAAGACGATGCTATTTTTGCTCTGTTTTTGCTTTGCCTCCTCTCCTGCTAAACTTTTAACGAAGAACTCATCTAATTCTTTATAAAGAGCCAAAATAGTGTTTTTTGGTTCTTGCGTCCTTTAAATCTAAGAATGGTATAGGTATAGTTGTTTTCTTCTTCCTCACGTCTTCATCTTTGTAGCTGTTTTATTCTTCATCTTCATGTTATTATTTTTCCTTTGTCCTCAAGTCTTTGTGGCCTTTTTCTTCTCATCATTTAATGTGCAGAACCTAGTCTTCAAAGCTAGTCTTCACTTATCTTTACCGCACGAGCACTTATCTTCACTTTATTGTCTTCACACTATTTAATGTAGCACCCTTCATTTAATACAGCAGAACCTACTCTTCAAAGCCTAGTTTCACGTGTCTTCCTATTGTTTACAAAAGTGAACTTACTTTGCTACATGACTTTATTGTCTTCACGTAATAGTTTTGTTTGTGTGGTGAACCGTTGTTTTTTTCAAGTGCTCAGCCTATTCTTATCTTCTTGTCTTCACGTAGGTTGTTATTGCTTATAACCGTGAAGAATTAGACATTAAATGTATTTGTAAGTTAATTGAATTTGATATATAAGTGTAATTTTTTAATAATATTTTATTTGCATATATTTAATTTTAGCTATAATGATAATTAATTACTCTAAAAATATAATGTATTATATTATAATTATTACACATAAGAGTATAATTAAAAAATAAAAAGAGATAATAAAACCAAATATTTTCAGTTTTTTATTACAAATCTCAACCAAATAGATTTCTGTTTTCAGTTTTTATATTACAAATCTCAACTAAACAGGTTTTCATTTTTTTAAGGAAAAAACAAAAACTAAAAATAGGAAATAGAAACTAAAAATAACAACAAAAAACAGAAGTAGAACCAAACGACCCATAATTTTAGTAAACTGATGTCAATCCAACTCAAATGACGTTACAACTTGGCAATTTGAATTCACTTAATGTTTTTAATGAAAACTTAAATTATTTAAATATAAATAAAATTGATTAAGTACTCCACTGTATGAGTACATGCCATCTTCCAAACACTAAACATCTAATCACATCTTACTACAAATCAATTACCATAATCACAAACTGAAAGATGAAAGCCATTGAAGCTTAAACACGAATTGCTATATTCTCCACGATGCAACTAGATTGTTATTGCATCTCCCAACAAATTGACTGATTATAAACTACTCCCTTATGCTAACTATGGTTGAAGCTAACAAAATCTTTAAGTCCCTTTCCTTCTTAGTGAATCTTCTTTGTTCCTTTCTTTCCATATTTGCTGGAAGCAAGTAGCCAAAGCCATTATATAGGCATTGCTATCATCCCTAGAGAATTGTTTAAATACAACTTAAAAGATAAAATAATAATTCTTTAATTTTACTTATTATTATATAATAAAAATAACACAAATATATTTTTCTCATATAATTTTACTTATTTTGTTTACCTTTCTTTTAAGATGTCTTCTAGCCATAGCTTCTCCTCTTAGGCTAATCCTATTAGATTTTTTAATGTGGGTAGAGTGTAGAGTCCATTAATAAGAATTGTATTTGAGTCAACTATTGCTGAAATGACTAGAACTAGTCATTTGGATAGTAAACCCTTTAACATTTTCGTGTTTAGTCAATATGGGATACTCTAACACTCCCCTCAAGTGCAACTAGGATTGGACATCCAAATGTCACTTGAAATAAATGCAGTGGTAACCAGACTAGACTGCTAGGATTGAACATCTAGATGGACAAGTGGGAAATTAATAATCCTAACCAAACCTACTCTGATACCATATTATATTTTTTAATATGGGTAGAGTGTAGAGTCCATTAATAAGAATTGAGCTTGAGTCAATTATTGCCAAAATGACTAGAACTAGTCATTTGAATAGTTGACCCTTACCACTTATAAACCCTTTAACATTTTCATGTTTAGTCAATATGGGATTCTCTAACAAATCCAAGCCTCTCTTCATTCATCCTAGTAATGACATGTGTAGCTTCCACTGGTTCTTCGACCCAACTTTGTCTTATTGAGGCTACAACCACTGCTCCTCCCTTTAACTCCAGCCCCTCATACCCTAAGGCCTCTTGTAAAGCCTCAGATATTGCCTCTACACATGAAACCAGCAAGAAGACTTAGTTTCAGGTGGTTGGAGATGCTCCATCACATGATATACTTAGATACATGCCTATGTAACTTAGTGACAAATATGTGGTCTCTCCTCTATAGAAAATTTAAAAGTTGGTGCTATATGATGGGAAAACACCTTGATGGACTATTTTACAAACAAAAATCCCTCATTTCAATTGATGAAGACATGGACAGGTCAACACTAGAGTAACATGGGATTAAAAAAACAATTTGGTCAGTGAAGAAGACTTCCTCTTTAGGTTCACCAACAAACCTAATGCTCTCAAAACTTTGTACTAGGGCCCTTGACATAATTTTGGAAAAAAAATGTTTCTTCATCAATGAAAAATAAGGATGTCTTTTAATAGATCCAAGATGAAGACAATCCTATTAAAAATCTACTTTTAAAATATTCCTTCAGAATATTGGAATATTGTGGGTTAAGCTCCTTGGTAAGTTTTTTAAGAAGACCTATTTGTATGGATGATAACATAACTGCTATAAATAGAATTGGTTATACAAGGGTGTGCATTAATGTGGAAAGCTTAAAGGAACTCTCTGACTCTTTAAAGGTAATGAGCATGAATGAGTTTAGCTTATTAGAAGAGGGTCAGGTTTTAATTACATTCTAAGGGAAGCCTCTAAAACAAAAGAAAAAAAATAAGTGGGTATTTGTAACATCCCGACCCTGATGGGAAGGGTATATTGGTCATTTGGGATAGGCTAGTTTGTTGCATTGCATAGTCTGATATGAACTTGCATTTGGCCTCTAATTGTAGAGGATTGAGTCATTTGGCACATGCACATGTAGGTACATACATTCATGGCTTTTTC
>JANVCQ010000002.1:38504875-38520061 GCA_025531925.1 Erythroxylum plowmanianum
CATAATACCCCTCTTAGCAAAGCTCAAATCCATCCCAACTCAAGTAAACTTCCTAAAATGCCCTCACACATGTTACCCTTTTTAATTCTCACTTAACCACAATTAAACCTTAATTAAACCTCAATTGTCCACTAATCCTCCCAATTTAATCAAACTAAAGCATAAACATATAATTATCATAATTCATGCTTAATGACATCATAAAAAAAATTTCGGGGCCTAACAATTATTACTATTATGATTCTAGGATCATTGATGGAAGCTAACAAGTTGAATGGATTAAACTTACTTGACCGGCTCAGGAATTTGAGGATAGTTCTCAAGTTTGAGAAGCTTGGTTATATCTTGGAAGAACCACTTCCCGATTCTCCTGATGTTGATTCCTCTGATGATGATCGGAGGGCATATAGGAAGCTTCTCGATGATAGCGAGATGTCTAGTTGTATTATGCTAGCCATTATGTTATCAAAGTTGTAAAAGCAGCACGAGGCTATAGATGCTCATACCATAGTCTGTCATCGTAGTGAGCTCTTTGATGAGCAAGCAAGTTCTGAAAGGTTCGAGACTTCACAATTGCTCTTTCATTCTAAGATGGATGAGGGGACATCTCTAGTGTAGTATACACTAAAGATAAATGGCTACATCGAGTGGTTGGCCTCCTTGGATTTTGTTTTAGATCATGAATTAAGTATTGACTTAATTATGATAGGTTTAACCGATAGTTACTTATAATTTGTACTTAACTATTAGATGAGCAATATATCCCACACAATTCTGAACTGGTCAACATACTAAGGCAGTTGAGCCATTTGTCCACATGGACAAGGTTGTGATGTTGGTGGACTCTTCTAGTTCGAAGAAAAAGAGTTAAAAGAAGAAGAAGTTTGCAGGGCCTAAAGGAGGTGTCTAGAAAGCAAAGAAGACTGCCTCGAAGGGAATTTGCTTCCACTGTGGCAAGGATAGCTACTAGAAGAGAAATTGTAAGGTCTATCTAGAGTCTTTGAAGCAGAAGAAGGCATCTGATGACTTTTATACCTAATACATACTGATGTATGTGGTCTGATGCCCATACATGCGAAAGGTGGTTTCGTATACTTCATTATCTTTATCGATGATTATTCTCGATATAGGTATATGTATCTTAAGAAATACAAGCCTGAAGCCTTTGAAAGGTTTAAAGAATTCAGAAATGAAGTTGAAAAACAACTTGGGAGAAATATTGTTGAAAAACAACTTGACAGAAATATTAAATCACTTCGATTAGATCTAGGTGGGGAATACTTAAACCATTAATTTTTGGATCATCTTAGGGTAATGAAATATTATCCCGATAGACTCCACCTTACACGCCATAACATAATGGTGTGGATGAGAGGAGAAACCGAACCTTGTTAGATATGGTAAGGTCTGTAATGGATTTAGCGGATTTACTAAAATCCTTTTGGGGTATACACTCGAAACTTCTATTTATGTATTAAAAAAAGTCCCTTCCAAGTCAGTTGATGTTGCTCCATATGAGATATAGACTAATAAGAAACCCCATCTTTCTCACATGAAAATTTGGGATTGTCCTACTTATGTGAATTCAGTCAGATAAGCTTGAAGCTAAATCTAACAAGTGTCTGATTGTAGGATATCCTAAGAAAACTATAAGAAGTCAGTTATACCATGTTTTGGAACAAAAGGTGTTTGTTTCAAAACATGCTATCTTTTTAGAGAAAAAGTTTCTTTTAAGAGAAGACAGTGGGAGCAAAATTGAATTTGTGAAAGTTCAAGATGCTTAAATAAATACAGATCAACTGCCTATATCCGAGACTATAGTTCTTAAAGATGAAACAATAGTTCAACCTTCTAACATACAAGAAGTTCGTAGGTTAGGTATGATACGTCATGTTCCCGAGGGATACAAATTTCGCATAAGTGAACATAATGACGTATTACTTATAGAAGATGATGAGCCTACTACGTATGAAGAGGTTCTAAAGAGTTTAGAATCTAACAAATGGCTTCATGCTATGAAATTTGAAATGGATTCCATGTATGAAAACCAAGTATAGACTTTGGTTGACCCACCAAAAGGGATAAAACCTATAAGGTACAAATGGGTTTTGAAGAAGAAAACTAACATGGAGGGTAATTACCTATAAAGCTAAGCTTGTACCTAAAGGTTATCGTCAAAGGCAAGGTATTGACTATAACGAAATGTTTAGCCTAGTAGCTGTGTTTAAGTCCATTAGGATACTCCTAGCTATTGTCGCTCATTATGATTATAAGATATGACAAATGGATGTGAAGATAACTTTCCTTAATGGAAACTTAACTGAGGATGTGTATGTTAAACAACCTGATGTTTTCATATCCATGAATGGAGAAAAGGTATGCAAGCTTTATAAATCTATTTATGGATTGAAACAAGCATCTAGGGGATGGAATATCCAATTTGATGAGATAATCAAAGAGTTTAGTTTCTCACAACTGAATGAGTCATGTGTGTATAAGAAGATTAGTGGGAGTACAATTGTGTTCCTTGCTTTTTATGTAGATGACATAATGCTAATAGAAAACGATATCTTTGCTTTACAATGAGCCAAGTTTTGGTTAACTAAGAACTTCTCTATGAAGATCTTCGAGAAGTAACTTATATTTTGGATATAAGGATCTATAAAAATAGATCTAAGAGATCGCTTAGTCTTTCTTAGTCTACATACATACACAAGATGTTAAAGAGGTTTAGCATGGAGTAGTCCAAGAGAGGTTATCTTCCCACGGTACGTGGGATTACATTCTCTAAATTTATGTGTCCAAAGATATAAGATGAGAGGACTCGCATTATTTTGATTTCTTATGCTTCGGCTATAAGATCAATCATGTACACTATGTTATGTACTAGAATCGATGTATCATATACTCTAAGTATTACGAGCATATACCAGTCAGACCCTGGTGAGAGTTATTAGGTGGCTGTCAAGAATGTCCTTAAGTACTTGAGAGGAACTAAGAATATATTCTTGGTATATGGAGAAGGTGATCTTGTAGTGCTTAAAAGTATGATAAATTGTGTCCTACTTAGTGTCATTAAAACCTTCTTAATACTCAGAAGTATAACTTCACTCAAGAATTTTGGTGTAACATAAAGGTTGCCCCAATACATAAGGTTCTCCACTTTATAAGAGTCTAGGGAGGGTTATTATTGTACACAACCTTTCCTTTGTATTTTACAAAGAGGTTATTTTTGTGACTCGAACCTTTAACCTTCTAGTCACAAAGGAGTAACTTAAACACTCAGTCCACAACTTTAACTAACCACTAAGGATAAAAGACCTCTTTGACCATAAGAGCTTTGTCTTTATCCTGATATGGAGTTGTAATCAAAGACTGGAGAGCCTTATGGTGTTAGGCTCTAAATAGACCACAGTTGGCCCTACAATGGCTTGTGACTCCAACAGGTTCATAATCTTCTCCCGTTGGAAGCCTTCCTTAGATGATTTAGACATGTCACAACTTTTTTTTCTCTTTTAATGACTTTTATCACATTTTCTCTTTTTTCTCAACTCATTAAATCTACCTTTGGAGCAAAGTTCTCTGCTTTGAAACTATGTGATCCAGATCCATCCTTGCAAGAAAGTTTCGACAAGAATATATGCACTACAGGTTTACATAGATTAATAAGAGAAAATTATAAAAGACCTATAAGTCTGTTTATTGATAATTTCAGCCTACAACACAAGTCTTTAATGATATCTCCTTCACAAAAAGACTTATTTCACTCTTCTCAAAACTTTTCTTGAATAGACAATAAGCCACAAGACTTATCCATATCATTAAAATTGAGATTGAGATTGAGATATGCCAATACAAATTGGACCCCCTTGGTTACTATTATCCTCTAAAAAAAGAAAAAATTCTTGTTCTAATCATGTATTCCTTTAAAAGGCTTGCACACTTTGATGACTATGTTAAATCTAGCATTTAAGATATACCATCTCAAAAGCTTCCTCATAAGTATTAATTGATGCATAAATATGAATAAGTCCCTAATGGGCTCTACTTTTCCTAAATGATAGACTATATGGACACAGAATATTAAACAATAAGAGTTGGGGTTCATCTAACCTAAGCTTAAGCTTATTTCTTTTTAATAATTCTTCACATAAATTATTAAATGGCAACCTCAAACGACATATAAGTTTTTCATGATATATGCTCACTTCCCCAAGCTTGTAAAAACATACCCTTTTATGGAATTGTGGCTTATAAATCTCAGTATACACAAGAGAATATTATACTCTAACCTCATATCCTCTATATTTGCCCTAAAAGGCTAAATTTGAGCTCTTTTTTTTAACCTTAACGTTCTCCATGAGGCAAGGGACAAAGTCAAGACTAATTATCCACTTATCGGTAGTGGCAAGTTTCATCATTTATGATTATAAACCTATACCTCACTAACATTAACTCAATACTTGATCCACTCCTAAACCTAACACTTTGAGTTCTCACCACTCATGGAATCGCCAATGTAGGCAGTATCTTAAAAAAAATAATGCTTACGGTTCCTTACCACTTCAAATTAGTATATCTACTCACGATGATGCTATTTCAGTTCAAAATCACATTATTTTAAAGTAAAAAAGCAAGTTAAGTGCAAAAAATGCAAGAGACGAAGGATATTTATAGAAATGAGGGATATTTATAGGAAGTTGCTGCATTATAGACATGTCTAGATAATATGGAACAATTTTGTTCCAACACATCAGGTCCTCACTCTTGTCGGGACTCTTCATACTAGTTATGGACGCATTACATGTGGATGAGTCACCTACTGCATGACTAGTTTTGTTCAAATCCTCAAATATATATCTAATACAAGGGCAATACTCCTCGAGGTCTAATCATGAACCTAGACATGTGTTTTAAAATCAAAACGAGAATTCAAAGCTTTAACCTTAAGACCAAAAGATGTCATTTCAACCAAAAAAAAGAAAGAGAACAGATTGATGAAACTATCAAACAACAAATCTCACCACCATATTAATGGTAAATAATATGGTCCCTTATAATAGACTTGTTACGAATTTAATATAATCCATAGTTGAGTTTGTAAACTCAAGTAAGAATTCTACATTATAAAAATGAAAGTTCAACTTTAAAACAAGTCCATGTTTAAAGCTTAGAGACCAAATAAAAAGTATCTTAAATCTAAATTTAATGAAGAGACCAAACAAATTGGAACCTCTTAATATGTGCACAACATATTAATACATGACATCAACACACGCATCATCAACTTACTATATAAATATACATTATTCTTAAAATTGAAGTCACTTTTACTCTTTCAAATTAGATGTTACATTTTTTTTCTATAATTATTGTCATCTTGATCATCACAAGATAAATACTAAACAAGTACTTCAATATTTAATATTATAAGCTTATTGAAAAGAAGTCCATAAGCTAAACCCAAACCCTATCCCAGCCCACCATATTAGGTTTGCATTCGGCTACCAAAACTCAAGCCTAATCGCAATTGATTCAATACTTCATGATATGCCATCATTTTTGTCTTGGGAAACTTCAAAAGCAAGTTATTTTGGAAAATTTCGTTCTCTATTTGATGGAATGTCAGTAAAAGGAGGCTTTTTCTTAGCAACATATAATATATATATGTTGTTGGAAACTTCTACCTGATGATAGACACATTGGCGTGCGGCGTGCCATGAGATTCTTTTCATAACTAGCATCAGACCAACAGAAACTAATGACCTAGGATGCTTGTTTTTCCACGTCAAATAGTTTGGCACTGTGCTAAGCATCCCACTTTCAAGAGAGAGGCGGTCGTGAAGGAGCATCAAAGATGGGAATCTGGTGGATGGTAGTGGGCAGCTTCCTTTATGCCTTTCTTAACCTAATCTTCTTCCTCTTTTTCATTCCAAAACAAAACGAAAAGAAGAAAGAAAACAAAGGACTAGCATAGATTGAGTGCCAACTTGCTTGTTAAAAAAAAGTAGTGCCTGGTCAACGCAAACGAAAGTAGAAAGACAAAAGTCAATTATGAAATTTATGAGTTGGTCTTTGCCTCTTGGGAATAGCAACATGAACTCACTGGGTCTGGTGAATCTAACTACCGAAAGTTTGTAATATTTTTTTTAGACTATATATTCTAACTTATTCGAACTAATCCTAAATTTTTAAGATCTCATTTTAATAGTCTTAGAGGAGGTAAGTTTAGAATCTTAAGATTTCTCAAGTTTTTACGTAATCTGTATACTTCTGCATATAAGGAATCATTACATACTTGATTGGTCAATTGTTAATTAATTATTGGCCCTACTTAACATTAAGTTCCCAATAATTCTCAGGTTAGTAGCTTTAACTCTCATATTGTCGCTAAAAGTAAGGGCATTCGTAATTGATTTGATAAAGAAGCTTTACCCAAAAAAAAGACTAGAGAATTATTAATAAGAAAATTTTCTTATTTCTTATGACTCAAACTCAAGACTTTCGATAAAAGAGAGCCTTAATTGATGAGTTTACATTATTTAGACCGTTACTCGTTGTCACGTTTGTAATTCTAATAGCTATCAAACATTTGTCGGGTTTAAAAAAGTTCTTTACGAGCGTAACTTTTACATTTTTACAGAGAGATTGAGCCTGCTTATATAATTAAAAAATTTAACTTTTTAGTAACAAATATACAACTTTTACTTATTACTATCTTACATTCAGTATTATGGGAAAATGATCAACATAAACATAAAGAATGAAGCGAAAATAAAATTAAAAGAATATAAGTAAAAAGAAAAGAAAGGGTTAGACTTGCCTTGCTTTCTCTTAAGACTCCTGGACTCTCACTTAGAAAAAGAAAGAGGAAGTAACTTGGCTCATGTAATTGCTCTCGTCTCACCGATATTCTCTCTCTCTCTCTAGAGCTTCCTACTGTAAGTTGATACCCTGAGGCTTGGGAATCCCAGCTGTATCTCAAATTTTGCTTTCTGTGGGTTTTGCGATGACTCTCTGTTCTTCTGATCTTGGTTTTTAGCTCCTAATTTCTTTTTTCTTTTCAGTTTTGAAAATTGAGTCTTTGTTATACGGTTTGAGCAGGCTTTTGTGGTGTATTTTTTTTTATTACTTATTTTCAAGTACTTTTTTCTGTTTTCTTCCAGTTTTGAAACCCACTTTCTTTTCTGACCGATGATTTGTTAACCCTTTCTTTTTTTTTTTTTTCTTGTTGTCTGTTGTCGGTGTTCATACTGAATTTGCATTATTTGGGGTTTCTTTTGTTGGTGGTGATCCTTCTCTTTTCCTTACTAAATTTCGGTTTAAGTCAAAATTATTGCTTTTTATGCTTTTTTTTGGCTAATTATTACTGGGTCTGATTAAAAGTTTGGCTTTTGGTTTGGTTGGATATTTTATAATTTTGTAGAGAGTGAAACGGGACTTTGGTTACTCTAATGAGGAAGGGTTCGAGGACCAACTGCAAGTCCGCATCTCACAAGCTGTTCAAGGACAAAGCCAAGAATCGGGTTGATGATCTGCAATTGGTGTTCATGGATCTGCAGTTTGCAAGGAAAGAAAGTCGAACCATTGATGCGGCTGTGCTGGAGGAGCAAGTTCATCAGATGCTTCGTGAGTGGAAAGCTGAGCTTAATGAACCATCACCAGCGTCCTCCTTGCAACAAGTTAATATCACATATTTTATCCCATTTCAGTTTATGTATGCTATCAATGAGTATGTGGATAAAATTCTGTGCTTGATTGTTTTTGTGTTGTAAAGACAAAAGAGATTCTATGCTTGATTGTGTTTGTGTTGTAAAGACAAAAGAGATTCTATGCTTGATTGTGTTTGTGTTGTAAAGACAAAAGAGCTGTGATTAGTGATGGTGATAGGAAGTGTTGGAATAAAATGCTCTCCTTGAGAATTGCACATTTGTTGGTGACAGGGTGGAAGCCTTGGGTCATTCTCGACAGACATATGTAGATTGTTACAGCTTCGTGATGAGGAAGACGATGCTACGAGCGGATTGGTTTTACCAAAGCTTGAGCCTTCTGACCACAATTTGCAAGCTGGAGACAATGCGGTGTTTCATGGGGTTGGGCTTTCTTTTAATCTCTTATTTCTTGTGTTTCATCTATCTATTAGTTTTGTGTGTGTATGTGTGTGTGTGCACATGTGTGCTTGCGTGTTTTGATTGTTTGGAGCTTTTACAATTTTTTTCTTGTTTGTTGAGATGCACTGATTGGACTTGGATAAATTTTAGGCAGGAGGGAAGTTCACTTATATTCACACAGTATACAGATGTTTAGATTTTTAAAAATTCCATATTCCAAGTTTGCAAGTGTTAGTACAGCTGAATGCAATTTGACAGAATGTGTACTATAGTTTATTCTTGGCATTAATGTCCTACATATATCATTAATCCTTTGACTTCCATTCATGATTGGTTCTATCATGTGGAAGATCATAGGAAACCTAGGGAATTGTCCCCTTGTGAACTTTTGTTGATATTCTCTTTAATTGCTGGAGGAGCATGATGAGAACTCTATTCTAAGGATTTGCTTGGTCCATGGTGGTGGCCAAGTTGATCTGAAGTCCATGATAAGTTATTTGATGGTGCGTTCAAAAGAATTTAGTCGGTTTTAGTGCTCTCGGAGATGTCAATGCATTTTTTTTTTGCAGCACAGTTGTTTAATACTGTATACAACTGTTTGGTGGCTCAACCAGGATTGCTGATGGGAATTGTTTTTACTTATTTTCTTTGTGGAGTAGATGTCCAGTATTATGTTATTTTTCTGTCTGTTTTCAGCTTGGTCTGTTGATAATATTCGCTTGGTACTTGCACTAGAGGTCTATTTTAGCCTGTAAATCTTCTCTTTGATCTCGTTCTTTTAAAATGCAGATTGCAAACTATTTTCTAATGTATGCACATAATGCATTTTCCTGAACCTATTAATGCTTACGATTGTAGATCACCGAGGTAAACGTTCTCCTAAACTTTTGTTGTCTGTGTTTTGTGTACGCTCTGTAAATGATGTTTACTTGGAAGTTTAAAATGCTATTATTATTATACATGTTTAACACACTTTTGTCTGTTTTTAGACAATTATTGACATTTCCATCATCTCGGTTAAAAGGAATCTGCTGTTGATTCTTGATTTCATGTGTTCCAGGAATATTTACTGAATAAGGGACAACAAGAACATAGCTTTCCACTGGTTGGTCAATGCAAAGACTCCCCTTCTGGAGCTCGTGGTATGGCGGTTAACAATTTAGAAGAGGCAGCTCAGCTGGACTACCATCAGTTTGATTTGCCCCAAAGTTTTGAGCACAACTTTTATGCTGGTTATAGTGGCACTGAATTATGTGGAGAGAATGGTATGCATCAGTTTTCTGGCTTTCTACCAAGTATGGGTCCGCCACCTTCTGCTTTTCTAGGACCAAAATGTGCACTCTGGGACTGTCCTAGGCCTGCTCAAGGAGGGTTGGACTGGTGTCAGGACTATTGCAGTAGTTTTCATCATGCCTTAGCATTGACTGAAGGCCCTCCTGGGATGGGTCCAGTACTTCGACCTGGGGGCATCGGCTTGAAGGATGGCTTGCTGTTTGCTGCTCTTGGTGCGAAGGCTCAGGGGAAAGATGTTGGTATCGCAGAATGTGAAGGAGCTGCAACTACAAAGTCTCCTTGGAATGCACCTGGTGAGTGAGTTACAAATCCAAGTCTCTAACAATAGATGATGACTCTTTCTGTTTCATCATTTTCTGACATTTGAAACAGCTAGTGTTCTTTAATAACAAACAGCATGCCTTCTAATTGTTGTATTTCCATTAAATTTTCCTCTATGGTTGCAGAGCTCTTTGATCTTTCAGTTCTTGAGGGTGAAACAATCCGAGAGTGGCTCTTTTTTGATAAACCTCGTAGAGCATTTGAGAGTGGGAACAGAAAGCAAAGATCTTTACCAGATTACAGTGGACGTGGTTGGCATGAATCAAGAAAGCAAGTGATGAATGAATATGAGGGGTTAAAGAGATCCTATTATATGGATCCACAACCACTCAACAATTTTGAATGGCATCTTTATGAATATGAGATCAACAAGTGTGATGCATGTGCTCTGTATAGGTTGGAATTGAAGGCTGTCGATGGAAAGAAAAATGCCAAGGGGAAACTAACAAACGAGTCTGTTGCTGATCTTCAAAAGCAGATGGGAAGGCTTACAGCTGAATTTCCGTCTGATAACAAGCGCTCTGTTAAGGGGAGGACCAAAACGATCGCCAAAGTTGGTGTTGGGAGTGCTTATTCACCGTCAAATCGGATGGCAGCAATAAATGAAGCATTTGATTATGGGTTGGGTCCCCAATATGATTATCTTGTTGAGAATATAGGTGACTATTACGGGACGTAACTTAAGAAGTTACTAACATGAAAGAACTTGATCATATTATGGGTAGGGTTGGTCTTTGGTTTTCAACTAAATAACGTGGGTTCAAGCTCTTTGTCAGTTACGTGCATGGTTGATTTCACATGCAGCTTACATCTGTTTCAGACGCTGGAGCAGTTTCTTACGTGCGGAAAATGAAAGAGGTAATTTTTCGCAACTAATATGGTAGGTTGAAACTCCAGATGCTGTTTGGTGTCACCCAGTATAGTAAACGGGTGGGTGAAACCTATTTCAAGAGAACAGACTCACATTTTTGGGTGGGTTCTTCAAGACTACTAATTTCCAAAGGAAGATATCTTCTGAATATGTTAACTTCCTGGCTGCTACTATGTAAGTAAAGCATGACATGCTTGGTTGTTCACGAGTATCTTAATCTTACTCGTGAACCCGTAAATGATAATGTTCCGTTCCAATAAACAACCTGGTATTGCAATTTCCTGCGTTTGACTTTTGGTGTTTGATATATAATAGGCCTTGCACGCACACGCACATCTTATTGTTAAGTTTTACCAACAGACTTGCGGCCTTTTGCTGGCAAAGCCGAACTCGTTAAGGCGTGCAGATGTTTTCATGAAAAAAGGTAGGCAGCCAAGTCCAAGCATTTGCTCTAAACGCTTCCACTAAGTTCAAGACTTTCCTGGGTCCTACTTCTTACATTTGTCACTTGTCCTGTTCACATACCTACTTATCGTTAATATACTCTGTATTTCTAAGTCACACCAACATACTAGATTACAATATTAATCCAGTTACCCAGGTAAACAAGAATTCTCAGGATAGATCTTCAAATTATCATGCTAGAAGTTAATAAAAATTGTGTGAACTCTCGTTTACTTGCTGAACTGAAAGATATTAAGCGTAGTCTATAATATTAGATCTTAAAATCCTATTCAAGAATCTAAACTTTGATGAGATGTTCAAATTGTATCGATTTTAAAGTTTTCTTAATGCTATAATGCTACAAATATGGTAAATACCCATCTTATCTTGTAATATTTTAAGTTGATAATTGATACTTGTCAAAGCGTGAACCTCAAAATGCTTCCAATGCCTTTGCATAATCGTATAGCCAAGCGTCCATAATTAGTTGGGAAATGGATTGAAGTTTGCCTTAAAATCATTACTCCATTGTTGGAAGAATGCTATCCGCGTTGCATGCGATCCCACATGTTTAATCCATAGTATACGAACAGCAGAGAAGAAGAAGAAAATTGTATTTCTTTTAGTTGCAGTATTGTGGCTTTTATAGCTAAATATAACAGATATGCTAAGCTAAAATTAAGGGAAAATGATCTAAACAAATCACATATACACAGCATCAGGGAAATCAAGGTAACGTTGACTGAGTCTGCTCATATCCAAATCAGCTGCTGATATCGTAACAGAGTCTGTACAATCCAAATCAGCTGCTGATATCTTAACATGCCCCCTCAAGCTGAAGACGGAGAAGGCTGAAGGCGGAGCTTGTCACGATGGTGCAAAAACAGACGAGAGCCTAAAGGTTTGGTCATTATGTCAGCAATCTGATGTTGGTCTGATATAAATTTAATCTGAACTTTTTTGCGCTGTACTTGATCTCTCACAAAATGAAAATCTAGTTCAATATGTTTCGTTTGAGCATGAAAAACTGGATTTGATGTCAAGTAAATTACCCCAATGTTATCACCCCATAGGGTTGCTGGTGAAACTTGATACCCAAGTTCGGACAGCAAGGACAAAAGCCACATAATCTCAGATATAGCATGAGCAATAGAACGGTATTCACTTTTCGTTGAAGAGCGAGCAACAATGGACTGTTTCTTGGATGACCATGATATTAAGTTATTCCCCAAATAAATTGCATAACCAGATGTTGATTTTCGATCATCAAGGCAGCCAGCCCAGTCGTTATCCGAAAAACACTGTAAAGATATTGGAGAAGGATTAGAGAAAAAGAGACCCATAGAAGCAGTACCATTGAGATAACGCAACAAACGTTTGGCTGCTATCCAGTGATCTTGCGTTGGTTGATGCATGAACTGCGCAAGTTTGTTAACTGTGAAGGACACATCTGGTCTAGTAAGAGTAACATATTGAAGAGAACCAACCAGATGCCGAAATTGTTCTCCATTGGACATGAGTTCACCACCATGCTTAGATAGTGGCGGAGTGGTAGCCATAGGAGTCAGTTGCCTTGCTGTCAATCATGTTAAACTGATGCAATAAATCATGGACATATTTCTGCTGTGATAGCACAATTCCAAAGGATGTCGGAAGCACTTCAATGCCCCAAAAATAATGCAACTTGTCAAGGTCTCTAACCAGAAACGTAGATTGTAAAGCTTGCAGAAAAAATTCTAACTTGCTAGAATCAGAGCATGTAAGCAAAATATCATCAACATAGATTAAAATGAAGCATGTAATATTACCCTCCCTGTAAATGAACAAAGAAGTGTTTGCCTTGGAAGCTTGAAACCCAATCTGTAACAAAAAAATTACTCAATCATTGAAACCAAGCACACGGTGCCTGCCGGAGCCCATACAGAGATTTCTGTAACTTACAAACATAATCCGGATGAATGGAATCAATGAACCTAGGTGGCTGAGCCATATATATATCCTCCTCAAGATATCCATACAAGAACGCATTAGATATATCCAGCTGACTAATCGGCCATTTAGACACAGTAGCAAGAGACAATATTGTGCGAATTGTTGTTGCTTTGACTATCGAGCTGAAGGTCTCATTGTAATCAATTCCAGGTTGCTGAGAGAAACTCTTTGCAACCAAACGAGCCTTATAGTGCTAAATATCTCCATTATCTTTCCGTTTAATACAAAATAGCCATTTATTTTCTACAATGTTGGTATTTGGAGGGCGAGGAACCAACTGCCATTTTTTATTTTGCAAGAGGGCATTAATTTCACTTTCCATGGCCTGCCTCCATTGAAGATGAGGCTAAGCTTGATTGCAGGTCTGAGGTTTATGAGACAAAAAATCAAGCTTGATTGTACATATTAGAGCATGTCGTCTTTATCTAGTGGATGGTCGAAGCTGCATTAGGTGAGTTCAGATGGGGCTTTGTGGTAGAGTAATTGGTGGAAAGTGAGAGGAAAGGTCGACTACAAGGTGTAAAGCTGGTGGATTTTGTGGATTGGTATATGGGACGATTTGGTTGTGAGGGGAAGAAGATGTATTGGATGTAGGAGAGTCTAATTATTGTCGGATGTAGGCGCTGGTGAATGATTTGGATTTGGCAAGGTGTTTGTCGTTGAATTAGACTCTGCATATAAATTTATATTAGATAAAGTCATACCTGATTCAACTGGAGTGCCCAAATGATGCGGTATCTGATTTGTGATGGATAGCCATGGTGTAGTAAGTGGAGGCGGAACTGTACTTGTAGATAATTGAGAACCAATAAATGTGTTTGAATCAAACTTGACATGCCTAGCTAGATAAACACGCTTTGACGTGGGATCTAGACAACAATGAGCATGATGGGAAGGACTTGTTCCTAAGTAAATACACGGTATGGACCTGAATGAAAATTTGTGATTAGAATACGGTCTAAGAAATGGATAGATGGTACAGCCAAAAGGTTGTTGGGTAAGATAATTTGGTGAAGACTTATACAAACACATAAACGGACTATGATTTTGAAGGGTTGGTGATGGCATTATATTTATAGATTGAACACTATATTCAGCAGCATAGTTCTAGTATTGTAAAGGTAATTTAGCATGAGAAAGCAATGTAAGAGTAGTATCAATGAGATGGCGAATTTTTCTTTATGTGGTACCATTTTGTTCGTGAGTATAAGGACATGCTATCCTATGAATTATACTAGTCTGTTGAAAATATTTATGCAATTTTTGGTATTCCCCTCCCCAATCAGAATGAAAAGCTAAAATTTTTGAATTAAATTGACGCTCTACAAGAGATTGAAATTGAAGAAATATGGCATAGACACACTTTTATTTTTCAACAAATATAGCCATGTAAAACGAGTGAAATCGTCAATAAAAAGTAGAATATATTTATGACCTAAACTAGACACAATAGGAGCAGGGCCCCAAACATCAGAGTGAATTATTTGAAAGGGACCCGTGCTCTTGTGTTCAACAGAAGCTAAGGAAAGTCTAGATAATTTTCCTAAGTTGCAAGCAGAACAAGGATTAAAATGAAAACTAGAGCAAGGTAACTTGAAATTTTTGATTATTTTGGACACAGTCCTACGATGTGGATGACCCAAGGCAGAATGCCAATCGAAAAACGAAGGAAAAGTGGTTGTCATGGCGAACTTCAAGGGTGATTTAAGAGAATAGATACCATCTTCACTTGGACCCTGCAGAAGAATCTTCTTGGTGACCTGATCCTTAACAAAACAACAGTGAGGCCAAAATTCAAAGAAACAACAATTGTCAGTGGTGAATTTCTAAATAGATAAAAGATTTTTTTTTACAATTTTAGGAACACAAAGGGTATTTTTTAAATGAAGGGGACCATTGCAAGAGGGAATGGTAACTGTATCAGTGTGAGAAATCGGTAAGCCAACACCATTTCCAACATGAAGATGATCATTACCCTGATATTCAGTAGCTGTTGAGCGCCGTTTCCGGAACCCAACTCTTAAACAGAACCATATGACGTGAACGTATTCCAATGAGGTCTCCTTAACCATCTTCAATTTTTTTTTTCATAACTTCCCAATCATTTACCTCACAATTTGTCCAATGGTGTGCCCACATAGCTTAATCACCATA
>JANVCQ010000002.1:38535397-38547615 GCA_025531925.1 Erythroxylum plowmanianum
AACAAATCAACATACAATTAGACTCAAATTATTTTAGAACCAACTTTCAACACACCCTTACAAATGATTCACTCAATGTACTCAAAGTGTTTGGGGTGGAAAAATAACAAACTCTCAACTCATTATATAGGAGGATTCTTAACTATAACCTTGAAATAAAATCACATCTCCACCACTAATAAGTAAACTAGAAACAAAAATTAAAATATCTTTTAAATAAGGTGTAATAAGGCTTAGGTAAAATATGTTAGGGATATTAAAAAGGGTATTAATATTAAAGGAAATTCACAAGTACAAGATTGCATAAAACTTAGTTCTTCATAACATAGGTACTTCAAATAATAATTTCATTGGTAAAACAATAATTCTTCTCACTCTCCAAAAAATATCATAACTCTTTTTTTCAATATGCTCGTAACTGATGATTTTCAACTTTTTTTGGAAAATAAAATAAATCCCATTAAAAAGTGACAAATTGGGTATAATCGAGTTTAGTCCACTTTAGGCAAAGAATTATGACATAGAGCTAGGCACATTCTATATAACTTAGTCTAAATCATATTAAGATTTTAAAGCCTAAGTAACTTGGACATTCGGTATCAATTGCCACTTGTCATAATCTCCTTACCGCTTAGTGCTGTATAGGTGCCTCCAAATTCTTTGACTCTTCAAGTCTTCTAGAACAATCTCTTAGGCGATTCATAGGGTTATAATCTAAATAATTTTAAACTTTTGAACTTCTTTTGAGTAACTTTGGAAAGAATATAAAATTATAACAATGAAGCACTCAAGAAGAAACAAGGTAACAATCACCATGTACGATAAATCATAGAAATATTGGACCATTTTTCCTTTAAAATTCTTCAATATAACCTAAGTTTCAGGCAAGTAAATACAACTTCTTCAGGGTTAAAAATAACAAAAGGTTTTTAACCAAATAGAGTAAAGGCTATCAATATGGTTATAATAAATTAAAAGGCTAAGTCTCAACAGTGGTTCTCCTAAGGTATGAAAATAGGTTGGATAATAATAAAAAAAATAGGCTAAAATGAAGGTTTAAATCTAAATGCCTTTATCAATTTAATGTATCTAGTTTAAAAATGTCGTCTTAACATGAATAATAAAAGTGAGTTCTAGAACCATCTAACTATACATGATAATACGCAACAAATAATAAAAGAGCAACAAATAATGATATCCTTGGTCTGAGGCTCAAAAACTCACAAAAAAGGTCTCATGTGCGTAAATAATATGCAATTTTCATTCAAATTAACTAAATGATTAGTAAAAATATGGCATGTCCTTTTACATACTAATTTAATTCAATAATCAACAATAACCTAAAGTATTTTAGATAGATTTTAAGTAAATTGAGATTTTAGTTAATAAGAATAAATAATAAATATTATAATAAGTTTAATAATTTTGAAAATTTTCATCAACCCTTTCTCCACTCTTAAAATTGTCCATTGTCCCCAATATACACAATATCAGCTCAGAAAAATATAATATCAATGAAAATCCAAAAAGTGAGAAAGGAATATTTTGGTACTTCCTTTAATAATAAAAAGTAAAAATTATGAATTCGGTGAAGATTCCATCTAATATTATGTACAATCATCCTCGAAAAATGGAAACAAAAGGGGGTAAAAAGGATAAGAGGAAATAAAAGAAATAAATAAAATAAAGTTAAAATAGACATTCAATAATGAAATTTAAATAAAATAATAAGAAAAAATAAAATAAGAAAAAAAACAAAAAAAAAAGAAACAAAAGAAAACCCTAATAGAGCATCCTAGATTGCTGTTAAAGCTGTCAATCCGTTGGTGAGTCTGGTACGTCAGTCGCTAGAGGATCCTCAGGTCTATAAACATCATATGGCTATGGAGTCGAAGATGATGTCGTCACTTTAGATGGTGGAGGCGGTATGAAATCCCAAAGTCTCCTACGATTTACATCATAACCTCCTCCATCCATCTTTCATGGCCCTTTAGTCTCAGCATCCACTCCATTAGCTCCTGCTGGTTCACTTGGATGATATGCTAGACACCCATAATTTGCCCCATATACTTCTCTAGGCAATCAATCTTCAATTGGTCCTTATATCCAAATGGTGTTAGTATCCTGGGTGATCTTACACTCTCTGACAAATCTAAATTCTCCTGATGCTCAGCTCCTCCTATCTGTGGGGGTGGTGAGTTTGTCTTGGCAGTTTCTCTAGTATATTAGGGCAATCCCTATTTACTCTTATAGCTACCTACTCATCTAACTCTCCTAACAGTCAATAGACATCTCGTGTAGGTCTATGCCTCCTCATAATCATGTGCATGCTCTTCATTACATCTAGGTCGAGGGTGACTATGATGCCAAAAAGCCTTATTAAAGGCATCCAGCTGAATATTTCCATCCTCTTCGCCATTCTTGTCACGTAGGTCTTAATGTATATCATCCCTACTTTTTTCTCCTTGCTCCCAAAAATACTGGGCTAAGGCATGCCCTAGGTGTATCAGAGTCCTCGCGTTCATACTCAATAAATAAAACACATCCAAATTCCTAACTATCTGGAAGTTATCGCCCTACCCACCTTATGTATGACTCAAGATTCTATTGGATATATTTAAGTATAGGAGTAGATTAGAATCCTTTGTTTTGCTCAGGTCTAATCTAGCTCCTCACTAATGTTATGCCAGTAATAACAGATATCCATCCCATATTCGGAGGGTAATGTACTCTTACATCTCTATAAAGTCCTGATCATAGAGGTCCATCATTACAGAGAAGTTCATGTAACTCATTCTCTTCATATCCCCAAGCTTTCAAAATTATATCGTACTTAGTTGGTCTCAATCATAATGACCATTTTTCACGGAGAACGTAAAGCATACCTCAAGTGTAAGCTTCTAAAAAATTTTCTAGAGGCTTCAAGAAGATTAGTGGTGGTATTTGAATCCAAAACAATAACAAAATCATGTTCTTGCTTCTCAAAGTTAGAAATTTACCAAAATTGTTACTTTAGTCGGCGCTGTCAGTGGATCTAACCTTTTATTTCTCCTTTAAAACTCCCTTCAATCATGCCAGTCAGTGTTTTGAAATCCGAATCGGTCATCGAATCGAAGGCTTTATTGGTTACCGGTTTGACCGGTTCAATCGGTTCAATCATCAGTCGAACCGGTGTGACGTCATAATTATGCAATAATTATATTTAATTATATATAATATTAAAAATATTAAAAAATATACAAAAAATAAAAAATAAAAATTTTATTGAACCAGTGGTCGGACCGGTCAATTGACCAGTTTTCACTGGTTCAATTGAGAGCTAGTTTTTAAGGGTGAACCGGACCGGATAGCCAATTGGTCATCGATAGAACCGATCGGAAACAGAGATGCCATTATAACATTCTAATTAATGAAGAATGGTGTGCGACAACAAAGAAAAGGGTAAAACAATCTACAAAGAGGAGTAGCAATATTCGTAATTGCATAATGTTTTATTCCCAAATTAATTAGGGTTTTCTACTCTTTGTCTTCCAAATTTTTTGATTGTCCTTAATTTTATTTTAATTACTTAAATAAATCTAACTTATAAAACTTAATCCAACAGTTATTATACGTGTCTAAATTTAAGTTTAACATGATTTGTCATATTAGTAATATTAACAGAGACACTAATGTTGTGTTATATTTGAAAAAAATTGAAAGTTTGAGTGTTTAATTACTACTTATTAAAATTCAAACTATAATTGCAAAATTGAGTAAAGTTTGAGATTTTTTTGTAATTAACCTATTTTATAATAGATTTTGTTAAGATAACTTAATAGGATTTTATTATAAAAATCAAGTTATATTAATGATACATATATCATAACGCCTTTTATGTTTATAAAATTATAAAATGTTTTGTACAAGGATAGATAAAATTATATAAGAAGTTCATTTTTTTTAATCTTTATAAGAAATGATATAATAACTCGATCAAACACATATAACTTTTAAGATAAATCTCAAAAATTAATTTTTATGAATTTACGTGTCTGATAAACAAAATTTAAAGGCTTGTGTGTTTTTATTTTTAATAAAAACTATCTATTTAAATTTTTAGTTTCTATTTCTATTTCTATTTTTTATTTTTAATTGATGAAAATTATAAAAAGTGGTTTTTGTTTTTTATAATCTACTATACTATTGAATAAATATATTTTTAAATTATTTAATATTAATTATTAATACAAATTATGAATTATGAATTTAATATTTTAATTAATAAATATAATTTTAATTTAAAACATATTTAAAAGCATATAAATTTCTTTTTTAATAATTAAAAATATATATTAATTTATAAATAAAATTTTAATTATTAAAATTATTAATTCAAATAAAATATAATATTTTTTGATAATTATAAATATTAAGAATAAGATATTTATTTAATAAATTAATTTACAGAAATAATTTATTTTAAAATTTTGTTTAATACGTAATTATTATCAATAACTTCAATGAAAAAACAAAAGGAAATGTAACAGTCATAAGTATTCGCTGGCAAAGGCGGGTACAGATCTTCTCTACCCTTATTTTGTACTTTTAATCTCAAGCATTCAATGCAAAAATTGGACAGTCGAAAACAAAAAAAAACAGAGGATACTGAGTAAGGTTACAGAAGATCTTTTCCCGGCAAAGTCAGAAGAGCTCTGAAAACTGCCACCTAAATATGTTGATTATTGCCGACGACAGTGATGGTTAAATCACACACTCTAACTAATACTGACACCTGGTGAGCGTTAAATGGGTCCCATGTGATTGACTAAAGCCGGCTACGTGTAGCGTTAAGATTGCAGCCTTAGTTAGCCCCCTGCGTGAGAACAACCACACAGTAGCAGTAGCAATCGACTAGGTCTTCGGATGGATTATCTAAAGTTGAAGCCGAGTTCGTTTCTTTCCAATTTCAATTCGATCTTCTTTATCTCCGTCGCTGAGCTCAGTTGCGGCGGTGTTTGTCGGTGGTTACGATGGGTAGGGGAAAGTTCAAGGGCAAGCCCACCGGCCACCGGATGTTTTCCACTCCCGAAGAGATGGGTATCTCTTTCTGTTCTTTATAATACTGTGCTCATAGTATTGTTTCTATTTTAGAAGTTTGAATTTTGGTTCGCTGTATGTTTTTTGAACTTCTGGGTTAGCATGTCGTCAGTTGCAAAATCAGCACTGAAATGTTGTTTTAATTGCGAAAATTACTTTTCTCAGAAATAGATTATAGTGAATATTCTATTGTTTAAAGAGTTGTGACACACTTGGAACAGCTCCTTTGATTTGGGGCTTTTAAGTTGGTGTAAGAATTTTGAGATTTCATTGGTTAAGGTACATTGTTCATATGGAGTTTGAGTTGGTTTGTAGTTGTATTTGAGGTTGCTTTAGTTTTCATGCTATTTTCTTATGGTGAAATGTATGACGATTAGATGGAGCAATACCTGATACCTGATTCCAAACTTATCCTCTTGTGATGTATGTTTGAAGTCGCGGGGACGTCGTCAAGGCCTCGGACGTTCAGACGAGTAAGCCATTCTTCTGTCTCTATATGTTTATATATGTATTTACTAGAATTGTTGGACTGTTTATGTGATCAAACTAAATGGTTGGTTGTTGTTTGGCATCATAGGAAGAGGCTGAATACGTAGAAGAAAATGATGAGGAAGAAGCTGGAGAGGAGTCTGAAGAAGGATCTGAAGATGATTATGATGTTGGTAACTTATGCTGAAAAAGCATTGGTGGAAGATTTAGTTGACTTGTATTTGCTTGCTTGATTTATTTAACTTCCTTTTTTCTCACTTATAATTTTAGCAAAAGCGTAAAGGAACACAAGGTGTTATTGCGATTGAGAATCCTAATCTGGCTAATCCAAAAAATATGAAGGCCAGGGACGTTGATGTAAGCTTCAGTGACTTTGCTGCTTCTCCATTCTTTCTAATTTCGGTTTAAACCAACGGTCCTGCTCTTCTTCTGTAGGTGGGGAAAACGACAGAGCTTTCTAGGCGTGAAAGGTTTGTAATTGCTAATTTCTTATTATGTTTTTATGGAAACATTCCTTTCTGTTGATTTGTTCCTGAAGAAATAATGTTTTCATATCTGTTTCATTTGAAATAAGTATTTGTGGATAAGGGAAAAAAACTTTTATCCGGTTATTCTACTGGGATTCTAACCTGGTGTCTTGGTCTTTATTTGACATTTGTTTTTATTTATTTCCAGAGAGGAGATAGAGAAACAAAGAGCACATGAACGATATATGAGGCTGCAAGAACAGGGAAAGACAGAACAAGCAAGGAAAGATTTAGGTTAGTTTAGCCTTTGTTCTTCTTTGTTTGTTTATAGGATGAACTTAAGAGCATTGAGGTGTGTTTGCATCCGTTTTCCACTAGAATATCATGAACACTTGACATGGTTAGTGAGCATCTGCTTGTGCCTGATGGTTGGACACTTTGGGTAGCCTCTAAAATAGAAAGCACCTACGAAGTTAACTAGTACCCTTGAAGTGATTAATATGACACTGATATTGTTAGGATTCCACATGCTACATATACTATGATAGTTGTTAAGTGTTTTATGTAGTGATATCCATTTTTTGCTAGTACTTGCTAATTAGGAGGAATAGCCTGTTGTTTTGTTTTCATTTCCCTTGTTTTTGAGGTCGTCTCCATGGTTTAAATTAATTTGTTTATTATGTAGAGCGTCTGAGTCTAATAAGACAACAAAGGGCAGAAGCTGCTAGGAAGCGGGAAGAAGAGAAAGCAGGTAATATTCAGTGACAATCAATAATCTTCCTATGCCTTTGTATGTTATACTTTGACATGCTAAATTAAAAAATGAATATATGTTCTTACAGCAAAAGAGCAGAAGAAGGCGGAAGCTCGAAAATGAATATCTGGAAGAAATCATGATGATATGCACGACCTCAAAGAAATCTGTTGCTTACGTTAGTAATTATCAAACAAAAGATCGTTGTTTATGCTTCACAGCCACAGTAAAGTAATTATATCCACGATACTCCTTGCAAATCTTAGCTTTGTTTGTATTGCAAGAGTAATTACATTTGAATGTTGCTTATGATCCTAGCTTTGTTTGAACAGCAATGTGTATGGTATCACTTTATTGGGAGATCAATTCACAAACTAAAACTATTATCTTTTTTATGTCAATGCAATTCACAAACGAAAACTATTATCTTTTATATATCAATGCTTGTGAGATTAGGTAAAATAAGGTTTTTAAATTTTAACACAGTTGTCAAGTTGGTGTGTTAAATTTAAAAAAGTGAAGAAGTTAATGCACCTAAATCAAATTATCTAGTTATTAGTTTGGTACAATATTAATTGGCAATAATGAAATTATAAACATTATTGAATATAAACAATGTCGGGTACAGAAAAATGTTAAAGAGGAGCAATTTTTTATTTTTATTTTTTGAGATTCTCAAGCAATTGTAATGTTCCATGGGGTAACAGGTGGCATGATTAGAATATAAATAAACAAGTCTAATGAATCAGAAGCACTACGCACCGATCGAAGCACAGAAGCTGCTCGGGAGACGAAAGTCACTCTGCCATGGCTGAACCCCCAAAACCCAGCACTGATTCTCACCAACCTTCTTCTTCTTCTAATGTTCCCTCACGTGGCTCCAACGGGCAAGCTGGTGGGCAGAAGATCTCGTACCCAAACCCTCCCGACCCAACCAACCCTGACCCCGCAACTTTGAGGGAGCAGTGGAGGTTCGCTATCAAGCAGTACAGCAGATGGTACTCTCACGCCTGGGGCACTGCTATTCTCGCCGGTGTTTCATTCTTCGCTCTCGGCTGGATCATCAAGGGCTCCAACCCCCTCCCTTCTTTCAGGACCGATGGGTCTTCCTCTGACGATGCTAAAAAACCTCGCCCGTGATTCGGTATGTCTATTTGGATTCTTATCCAACTGGTTTGGGGTTTTTATTGATATGCTTCACCTTGGTGTTGCAGATGTCACAACCATTCTCTTAACTGCACCCAGATGTTCTTATATCCGGTACATTTAAGTAGTTTATTTTACACCGAAAAATTGGGTTTTGCTGGTAAAAATTGATGCGATCTACCATTTGCCTTCTAGCTGGAAGGAAATATATCCTTTCCAAGTGTTGTGTGGGTTTTGACAGATTGTTGTGGATGAGTTTATGTGGCCATGTGCAGGTAAATTTTGTAATTAATCTCAAAATGTTTGTAAGCAGTGCCACGGGGCAACTGGCTAACTAGGTAAGGTATGCTTGATATACATACACAGCAGCTTCAAGAAACCAGAAAACTACATCTTATTATCACTCTTATGATTTTCTCATCCCTACGAGGAAGAGGAGCAACCAAATGAAAAGCTGGTCAATCTAGTGCCAAGCAGCAGCGAAGCTCATCAAATTGAGGTATCCGGACAAAGTAACAATATCTTCGAGGTCCCCAAGTTTACCTGGTTAGTTATGTGTGTGCTTCCGAGTCGCCGTTTACCCAAAAAACAGACGGTGTACAACAATGTAAAGATAAACCAACCTTAAATGGTATATAATATAAACCCAAATAAACAAACTCTTTGAACACAATCATAGTGAATCGAGAATGCAAAATAAGAAAGTCTAGAAAGGAATATCAGATCCTAACTCTTTAACTGATACGTTTCAGAAGGCAGTTTTGAAATGTTTTGTTGAAGTAACATTCTCATATGGCAGAACAAACCTATGATATGAACAAGGGAATTAGATCTCCAAGGTAACAACGTTTAGACCTTTTTCTTCATCAACCGACGAGATAACGTATGAAAAGTCAGTCCCAAGTCTTTTAATTTGAACAGCATCCAGCCTTTTTAACAGCTGACACATCATCTTTGCCTCCGACATTGATGGTCTGTCCTTTGGGCAAAGCAGCTGGATCGTCGCCGATGTCAAGAGCCTTCCTGCTCACAACTCGATAAATCTGGGTCAGCACTTCTGTGAATGCGTTCTCAACATTCATAGATTCAAGGGCAGATGTCTCCATGAAGAAGGTGTTTTCTCGTTCCGCAAAAGACTGGGCATCTTCGGTTGAAACTGCTCGAAGGTGACGAAGATCTGCCTTGTTTCCTACTAGCATTATCACAATGTTAGCATCCGTGTGGTCCCGGAGCTCTTTTAACCATCTCTCAACATTTTCAAATGTAACATGGCGAGTGACATCATAAACCAGCAAAGCTCCAACAGCACCTCGATAGTATGCACTTGTTATTGCTCGGTACCTGTGTCAGGGAAAATTTACGGATGGTGAAGATGGAAGATTTCGGCCGGGCAAGCAGAAGAAAAAGAAAACTTGGGTGGGAGAAGAAGTGATGCCATGAGGTGCAATTAGGCAAAACAAGCAATTTCCTACTTCATAACTATACTCTTTGGGACAATACTAGGAACTGCCCAGATTTAATCAGCAGCTATTTCCAATGATAATTGGAACTCAAAATTGTTCATGAGCTCGTCTATGGTTCATGCAACTACCAAAGGTCAGCAAACAGAAAATTGACATTAACCAATAGATGGATTTCTGTAATTAAGTTTTTATTAGTTTTACTACATTTAGAGATTGGCATCCAAAGTGAAGTTACTTATCAGCCAGAACACAAGAAAATGGAATCTTTAAGTACAAATTGCATAAACATGCATTGGAGAAAAGACAAGAAATGGACTTGAATTTCACTCTTTTTACTCTTCAATTTTTTCAACCATCCTTGTGTTTTTTTGTCAATTTTCTGTAATCTCCAAACCAATCCACCAAATCCTTGGTTATCCCTTAAACTTCCATTTCTTTCCCTCCCAACGTATTTCTATAAATTTAAGCCCCACAAACCTCCTCCACACCTATAACTTTAAGTATTTCATGGCTTTTCCACGTTAATTAAAAAACTACCTTCTATGACAATCTATTGCTCATTTAAGCAATTCTGAGGACTTTTTCTATAATTACGTCTGAAGTTCAAACAAAAACGTGCAATAGTCCATTTATTCTTGTACTAATTTCTTTCCCCCTCATTTCCTTCAAGTTTCCATAAACAATGCAGCCCAACTCGTCAACCGTAATCCCATTAACCACACAATCCCACGTCGTCAAAATCTCAACAGGCATTGTTAATAAACAAAACGATTTATTAAAAAAAAAAACAAAGCAAAGAAAGCCCATTCCATTACCCGCAATCTAGGATCAAAAGATGTGGAGCTTGGATTAAACAGATCGAGATCTAGAAATTAAATGTATAAATGAAGAGAGGGGGAGAGGGAGAGAGAGACCGGACCTTTCTTGGCCAGCGGTGTCCCAAATCTGAGCCTTGACGACCTTGTCGTCGACACGAATGCTACGAGTCGCGAATTCGACGCCAATGGTGGACTTAGATTCGAGGCTAAACTCATTCCTCGTGAAGCGAGACAAAAGGTTTGATTTTCCGACGCCGGAGTCTCCGATCAACACCACCTTGAATAAGTAATCGTAATCATCGTCTGCTCTGTATGCTCCCATTGATTCCGATTCAAGAAAACAAAATCCAAAGGAATTGTGTCTTTTTTATCAGCTTGAAGAAATTTCCGCTTAAGCTTGGCGTCTTTGAATTGAATCCTTTTTTTCGAAACGGGACGTTGGAGAACGAAAGGCAAAGACACGCGAGAGAATTACTTCAAAACGATTCGGGGGTTGTATGTTTTCTTTTGACTTTAAAGAAAGCAAACGCGGTTTTATTGTTTTTATTTCAAATTTAATGTTGTAAGAAAATTTAACTAAAAATTGTAATTAAAATAAAAATATATATCTAAAAAGAGCTTAAAGAATAATCTCAATTTTGTAAATTTCGATCGTTGTCTATAATGTTTATTACTTCAGCACAAGCTACGATTACGATGGACTTCTCTAAAAATGTTGGGCCTCCACGACTGTTAAAATCAATGCCCCACCTCTACCTGGAAGTAAAAGAATCAAAGAGGTTGTTAGCTGATCACGTAATAGTATCGTGCATGAATTTATAAAATAAATCTACTTAATTACTTAAAACTCAATTCCTATCCTTCCAATTCCCGCTTAAAAATGTCAAGGCTTATATTTTCATAAAGCATTTAATGCTTCAAAGCTTTTCATAAAGCATTTAATGCTTCTGAAAAACTTTTTCAATCTTTTTAAACAAATACACAGATAATGCTTTGGTTTAAATAAAACATTTAATGCTTCTCTAGACTTTTCATTCATGCTTTTCTACTAAAATAACCCTAATGCCTTCTATCCGAACTCTTACACTTACCACATCTGTCTATTGACTTTCCATGTGGAAATTATGCTTGCCAAATCGCCAATAATGTGCGCTTCTTTAAACACGGCAATTGATGGAGCTTTTGGATTTGATCAGGTATTATTTTCTGCTGTTTTCTTCTCGATTTTGTGCACTGCTGTGATTCATGATAGTGATTTTTGTTGTTCTGGGTCCTTTTGAAATAGGTTGTAGATAACCGTCGTCGCTTCGCTTGAACCAGTCAAGATTTTGTTTCAGATATTATTTTCCATTGTTTTCTTCTCAGTTTTGTGCACTGTTGTGATTCATGATGTTGGTTTTTGTTATTCTGGGTCCTTTTGAAATAGGTTGTAGTTTGTCATCTCAGTTATTGCTGATAAGAAATAGATAGTGTTAATAGTTAGAGAAGCTAAGATCAGGGCTTTTCCTTTGAGAATTCATGGAATGAATTGCAGCCTCACTTGATATTATTATCACTTCTGGAGTAGTGACGATCTCTTACCTGATTTGCCCTTCCCAAATATTTTGCATTAGTTTCGCAAATATTCAGAAAAGTGAGGAAATTAGGTAGATAATCGCAAACCGTGATTGTTTTGTCTCCTTGTATAAAAGCTAGAAACTGACATAACGTGTTCGTATAACTTGCTTTCTCTATAATCAACGACGGGAATGGTCTGTAGTATCTTATGTGGCCACATGATTGGAATAATAAACTATGAAAGAACTTAAACCTATTTCTATTCTCACAATTTCTTATACTAGCCATTTTCCTGAAAATCATCCTTGGCTTGCTGATGTAGGCATAGTCAAGTTGGTTTACTTGATTCTTTTGGTGAACTTGCCTCATTTGTTTCTCTTTTTTGCTTGTTTTGGAGCAATTACTTGAGCATAGGTGCTTTTGTTTCTTATGATGGATTCCATCA
>JANVCQ010000002.1:38554069-38566584 GCA_025531925.1 Erythroxylum plowmanianum
CCCAAATTAATTTCAAATAGAAATTTAGGCAAACTAAACCTCAAAATAAATAAATCATGCTTAATGCGAATCGGGGCCCAACAATTATCTTAGGTTCTTTAGTTGCCTTATCTCTTAATTATACATATATTATTCTCCAAAAGCTTTGTAGTCAAGGCCTTTACAATTCTATTACTATAAATAGGATAATAAAATTATAGTCTTAAAAACCTTCAGGATAGCTTATAAAGAAACAATAAGTTGTCTTAGGATCTAACTTTCTCTTTAGTAGGCTATGGATCTTTATATATATATATATATATATATATACTATAGGAAGGCACTTTTAAGTCATCCATACTCAGACTAATCCTCGCTCGAGTCGGGTAGGTCCTTTGCGGGAGACAAAGTTTTGGCCTCAAGTTTTAAACGGCTGCATACATGAGGACAGTTTGAACCTGTGAGCTCATTTAAGCTAGAAGAACCCTTTATCAACTCACCTGCACCCTAGGGTTTATGGATCTGTATATTAGTTAGACATCTCTAAACCTTCAAATGATTCAAACTAGACTTTTCTATCATCCACAATTCAAAAGAAGTTTTAAGAAACAACTTATTTGAAACACAATTTAGGATGTAGTGTCTTGCATCGACATATATTTAAAAACTTTGGTCTCACCATCATGCTCTTCACTATGTCTTTTAATGTGTGATTATGCCTCTCGACTACTCGATTATGCTTATGTGTACCTAATATGGTCTATTATACAATTATACCACTTAGCAAAAGGTTCTCTCTCGTGAATCACCATGTCTACTATAATACTCTCAACAATGGTCTAGCCTAACAATCTTAATGGGTATATTAAGATGCTTCTTAATCTTTACCTTGAAAATTCTAAACTTTCTTAAGGTCTTAGAGTTTTTATTGATAAAATATAAGTAATCATATCAAGAGTAATCGTAAATAAAAGTTAAAAATAATCTCATTCCTCATAGTAGATGGTATCGAAAACTTCATACTTATAGTGAGCATACCTCTAATACATTCTACATAGGAACTAAAAACGTCGTGTAAACTAAATTAGGGAGGATTTTATTCTTAATCAACCTATCAACTTTTCGTTTCATATATAACCAAGTCTTTTATGCCATAAAGTGAATGACTTCTCATTGGTTAAACTTTTGTTAATTCCCTATTTTTCATTATTCATAACTAATTTATAAGATCCTTCAAATTCAAATAATAAACACCATCATTTAACAACCATTCACTAATGTCATATAATTGAGGGACAATGTAATATTTTTACTTCTGAAATAAGTGAATATCTAACATCATCAAGTCATAATAATTGTATCATTCACTAACCATTATATTATCTAACTAAACTCATGCACAATTACCCTTTTTAGGAAAATAATAATATTAAATTAAGAGATAAAATTATTTGGAAGGTAATTGAATGAGTTAGCCTATATTACAATTATGCATATGAAAAATAAATCTTGAACAGCCGTTATCTGGTCAACCAAGCAATGAGTTTGATATACCAAATGGTCTATCTAACTCGTTCTAAAAAATTAAGAGCTTTCAACCTTTGTAACTTGGGGTTGATCGATTAATGGATGTGATCTAAAAAATAAAATATGTTAAATACATGACAAAATAAGGGACAACAAAAAAATCATAGAAATAATTAAAAACATAATATTTTAAGTATTAAAAAATTACATAATTGATTAACAACATTAGTGAAGTTCTTTACCATACTCATAATTTGTTCACATGAAAACAATATGATTTAATAAAAAAGCCATAAAATTGATCACCAACCCACTTTTACATAGTTATTAACTAACCTCATGATTTAATCATAAGAATAAACAAAATTTCTATTTTTCATGCAAATTAAAATTGGAAAATTTAAAATATTTAATTATGTGTTTCTAACCTGAAAATTTAACATATTTAAATTTAAGGGGAATAAAATCTATTGAAACATATTGTGATATCACATGTATAAGTTATCACTACAACAAGGTAGACATTTAGCCACGTTTCTTGTGCTATGTTTTGAAAATCGTAGCTAAAAGTAAACCTTTGGTGATGTTTTTCAAAATTGTCACAAAATCAGGACCATTTGGCAATGATTTTTAAAAATCATGGCTAAAGGGTCCCTTTAGCCACGTTTTCTAAAAATGTCGTAAAATGTGGACCATTTAGCGACGATTTTTCAAAAATTGTCACTAAAGGGTCCTAATTTGGTCGAAAAAATAACCCTTATTGACCCTTTGGCAACAATTTAATGTGCCAAATAATTACAGGAGGGAACAAAAACGAGAAGTGTGCTTTAAAAAATGCCCTAAAGCTTAAAACACTCATCTCTCATCCTCTGCTCTTTCTTTCCTCTTCCTCCATGAAACTGAAGGGCACTTTAAAAAAACCCTAAAGCCAAAAACACCCATATCTCATCCTTTACTCTCTTCTTTCGTCTTCCCCCATGAAAACAAAAGGTATGATCTTAATCGATAGTTGACGATATCTCCTTTCATTGATTCACTATGTTCAATGAATTAGCCTTTATGATTCTTTCTTCTCTTTTTCTATTTATGTTTTTTTATTTCATTAATTTTAAATGGTTGAAATACCTGAGCTACCAAAATTTGAGGAATTCCAAAGTTGGAGTTTCTAAAACTTGAACTCCCATCTTTACCAAAATTTGATTCCTTGAAGGAGGGGAAAAGTTATAGCGACTGTGGTGCGGGTGATGAGGAGGTAATGGAAAAGGTTCAGTGAGGAAGTTAGTGAGTTTCATAAGGGAGACGTTATGAGGAGTGTTAGGTTAGTGAATGTTACTGGAAAGTGAAAAATGGTTGTCGAAACTTCGTGGTTGCAACTATAAATAACATGTGTCTATCTACCTTTTTTTTGGGTTATTTTTTTATTTTTGAGTTTTGTTTTCTAACAAGCAGTTCTGTAAGTAAATATCTTATGGAAAATATAGGGGGTTGGTAGTTTCTCTGTAGCTATAAAAAGTAAAAACAGATAATTATTTCATGAATTCTTCTGATCCATATCTAATGGTAGAATGCAAAATCATCTTTGAGCTCTCTCTCTATTAATATATAATTATATATCGATGTGTATGCTCAATATTATCTTTAATTAGCTTATTTTTCATTCTTAGGTTAGCTGCAATGTGTTCTGTTAGGAGGAGGGGTATGCCACATGTTAATTCATCTCAATTGGTTAATTGTCTTTATTGATTATGTTGATAGACCCCTTTATGTTATTTTTTTCATTGATAGAAATTATTCGATACACCTGGAGTTCATCTCCACCACAGGCAATTTGCAGTTGTTCATTTCGAGGACTTGCCTATCCTTGCTCCTAAAAGTCGTCTAAAGGGAATAATTTTACATGTAGCACTCTTACTTTAAGATTGTTGCTAAATATGCTCAATTAGCTGAAAAGTTTTCTTCTCGTAAACCAAAATGATAGGGTTGCTTCTAAATTTGGAGTAGTAGGCTGATGGATTAAATGGTTTTCCATATTTTGGGGACGCCTTGTTTAGATTGATGCCTTAAAGGTTAATAATTGCAATATCTTGTGAGTTCTTTGTTTATGAGTGTGTTATAATTATGGCTAATTAATGTTCTCCCAAAAACTTCTTTAACATTTTATGGCCCTAAAGCTCTGTAAATCCATGTCGTGCCCAACAAAAAAGCTAATGAATTTTATCAAGTAACAACATTCCTGACGCAACTTTAGTGCGATCATATGTTTCATATTACATCTTTAACTCCAAAATCTTGTAGAAAGAACTGGGCGTTATATGGACTCCCCTACACGAGTAGACATAATAAATGATTGGAAAGGACTTAAATTAACGTGTAGATTAAAAGTTAATTTTGAAGATGTAGAAAGTTAAACTAATGATTATGCTCCTATTTAATTCCATCTTGTTGATTGCATGTCACCAAGAAGAAGCACCTTTATTGTACAATATATTCTTTAGAGAAGGTGTGGTCAATGATGCTATAATTGATGTGTTATTTATAGTTCTTTCCTACTTTCACGTATACCAGGGGAAAGTTCTATTATTGGTTATTGTGGAGTATAGAATTTCAAGTTTTATATTTACATAGAAAGTCCATATTTTACTAGCAAATGGCTATGTAAGAGTGTTGAAATTAGACCTTTAAGACCAATAATTCCAACTTTTAGCTTCGATATTTAATTGTTAGCATATTTAAGAAATTTATATTTACTTGCAACTTAAAATTCATATTAGTGATTGATGGTCTTGGAGCTCTAGAGATGAAGTGCTTTTAAACTGTAATGTTTGTCTTTCTTCATCAAGGTTTATTCTTATTGTTTAAAGTTGCTAAAGCAATGAATGCACCCAATACATATATGTTACAACACTTGCTTTTTTGTTTCACTCTCAGGTTCGATTTTTGGGTGCTTACGTGATAAAGAAGAAGTATTTTGAAAGGTACTTCATGGTTTTCAATGAATATTTTGTTGGATTACTTTCCCATTACATTACCCTCCTTTTTTCTTTCCTAATTGAAAACAACCTAACTTAATTATGTATAATTTTAGGCACTGTACTGATCTTGAAGTTGCTTTCATGATTCTCATGGCTAATCTTTCGTATATGATGACTGAAGTTACTCTCATCAACATAGATAAGACCAGAGTCATTCTAGTTGCATTGTAATATTTTTTGTAATCTTAGTATTTATAATTTGTAAATTGGGCTCTGTATTTATAATTTTATTTATAAGAATTTTTAAAGTTGTAATTAAAATCTTATATATAAAGAATATTATTTCTGTTGGTATAATTTAATGATATTTTATTTTGTATATACAATGTTGCAAATTATCAATTATTTTTATATAATAAATTAACACAAAATCTAAATATTATATGTAACAATATGGATTAAAAAGGCACAAATAATTATAATTAACATGGTACAACATTTTAACAAAATGTTATACTAAAAAATTGACTACATTTTACAAAATGTAATTAAAAACATTTGACTAAGTTTTTAAAAGCGTAGCTAAAATCTTTTTGCTGTGATTCTAGAAATGTAGTTAAAACAATTAGCTATGTTTTTTGAAACATAACTGATAATTTTTAGCAAAGAAAACTAAACGTAGCCAAAATATATTGGGGATGATTGTTTAAAACATCGCTAATAGTTTTTCGCTATGAAAGTAAAGTGTAGACAAAAATTATTAGCCACGATTAGTGAAAAACGTGGTTAATTTTTTCGTAGCAATGTCGTTGTTGTTATAGTGTATAGAACAATACAAACAAACTATACGATCATCAACTACCATTCTACATATCTTAATAATTGATATATGAATATTAAAATGATATTAATAACACCTAAATTAGAAGACATGATTGTTATTTTTGAACCGTGTATAATAACCTTTATATGCTATACTTATAATAAAGAAAAGGTTAATACTCTTCTCTTAACTCTTTCACTAGTTTAAATTAGATTATAGATTATGTGAAGCATAACTTTTTGTAAGTCACTTATTTAGGGTTATGAGACAACCGGAGAGATCCAAGTTAATTAGTTATAAATTTGGACCGTAATCATGAAATACTAATAATCGTGCACAATAATCATGCCACACCCAATAAACTTGTTGAAAGAACCAAACCCATAAATTGATCACAGAAATAACGACAACATTCAAATGTCTATTTGACTCATCAGTTGTAAAACGAGATATCAATTTGTAACTTATATAAAAACAACTTCTTAAGTTCTAGTGTTATGTTCGTTTTCTCAAATGTAACAGTCAGGAAAATTGGTTAGAATAAGATCAAAACAAGCTACAACTTCTTAACAACTATATTTTAAAGCTTTGTTCTTGTGTTATGTTCGTTTTCTCTAATGCAACAGTCACGAAAATTGGTTAGCATAAGATCAAACCATGCTAGTTACCTAGCTACAAATTAAGATAAAAGCAAAGTCTATGATTGAAGGATATAAAAGACAATTTATAGAGAACAACGAGTTGTTCAGAGGAACAAAAATGGGGACAGACTAGACGATCAGAAGAGCTACAGTTCTGTTTGCTAAAATTTGAAAAAGGTGAGAATAGGCGCAAAGAAAGACAAAAAGAGGGAACCAAAAGACCTAAACGTGCATATTAGATTTAGATGAGATCCACAAGAAATAAAAAGAAAAAAAGAAAACGAATATAATGTGATGTGATAATCACATCAAAGTGACTGTTTACTTACCTAATCCCTTCGTGGAAGCCATACAGTATTTGACCATGTCCACCACTCCTTACTTGCCACATGCATACTCAGTTCTCTATCCACAGAATCTCACTAAAAATCCCGTCTTCTGATCTCGAAAATGTCCTTATGTAGCTTCTTTCTCTACTGTCTTTGGACTTCCTAACGCTAGGGTTGGTCTTTGTTGTCATGATTACATCTTATGTGATGGTTCATGCAAAACACAACACTCATGCTTTACCTTTTGTCTCTGACGTAGAAGAGGAATTCCCTTATTGGAACAGAGAGAAAGAGAGCAATTGATGTGTGCAAATCGCTTAGTCAAATCGAAATTTAACACTGTTCTCACCAATGCGCAAGTAAATAATCTGAACCACTCAACCGAAAGTTGACAAACCACCCCACCCTCTCTCTCCCTCTCTCATTCGTTCATATTTGTTCCTCTGGGTAACAAAATGAGCTTGTGTCTAATTGGTGGGCAACGTAACTACTTGTTCCTTTTCGGGTCGGTGCAGTAATTTACTGGGAGCAAGCTTCTTGTTCAACCTTAGTTTCTCTGGTTGTCGCCCTCATAATATTGTGTAATTATGTATCTCATATATGATTTATATATAACTCATTCACAAGCCGCACGTAAAGAAGACGAATATTGTTTATAGGAACATATAAATCGTAGTGATGGAAATTCTTTTCAAGGGTTTAATTTGCATCCTGCATGTACGTTTGAACTTGCGAGCTTCAAAATTCTAGCAGTTACAGTCTATCTAGTTTAATTTCTTGCCAAACAAAGGCTATTTGGGATTCTTTATTTGAATTAATGTATCACTCTTGTAATACAAATTAATAAACTTCGTAACAAAAACTATTAGTTAATTAGAGACATTCTAGGGTTTAGGTCATGGTGCAACCTTTTGTATTTTTCAAAGAGCAATAATATTTACTGTTTATAAACTATAACAAGATAAGATTTACGAGCTAAAATGAAAATTTCCAACTCTTTAACATTATGCATTTGTTCCTTATTTCAATCTTTTGAAGTGATTATCAAGTTAGCTAATCAGGGGTCATGATTTGCTTGAGCATAAGTTTTGGTAGTTATATCATTACATGATGCACCATGGAATACTGTATCAACTCAGGTCCCTGGGACATATATGCCCCATTGAATTGAATATATATATATATTCTAACTGTTAGAGCTTTTACCAATTTTTATCTGTTGTCTGTAGTGTATGTCAAGTTTTTGCTTACATATAGTACTCGAAGGACATCACTACATGCACGATTACTGAGGAAATTAGACATATCTTGCTATGTACTCCGAATGTATGCACATTTAACTGTGTCTATCTATACCTGTATAGGCACGAAAAGAAAAACAAAAGAAAAAACTCACTATCTGGTTCATGTTCGAATTTAATCAGGCATGTGTATAATTTAACTACAGTACTCATGCCAAATTCTTTATGTATCTATGAAGAACAAGTAATGTGAATCATACAAACATTTTATGCGTTTAATGTATATGCATATACATATATATTTATATCTTATAGTTTCTTTATTTAGCATGACAAATGAAAAATACTCGCATATCAATGCCCTTTGGTGCCAGAGCCAATCTCATAGAGCTTGACCAAGTAAAAAGTTTTGATATCTAAGCTCGTTGTAACACACAGACACACAGACACAGACACAAACACACATATATGTGTATATATATTGATTCCGATAGAACACGTAATACATTGGTCCAAGTTAGTAGATCGAGTTCTACTACAATATTTGAAGATAGTAAAACAGTCATAAGTAGCTGAAAAAACTACTTCAGTTGAGAACGTTAGAGAGAGAAAATAAACTAAGCGAAGCACAGTAACCATACGGAAAGCTCGTCACCTCAGCAATTTCAAATCTGCCAACCAAGGAAGAACAAGTGATTAGTAAATAAAAAGCTGACGAGTAGTTTTCATACGTGAAGTCACAATACGCATTGATTTTATGTACATATACTTCACTGGGCAGATTACCTTATAATCATTTAAGCCAATATCACAACAGCTTTAAAACTTGAACCAATAAACAATCACAATTGCTATGCATTTAATCTCACAAGAAGAAAATGATTTAGAACACTAACATGCTCCCCCATGGAAATTGGAACCAAGTAATAGAAAGCCCCTTGTTGAAGGGATTGGAGAGTAACACCCCACTCATTGGTCAGAACTGGTTGACCAGAGGAATGAACCAAAACAGCATCATCACCAAATGCCTCTCTCACGTTGAAGGGTCCCGCTGCCACATCAAACGCCATATCGTTAATGAAAACTGTTGATCTCCCCTCCTCCCCTGCGCCTGCATACACAAGATTATTTACCTTTGTAACGCTTGTTCAAAATGTCAAAAGGCGACGCAATATTGGTCAAAACTCAAAGCCATCAAATACAGAGGACTAGACCAAGCCATGCACACGTCAACCTAGGCAAGAAATCGCAAATTCTGGATCTATAAATGCAACTCTCTCGTACGGTAATAACAGGAAAAGATTTGGTTCATAAGCATTTGTCACGTCGATGAAATCTTAGAGAACCTACTCATATACATACATGTGGTACTGAGTAAATTTGGCATAACAGACAAACATACATTCTCAAACCTAGTCTACGCTACTTTTGAATCTTTTCCTTTCATTCTATACTTAAATATATAGAATATATGAGTGTGCCTTTCACGCTCTTGCAGGTAGGGCATCCATACGCTGTTTCGCAGATCAAGGCACAAAAGGTCAAATTTTTACCTTGGATATGGGCAATTGGTGATGGAACAGTAACAGAGTTGGTGGTGGAGTGAGAGAGAGTGAGAGGAGCAAGATCAACACCGGGATTTATAGGAGTGGTCATGGTATAACAAATCTGGGGTTGCATCTTCATGCTCCTATGATCTGGTTGATTTTTCTTTGTAGCACCAGAATTCAGTATCTCACTGAGAAGAAGACTAGTGCAAGGCCCAATTGTGTGACCTTGTTCTGGAACCACATTAAATACCTCAGAAAAGTTAATCCCTTGAGTGAATGTACCGGATGCTCCAGCTCCTGTTTGTTGCTGAACAGGGATGAGAAAGTGTTCTGGCACGAACTCGTTAGGAGCCTGAAAATAGGTCTGATTCACTGAAGCAGTAGGGGAATTAGACACATCGATAAGACCTGGAGAGCTCAAAGAGAATGTTCTCTTGGACCCCCTAGGAGATGATTTCTCTGATGAGGAAGATGAAGAGGAAGGAGCTCTTAGGGTGGTAACAGATGTGCTGCTTGGAGGAGTTTGTGGGGTTTGTTGCTGGCAGTTCTGCTGTTTTGAGTTTTGAAGATTTCTCAGCTTGTGCTTGCTTCTTGATTTCCTGTTCTGGAACCAGTAAAAGACGTTGGCATCGCCGACTTGGCCATACTCCTGCAATTGAGCTCTTATCTTCCTTATCTCATCCCTTGGCGGATTCACCATGCCAGAATTGAAGATTGCTTCCAGTATGCGAATCTGCTCCGGCTTCGGGTTCCACCTTGGTTTTGGTTCCGGAGTTCGCTCGTCACATCCTGGAACTGTTTGCATAACAAGTTAATCAAACACAGAAGTTATAATCTAGCAGACGTCAAAAAGCTACTGAAACCATGATTCAGTCCTTTCTTTGGCTTAGCAGTATGATAAAACAATCAAGAACTGACTGAAAAAAGCGTATGGTTGACAAATTGGGTGGCGGGCTAGGGAACGTAGCCTTTCTCTAGAGAAGGCGAGGAATTGAAGCACTAACATGTGTGCTTAGAAGACTAAAACGATGTCAGTAGCACATAAGAAGCTGCAGTTTTTGTTATCATTACCTGATGTGTAAGGGGTTCTGAGGCAACCACTGGACATTAGAGATGGTGAGTTGATGTCATGCTGCCATTGGTTGTGGTGAGAGCTGCAGGGTTTGGACTTGAACATGCTAGGCCAGTGTCTGTTCGATGAAGCCATGACGGTAAAATGGCCAGGACTGAACTCAAATATATGCTAGTAAATCAGTCGAAAGAGAAGCTTCTTTGATTCCTCTAGTTTCTGGTACTGAATCTTCTAGGCAAAACACATTATGTCTTCTTATAGCCTCATAACCTACCCCTGCATTCATTTTTTTTCAATGTAATTAATCTAACAGTTCCTCCCTTCTGACTATAATATAAAAGTTTTATACAGATATATATATACGAGTACATATAGAAAAAGACAAGGCCACTACAGGAATCGACTGTTACAAAGATAAACAAGAAGGGAAATCAAAATAAATAGAAAGGAGAAGGTAACAAGTACACTCCCATTCCTTGCTTACAATTCTGCATTAAAATTGAAACGCTTTTACTTCACTCAAAAGTACAAACAAATTCCCCCCGGACGAGAAGCATAGGGGACAGAGAAAACAACATATGCTGGGTGCATAATTAGAATCTTCATCAGAGTTGACACAGAAGCTCTTAATGAAAGAAGTGGAAGAGAGAGAGAGAGAGAGAGAGTCAGGGCAGGGGGGGTTTTGTAAGTAGCTTTAGTGAAATGGGTACTTCTGATCGGTTTGTCTCTTTCTTTTTTGATATAGTAATACTCTTTTTACAGATTTCTATGGAGAGGGATTCTCTGGCGTCACTTTGGTTTGCTTGCAGGGTATTAATAATGGTGAGAGAGTGAAATAAAGAGTGGGATTATTCTAATGGGAGGGGTTGTTGCAGGAATAAATAGGGGGAGAGAAGCGTGGCATATGGTGTTTGAAAGTCAAGCAAGGGGTATGTAGGATTTGCTTGGAAAGCGGTGGTGTTAGTGGTTACAGTAATTGCTAACTGGGGCTTAGTATGAATATGAGGTGAGGCATTGTGGGCTGTGGATTGATTGACTCGAGGACATTTGCATTTGCATTTCCTTTCCTTTGTTGTAATTGTAACATCAATTACTTTCACTAATTTATTTGTAGTTTTCCAAAATTTCCACTGTTCTTACTTCTTACTTCTTACTTTTTGGTTTTTCTTTTTTCTTTATTTTTTCTAGGAAAAGCATAATTTTTCGCCAGGCCATGCCTATTACCAAGGCCAACTGTAGCTTGGATATGCCCATGTTCGGGATAAGCAGGGCAGCAAGCCAACCATACTCCCTTTCCGCCAACTATGAGTGTGATTATAATAAGGTTTAAGAGTGTGCTCCTTAGGAGAATGGTTCCATTCTTTACTATACTGAAGATATGAAGTATTATTTTAAAAGGGAATATTAAAATGCTATTCATCTAAGTATAGTATATTATCAATCTCCTTTTTTTTTATTTTAATATCAACTAACCAAGCACTCCTTAATTAGTATATTATCAATCTTCTTTTTTTTTTTTTTGTATCAACTAACCAAGCACTCCCTATGTGATCTAGACCGCTCAATATTGCAATGTGTTAGAATATTAATTAGTTAATTACCAATAAGATATTAATCCATATCATAAATAAAGATAAGTTTAACAGATCATACAATTGGCTAGATATAAAATTTGAAAACTATTTTAATCATCCTAAATTTCATAATATATAAAGTATTGTTGTTAATTCATTATTGAGTGACAACATTTCAAGTTGATATCAAAATATTTTTATAACTAAATTAAATAGATAAAAATTTACATATCAATCAAAATTAAAGAATTATCTAATTATTCGTAACTCAATTATAAAATAACTTTAAATATTTATAAATTTAAGGTCAGAGTTATATTAAATTTCAACAACAAAAAATGAGTTACAATTTCAAATTTTCTAATAAAAATTGAGTTATATAGATTAATTGCATTAATTAATCTTTTGCACGAGATACAAGACATTATATTCATTGGTTAGATATTTGAAATACACCAACAAGGTTATGAAAGTACTTATGTTAGCAATTGTAACTGCTAACTTAATTACAATATTAACTATGCATGTTAGTATTAATTGCACCCTTCTAAACTTATGTCTATAAAAAGATGATAAAAATAAAATAAAAAATAAAATGATTATAATTACGTAAATAGGGTTCTTTTTGCTTTAAACTTTCGTGAAGCACTAGGTCTCCCAATAAATTTTATTGTAATCAAAGCAAGTTTAGAGTAACGATCCTACTTAATTCACTTGTAGCTGATTGCATAGTGGTCGGGTCGGCCGTGCTGGGCCCGGACCCAATCCATATCAATCCACTCGACCCGAAGACCGATCGGTCCCCTC
>JANVCQ010000002.1:38656559-38668285 GCA_025531925.1 Erythroxylum plowmanianum
CCATTTTATATTTGACTAATAGTTCTTTGATGTATTTCTGTTGATGAATAAAAATCTTTTCTTCGATTTGCTTAATTGTAAACCAAGGAAAAATTTCAATCCACCTATTATACTCATTTCAAATTTACTTTTCATAAGATTTTCAAAACTGGAACATAGCTTTTTAGAAGTTACACCAAAAATAATATCATCTACATATATCTATACTATAATGAAATCATTTTTGATACATTTTCTAAACAGAGTCTTATCTACTTGTCTTCTAATAAAGTCATTTCTAATCAAAAATGAACTTAGACGATCATACCAAGCACGAGGTGCTTATTTTAATCCATACAGAGCTTTATGAAATCTATAGACATAATCTAGTTTATCAATATCTTCAAAACCAGGAGGTTGCTTTACATAAACTTCTTCATCTATAAAACCATTCAAAAGGCACCTTTCACATCCATTTGAAACAGTTTTATATCATGACAAATAGCATATGCAAGCAAAATCCTAATAGCTTCTAGTCTAGTTAGAGGAGAATAGGATTCATTATAGTCTATTCCTTCCTGTTTATTATAGCCTTGAGCTATTAATCTAGCTTTGTTACGGTTTACTCTACCTAATTCATCTAGTTTATTTTTGAATACCCATCTGGTTTCTATGACAGACTTATTGGGTGGCCTAGCAACTAAAGACCAAACTTTGGTCCATGTAAATTGATTTAACTCCTCTTGCATGGCTAAAATTCAAGCTTCATCTTGAAGAGCTTCACCAATTTTCTTAGGTTCTAATTCAGAAACAAAAGCTACATTTGCCTCTCTTCTAAATTTAGACCTAGTTCTCACTTCTTTTGAAGTTTTGCCTATAATCAGATTTTCTGGGTGAGAGGATTTATACTTCCAGTCTTTCCTAAGACTAAAGTTTTTAGGAATATCTTCTATCTTATCAGGTGGATCAACTAGAGGTGACATGTCTAGTTTATCAACTAAGAGAACAGATAGAGTTTCATCATCAGAATCGTCTCTTTTTTCTGGATGAGAATCATCAACAGATAGAGTTTCATCATCATAATCGTCTCTTCTATCTGGATGAGAATCATCATCAAACTTAACATGCATAGATTCTTTAACAGATTTAGAAACAAGATTATAAACTCTATAAGCTTTAGCAGACATCGAATATCCTAGAAAAATTCCTAAATTGGTCTCATAATCAAATTTATCCAATTTTTCTTTTGTATTCAATATAGTGCATTTGCAACTAAAAGGATGGAAGTAAGAAATATTTGGCTTTCTTCCTTTCCATAACTCATATGGAGTTTTATTTAAAATAGGTAGCATAAATACTTTATTTTGAATATAACAAACTATATTCACAGCTTCTACCCAGAAATACTTAGGAAGATTCATTTCACATAGCATAGTCCTTGCCATTTCCTGAATCATCATGTTCTTTCTTTCCACAACTCCATTCTGTTGTGAAGTTCTAGGAGCAGAGAAATTATGGAAAATTCCATTCTCTTCACAAAACATTCTAAATTTTTTATTTTCAAATTCTCTACCATGATCACTCCTAATTCTAGTAATAGAAATTCCTTTTTCATTTTGTAACTTTTTGAATAGAACTTTAAAGAACTTAAGAGATTCATCTTTATGTGATAAAAACAATATCCAACAAAATCTAGTGCAGTCATCAATAATTACGAGACCATACTTCTTTCTGCCAAGACTTAATATTCTGGTTGGACTAAACAAATCTATATGTAACAACTCAAGAGGTCTAAAAGAAGTTACAACATTTTTAGAAGAAAAAGAAGTTTTAACTTGTTTTCCTTTTTGACAACTCTCACAAAAGAAATCTTTGTTAAACTTATTTTCAGTAATCCTTTTACCAAATCATGTCTAACCAATTTGGAAATATGTTTAAAACTCACAGGACCTAGCTTTTTATGCCAAATCAATTTTTCCACATCTGTTGATATAAAACATGGAATATTTTCACTTTTCAAATCATCTAAATTAATCTTATAGAGATTGTTTTATCTCTTGGCAGAAAAGAATAGGGAATCGTCCTTGTTTTTGATTACACAAGAATTTTGATTAAAGGATACTTCAAAACCAAAATCACATAATTAATTTACACTAATTAGATTATGCTTTAATCCTTCAACTAGCAGAACATTATTAATAGACGTAAATGAATCTTTACCAATTTTGCCAATTCCAAATATTTTGCCCTGCTAGTTATCTCCAAAAGTTACTGATCCTCCTTTCTTATTTTGGAGGTCTAGGAATATAGACCTTCTTCCCGTCATGTATCGCGAGCATCCAATGTCCAAGTACCATTGGTGTTGGTTGCTTTTTTCAAAAAGGGAGATCTGCAATATATATTATGTCTTTCTTAGGTACCCATACTTTCTTGGGTCCCTTAGGGTTAGACTTACAATAATTCCTTAAATAATAAGAATATTACTTCTATTACTTTTTGCTAGGAATAAAACTCTTATTATGATGAATATTACTATTAGTAAACCCTAAACCACTCTTATCCTTGGGATGTCTATATTTTTCAATCATATCATTCATCCTTTTAGTACTTTCAGTACATGTTGATAAATCTGCAGAAAGACTTTTAATCTTTTCATTAATCTCCTCAAATTTATCTACAGTTGCTTTCTTTTTCATATCATCTACTTGTTTCTTAAGGCAGGCGTTTTCTTTCTCTAACACTTCCATGTTCTTCAAGCTTTCAACAAATTTCTTTTTCAGAATCCCATATTGCTTTAATATAACATGCGATTCTTCTAACAATTCTAAATATGCCTCTTGAAGATCATTAAAGTTAGAAGTTACCTCATTGTCACATTCTTTTTCAGCTACCAAGCATATATTTGCTTGTTATGATGTTTCTGAATTGGAGTCAGATTCGGATGAGTCCAAATCTTCCCACATTGCCATCATGCTTTTTTTGTTTTCTTTACTTTTCTTCTGTTTTCTTTTGAGCAATGGACATTCAGACTTGTAATATCCTAGTCTGTTGCACTCGTAGCAGATGATAGACGTTTTCTCATTCTTGGCTTCGTCTTTGCTATTCTTTTTAAAAGAAAAGTCTTTATTTCCTTTCACTTTCTTTTTCCACATCCTCCTAATCTTTCTTGAAATGAAAGATAGTTCATCATCATCTTCACTTGAATCTTGATCAAATTCACTGGTATCCTCATTCTTGATTTCTTCAATCTTTAATGCTTTTGAAGATGTGCTTTTATTTTTCTAGTTCTTTGATTCTTCTGACCATCTTTTAATGCGATAGACTTATCTCTTCTAGGTTTATCTTCTGCATCAAGCTCTATTTCATGTATCTTCAGTGAACCAAGCAATTCATCTAGCTTCAGCTTGCTTAACCTTAGGTCTCCATCTTTTAGGTAGACATCTGAGAATCTTTCTGATATGATCTTGATTATCGTAGATTCTCCCAAGAGCTTTAAGTCCATTAACAATTGTTTAAAATCATCCAAACATTTGATCAATAGTCTCCACATCTTTCATCTTGAACAGCTCATACTGATGAACAAGAATGCTGATCTTGGACTCTTTCACTTGATTTGTACCTTTAAGTGCAATGGCTAATGTGTCCCACATCTCCTTTGTAGATACGCATCCATGAACCTTGTCATATTCACTTTTTCTTAGGGCACAACTTAGAAAGAACTTGGCCTTTGAATTTAACTGAAATTGAGCTTTCTAATCAGCTGACCATTTGTCACGAGAGATGATATTGCCTTCATCATCTGTTGGTGTATATGGACCAATCTCGATGATATCCCAAAGATCAATATGTGTGGATTCTATGAAGAGCCGCATCCTGTTCTTCCAATAATGATAATCCTCACCATTGAATGCAGGAGGTCTTGTGACCGAGGCACCTTCAGCTATAAAAACATGTGATTCAGCCATGGATCTTTGTCCTCACTTTGTGACAATGTTTCTTGGAAACCTCGTTTTGATGCCAACTGAAGTAAACCACTTGTTAATATAGAAATCCAATATGATACAAACTACACAAGAAGGGGGTTGAATTGTGTAATTTTTTTCAAAAATATTAATCTTTTGAGACTTCTTGGATTTCCTTACTAAAATTCAAATGATTATTAAAACACTTTGCTAAAGTTGATAAGCAATGCAATCGCAAGTAATATTATCTACTCGTCTAACAACAAGAAAATTAAAAGATAATGGTTAGAGAATAGACGCTGCAATTTTATACTGGTTCACCCCAAACCTTGGGCTACGTTCAATCCTCAGAGTTAGTCTGAGATTTCACTATACTCTTCTAACTTTATAAGTATTCTTTCTATACTTGTAGAGCCTTTTCAGGTCTCTCTCAGAAAGTATTCTTTATCAGCTGTATTAGCCTCTCTAAGCTCTAGCCTTCCTTTCTCTCTGCTTCGTCTGGTGTAGCACTTCATCTATTGTTGCGCTTTGTTTGATATTGTGCATCGTCTATTGTTGTGCTTCGTCTAATATCACGCTTTGTCTATTGTTGACCACGCACCTTCTGAGTTGACTAAGTGTTACTTACATTTTTCTACACACTTAACAAATTTATCAAAATAGTTCATACATTTCTAAGATTATTATTATTTGATTGTCATCAAAATTAATAGAAGTGAAGTCTCTTGACTCAACAACGTCACCCTCTGGATAAGATCCAATCTGCAAAATTGTCCAGTGAGTTGGATGTCATTGTGAGGAATGAATTTCCTTGCCTTCAGCATGCCGAGCTGTTGAAGGAATACAACTTGCTCCAAAATGTTTTAGACAAAGTTTTGATAAAATTTCAATTCATTTAATAATATGTATTGTAATTTTACTTAACAAAAATATTATGTTAACTTATATGTGTCCTTCATAGATGAAGCTCAATATTATTGATATCGACAAGCCTGAGGTTTCAAGCTGTGTTAGTTCACTATTGAAACAAATGGCATAGGATCATTGATATTGACTTCATAAATATTACTAGTCCTTCCCTTCCGATGAAAAGGCAAGGAAATATGTTCTGGAACCGATGACTTTAGAAAATTGGATTGAAATGTGTGATTATTAGGCCTCTGCGAAGGTTCAGGTTTGTTTTATTTATCTTCATATTTCCTTCCATTAATTTTCTTTATACATTTCATGACTACTTCTCTTAATTTAAGAAAAGTGTGAGAAAACCAATGTGAACAGAGCAGAAATGAAGACTCTTCATAACACTGACTCTAAATCATTTGTTATCGTCCGATAAGAATTTGTAAGTGTAACATTTTCAACTTATTATTCTATATCTTAAAACGATAAATTCCATTATCTTCTAATTTTTAAATTTATATAGTAGAGCCAAACTTAACTCCAAGGACAAGAATTTGATAGGATCACACAGTACAAGCTAACACACTATAAGGGCCTTCACGTCTGAAGAGGCATAAAGTAATTATGTATATACAAAAAATTAATATTACATTTTATTTTTTTATGTAATACTAAGTAATAATTTTTTACTTAACTCGATTTTATACCATAAATTGTAAGACAAGATGTAGGAGTTGTTATAGACATCATTTTCTCAGGGGAATCAGCCCAATGTCAATGACATTTGCAATATTATCCTTGGTAAGACTGGGGTATATCAACAGTCTAGGGTATTGTTATTTAAAAAATATGTTATCAACATTAATTATAAAATATAACAATTTTATATTTGAAACTATCTTAAAATTTGTAATAAATTAAATTAAATTTCTTTTTAACAATTATAATTAAATTTATATTTAAAAATAAATATTTGTCAATAAAAAGTATTAGCTACGAAAACAAAATTGTCAAAAAATGTTATTACCTACGTTTACAAAAACATCTCTAGAAACTTTTACCTATAACAAACAATTAGTAGCTAAAACTATTTTGCTACAAAAACAAAATCATCAGTAAAAATGATTACCTACAACTATGGTTTTATAGGTAAAAACCTTTATCAACGAAACATATACGTCGCAAATTCATATATATGATGTTTTTGGTTCTTGTTGGTTAGATGTTTTATCGACGAATATATTGTGTATCCAAAACCTTTTAAGACGATTTCAAAAAACATCATGGATATTGTTTCGCTACCCAGATTTAGTCACCATTAGGGTGACAATTGTTTTTCGTCGCAAAAATTATTATTTAACATCATTTTTTAATATTTAGTGATGTTTGAATTCATTACCAATAAGATTATCTGTTGCAGTATTTATAGGTACTTTGGAGGCGAATGTAGTGCCAACTAAGCATATGTGTAAGACATTTTAAATTCAGTGAATTCTTTATAGATGTAGTGCCAACTATGCATAGATTAAGAAATTTTAAATATGGTGTATTCTTTATAGGTACTTTGGAGGTAGATGTAGTGCCAACTAAGCATAGGTGTAAGACATCTTAAATACAGTGATAACAATAAACAATTTTATATTATATTATACACAATATCCTATAGGGAGCTTATAGAAGAAGAGTTTAAGGATAAAGTGAGGAGTATAATCATTGTATTTATAGATTGATGGATCCCGTGGAGAGTCCTTAATTAAAGAGTGTTAAACCAAAAGAGGTTATGTTTAATATTTTGATGATAAAAACATAATTAATACTAATATTTTATTTATTGGAGATTAAAAGAGTAAAATCAAATTATTCAAGCATACAAATTATTTGAGTCGAATACATATGCATAGCTTACGAAATGATTGTATGATGAGATGGAGAAAGTTAGTGAGATATAGGCTCTTGATAATAACAACATGACAGACCATGAAGTGAAAAATTCCAACTAAACCTACACAAAACAAAAACAAAGAGAGAGAGAGGAACCTTCAATTCAGAATGAAATAGTAGAATCATAAAATTCCTTAAGTGCACAAAATATAGAAAAAGAAATTTTGAATAATTCAAGGTTAGAGAAGCCAAAAAAATAAGTTGCTAACAAGGAGTGTGTCAGTAATAACTTTAAGAAAGAGTTTAAAATTGTGTTGCAGAGAAAATTGAAAAGGAAAAAAAAAACACTAACTCAAAGCAACAAGATATGAAGGTTACAACTGGGAACATTTGAGGAGCTAATGCTCATGCTAATAAATTAATTACAAAAGATTTTATTATTGAAAATAAACCTGACCTTTTAGTTATTTTGGAATCTAGAACTAGATTTAAAATTTATGACATATTGATATTGCTAAGAACCAATTAGAAAGAGATATCAAATTTTAATCAATATCTTAATGGAAAAATCCTAGTGTTATATAACAGTAATTCAATTGAAGTCTGTGTAACTTGTATTATAGATCAAATAATTTATACTTATGCTCTTTATAAGACCATAAGGATTGTTTATCAAATCTCGTTCATATATGCTCATAACAATGTATATTAAAGAAGCTAGCTATAGGATGTAATCAAAAGGATTTCCAACCAAAATAAAAAACTTTGGCTACTCACTGGTCACTTCAATGCTATTAGTTCATCAAAAGAATAGGAGGTCCCTCTACGCGAATAAGACTTTTATTAGTACTTAACATAATTTAAGATGTTGAAGTCTTTGATGTGGTTTCTAGTGGAAAATTTCATATATGGAGCAACAACCAATAGGGAAATGATCTCATTAGGAGAAAAAATTAGATAGGAGTCTAGCCAACATTGAGTGGCTTTTATAATTCCTAAATAACTTTACCTTGTTTTTTAACACTAATTTATTAGATCACTTACTAGTAATTACCTTTATAAAATATATAAGATTCAAATATCCTTTTAGATTTAACAATTTCCTTATTGATGTATTAGGCTTTATAGATGCTCTATGGAAAGATACTAGTGGTGAGGTACATGGTTCCATATAACACAAATATGTGTAGAGATTGAAAGTGATCAAACAAAACCTCAAATAATTGTATAAGGAGATTATAGTAAATGTAAATCACATGGTTTCTATAGCTAAGAGAGCTTTGGTTTTAGTCCATGATGATTTGTTTATAAATCCATATTATAGGGTGCTCAAGGACAATAAAATACTGGTTATGAATAATCTCTTATAGGCTTTGGCCTATGATCACTCTTTACTAAAGCAAAGATCTATAATAGAATGGCTCAAAGGAGGTGACAAGGGCTCTATATTCTTTCATAAATTAGTGATTGCTAAAAAATTTGCAAATAAAATCTCTAACTTAATGATTAATAATAGAATCATTTTTAAACAATACATGCTAAAGCATGAGGCTTTTAATTATTTCTATGGCTCTATGAATGGCCCCACCAATGCTCAATATTCAATTAAAGTGTTGAAAAGCATAATGACTGGGACCATCACCACAAAAGCTAAAATACTTTCTAAACCTATAACAAAACTATAGATTAAGTAGGTTGTCAAATGTTTGAGTCCTTACAAAGCACCAGGACTAGATGGCTTCAATATGCTATTCTTTAAGAAAAATTAGCCTATCACTAAAGATATGGTGTAGGATGTTATCCCATAGGTTTTTCATAAGAAGAGGCTACATAAGGAGACTAATAACAATTTTTTCATACTCATTCCCAAAGTTTTTAAACAAAAGAATTTTGGAGACTTTAGGCTAATTGTTTGTTGTAACTCCATCGACAAATTTGTTTCAAAAATCTTGGTGAAGGGATTAAAAAAGATTCTAATAAAGCATGCTGATAGTTCACAAGGGGCTTATCTTCCTGGAAGGGAAATGAGAGATAATATTTTACTAATGCAAGAGTTTATAAAAGGCTATTCAAACAAAAAAGGAGGTAAGAATTGTATTTTGAAAATTGATCTCAAGAAGGTGATCGTGAAGTTTGGTTATGTGTAACTTTTAATTATTAATTCTCAATAATCCACAAGCGTGCGGTTTGTTAACGTAATCCCAAAAGTGTTGATCTCACAAGGAAGGAGTTATTCTAATCCTAATTTCTAAGGCCATAAATAATAACAACAATTCATGTTGCATGAAACTAATATGGGAATTTAATTCAATCAATCAATTTAAGAATAAAAAATGAAAATTCTAATTACTAAATCAATCGAAATAAATTACCAATTGAGAAAAAGAGAATTTTACCTATCTTTAATATTAACCTAACTGATTATTAATTATTGGACTGTTGGGTCTAAACTATCCTAGGGTTGATTGCTCTATCTCAAGTTATAACCATCAACACTAGATCATAAACCCTAAATAGATTATAGAGTTTGCAATATCTCAATTCACAACCTATCCAAAACCTTAATTAGTTCTGAAGTTCTCTAATAAACTATTGGAAAGCTATACAAGATCTCTCTTTGCACAAATTCTAGATCTGATTCAATTCCTCTTTCTATTAAATCACCTAACTCTCATTAGTCTAATTTAATCTTTTTTATTTGATTCACCCTCTCAGTTTATTATCAAATTAAGCAATCATAAAATCAACTACAACAATAAACACATAACAATCAAATTTTCATTAATTCAAGAATAAAATTTCAAAGGGGAGTTTAGAACATCCTCAACATTCTAGATCCTATCATTAACTTTTTACTCCAATTCTATACAATAATAAAATTGAAAATAAATAGGAAATACAATCTAAATGGATGATGGGAGGCAGCAACGTCGGGAAAACTCTTGATCTAGGAAGTACATTGGGTCAACTTCTTCTCCTCTGTTTTCTTCTCTTCCTCTATCTATTGATGATTTCTCCCTAGGGTTTCTCAACTTGGTTGATGCAAAAGCTCCCCCTCTACCTCTTTTGTGGTTCTTTAAATATCCTCTTGTGTTTTAGGTAACCCTGGGATTTTTTTGAGGTCTGAAAGGTCTAAAAATTCCTTTGAAACTTGAAGTTCTTAAGTATTTGTGTGTCTGCCCATCACAAACCATGATCATGGCCTGCTTGGACTTTTTTCATGATCGTGGCATGTAAGCACAGTTGTGGGACAAATTTGATGCTTTTGTCACGATCATAGCTTGACATGCTATGATCGTGGGCTATTTTTTTGGCTCGAATGTCTCCGAAACTTCTCTATTCTTTGGTGTTGACCTTAAAACACTACCAAACACATCAAGGTACCTCAAAATCATAATATTTAAGCTCAAAGACTTGTATTAACCCATAAAACACTTAAAACATAAATAATTAGCAAATTAAGACAATTCTAACCTAAACACATACTAAATGATTAAATTAACAACTAAACACATATCAAACTATGCCTTAAAACACAATACAATTTATACTTATTAGAAGGCTTATGACAATGTTGACTAGGACTTTCTATGTAACATCATGAGAGACTTCGAACTTCCAGATTGCTTCACAAATTAGATGAAATTTTGCTTGACTACACCTTCTTTTAGCATCCTGGTCAATAGAGAGCCCACAAGTACCTTTAATAGCTCCAAAGGCATTAGCAAAGGTGATCCAACATCACTATACATGTTTACTCTTATTATGGAGGTTTTTAATATAATATTGAAGAAAAATGCAGAGAGAACCAGGAATTTCACATATCATTCCAAATGCAAGAAATTGGGCATTACTAACCTCATTTTTTTGAATGATTTAATTATATTAGATAAAATGGACAAAAGTTCATTATCAATTGTGATGAAAGCTCATTAAAATATTTATCAAATTATCTAGACTCAATGCTATCATTCACAAATGCTCTTTTCACATATCTAAGAGTGCAAAATAATTGAGTCATATGGTAGCACACATCACTGGGTTCAAAAAGAATCATTTACCATTTACTTATCTTGGAATCCTAACAGCTGCCACTAGATTAAGTTATGGAAGCTTTAAACTATTGGTGAACAAGACAGAAGTTAAAAATACTAGGATGGAGCAAGAGAACTCTATCTTTGGTTAGCAAAGCTTAATTAATTACGATAGTTTTGCTTTTGGTAAATAATACTATTGAAAAGATCTTCAAAAAAATTCTCTGGTCAGGGGCAAATAATGGTGGTTATAAGGTTGATATCAAATGTCTGAAGTATGCAGATCAAAGAAGCATAAAGGTTTGAACATAATTCTTATGAAACTACTGAACATATTAATGCTTCTTAAGAAATTGTAGAGATTAACTAATGATCATAATTCATTATTGTGCAAATGGGTGCATGAATGTTACATAAAGAATAATAACATTTGGGAAATTGATCTCACTAATAGAATGCCTCTATAACACTAAAAGAAATTCTTAAGATGAGAAGTTTAATCATACCTCGTATTAGAAAGAAAGTTGGAAATGGGATAAGTAATTTATTATGGTACAATAATTGGATTCCAAGATGCCCTTTAAAGAATATAGGAGAGTTATAAGACTTGAGAAACAACATTCATGATAATCAAAATCTCTCAATTCTCTTCTTCAAAAGGATGAGATCCTTTTATAAATAAACAATAGGAATATATGGAATGAGATTAACAAATTGACGCTAGATGTAATTCATCTAGAAAAGAATTCACTTTAGCATAGAAGAGCATAAGCTTATAAGAAAGGGTAAGATTGACTTTTGGGGCTTATTAAAGGTAGAAATGGGATAAGAATGTGTTGTTTTGCTTAGGAAGAGGAGAAAAAAAAACGTGAATTGAAGAGGGAGAAGAGAGAGAAAATGAAATTAAGAGAGAGAGGAGAAAGGTTTCGGAGAAAGAAGGAAAGAAGAGAAATCAAACTTGTTAAGGTAG
>JANVCQ010000002.1:38668385-38679976 GCA_025531925.1 Erythroxylum plowmanianum
TGGAGACAAAGTGTTTCTTAGAGCTTCTCCATGGAAAGGGGTTTTGAGGTTTGGTAAGAAGGGCAAACTCAGTCCGAGATACATAGGCCCTTATGAGATCACTTAAAAGCTAACTTTGCCACCAGAGTTATCTAAGATTCGCAATGTCTTTCATATATCAATGTTGAGGAAGTACCGGTCAGATCCTTCACATATAGTTCAACCTTCAGAGGTTCAGTTAACGAAGGATTTGACTTATGAGCAGCAACCGGTGGAGATCCTAGAATCAAAGGAAAAGGTTTTGAGGAACAAGACCGTAAAGCTGGTTAAAGTTCTATGAAGAAATCAATCTACGGAAGAGGCTACCTGGGAACCCTTGGAGGCCATGAGGGAGAAGTATCCACACCTCTTCAATGTCTCAGGTAAGAATTTCGAGCACGAAATGTTTTAAGGGGGGAGAATTGTTGGAGCCTGGAAAATTTTTCTTTAAAGTAAGTATGATTTAAAATAATTTTGGAGTTTTGATATATTTAAATCTTGGAGTTATAATTATGTCAAGGTTAGTGGGATTTGTGCAATGGGTAAGTGGAATTAAAGTGTTAATATAATAAGAATATTCAAGGACATTTTTTAGGAGATCACTTTAGCATAGAAGAGCATAAGCTTATAAGAAAGGGTAAGATGGACTTTTGGGTTCATTAAAGGTAGAAATGGGATAAGAATGTGTTGTTTTGCCTGGGAAGAGGAGAAAAAATGTGAATTGAAGAGGGAGAAGAGAAAGAAAATGAAATTAAGAGAGAGAGGAGAAAGGTTTCGGAGACAGAAGGAAAGAAGAGAAATCAAACTTGTTAAGGTAGGTTAACCATCTTTCCTTCTTGCTTTATTGAAGGAATGAGTGGTGTTGTGGAAGAAGGAGTTAGAAAGGAAAAGAGTTAGTGTAGAGAATGGAAAAGTTGGTGTGGAAAGAAGATGGAGTAGGAGAACCCAATTGATTTTAGGGTTCCTAAGCCAGGTCTTGGGTTTTCTAACCTAGATGGGTTATGGGTAGGTTAGATTTGAGTTCAATTTGTGATTGATAGAAATTTTTATAATTTTTTAAAGTTTCTGAATTTTTTTGGAATGTTGTTTTGAATGGAACCTTGGTTATTATAGGGAACCAAGGAATTCCTAACCAAGAGAAAGGGGAAAGGCAAGCTTGACTTACTACTTCGCGAGCTAATTAAGTGGGTAATGTATTTATAGTTAATATGTAATTCGGCAAATTCTTGCCTATGTATGTGAATGTTATTTTTACTTGAAATTGATTTGCGAGAAATTGAAATCATTGTGAATGTTTGGAAATGTATAGTGATTATGTTGTTCCTTGAAAAAGGTTATAACATTTGAGTTAGATAAAAGGAAGAAAAGCATGAAAGTCTGAGCAGTTGATAAAATGATTGTGAGCATGATTATGTGCTTTTGTTTGGGCAAGAGAGGAACCCGTTTCGTTAGTCACGTGCACGTTGATCCATAGCCTTCTCCCAACTGGCTGCTTGAGGCCACGAGATTCTGAGAATTTGGACTCGTTTTGTTCACGGAACAAACTTCGGTTTCTCTGTTTCATTCCACGGAACTCTCGAGCCATTTGTCTGTGCATTTGATAATTAAATTGTTAAGTATGAATCATTTTGAGTGTGATATGTTATAAATTTTCAAACTAAATTAATGAATGCTTAAATTGTTGAATGTATATATATATATACCTTGACTTTGGTCAATTACTAATGATTATAAATATATTAGCCACTAAGCTGTACAGCTCACCCCACTATTCCCTCCTCAGGTGCAGAACAAGAAAGTTAAAAATCCTTGCAAGGCATTGGAAACTCCAAGATATTAGAAACTTTTGTAAATAAGTTAGTTCAATCACTTTTGGATAGCCTCATAAGTATGTTAAAACATTGAGCATCTTACATACGTTGTATTTTGTGTTAAGCTTTTGTTTATAGTGTTAATATGTAATTAAAGTTATGTATGAGCATTTGGTTGATTTGGTAAACGAGTTAGAACTAAAAAGTTCCACAGACGTATATGCATGTTTCTTTTATAGTTATTCCTTTCAAATCTAAGTCTTTTCTAGGTGTAGAAATCGTGTGCCAACTTCGGGGGCAAATATGGGCTCGATTGAGGCAAAATTTGTTAAAGTTGTCTACTGTAAAGTTGTAGCTTTCCAACGATATATAGTATGAAATTTTTAGACTTCTAAGTTGAAAGTTATGATCCTTAAAAGGGAAGACGTATCTTCTGCCTTTTTGCTTCTTCTGTGATATCGTCATCTTCTTCTGCGTTTTGCCTCTTCAGTCTTTTTGCTTCTTCTGTGATGACATCATCTTCTTCTGCCTTTTGCTTCTCCTGGGTTTTGTTTCTTCTACCTTTTGCTTCTTATGTGTTTTGCTTCTTCTGCTTTTTGCTTCTTCTGTGTTTTGCTTCTTCTGTCTTTTGCTTCTTCTATCTTTCGCTTCTTCTACCTTTTGCTTCTTTTGAGTTTTGCTTCTTCTGCCTTTTGCTTCTTCTGGATTTTGCTTCTTCTGCCTTTTGTATCTTCTAAGTTTTGCTTCTTTTTCCTTTTGCTTCTTTTGTGTTTTGTTTCTTTTGTGTTTTGCTTCTTCTGTGTTTTGCCGATGAGTCTTCTTTTGTGTTTTGCTGATGCCTCTTCTTCTGTGTTTTGCTTACGCGTCTTCTTCTACCTTTTACTTCTTCTGTGTTTTGCTTCTTCTGTGTTTTGCTTCTTCTTCCTTTTTCTTCTTCTGTGTTTTTCTTCTTTTGCCTTTTGCGTCTTCTGTGTTTTGCTTCTTCTGCCTTTTTGCTTCGTCTACCTTTTGCTTCTTCTGTGTTTTGCTTCTTCTGCCTTTTACTTCTTCTATTTTTTTGCTTCTTCTACCTTTTGCTTCTTCTGTGATGACGTCATCTTCTTCTATGTTTTGCCTCTTCTGCCTGTTTGCTTCTTCTGTGATGACGTCATCTTCTTCTATATTTTGTTTCTTCTGTTTTGCCTGGACTATCTTCTATTCCATTTTTGACCCTTTAAAAGATAGAATCGGTCTTCGAGGTCTTCATAAAAGTTGTAGACCTTAAAGTCCTCTTTCAAACCATCTAAAGAACACCTTAATCCGAGTTCTTTAGGGGAAGTTTTGCTAAATGTCCCGAAATAGGTATAGTATAGTTGAGGACAAGTATTGCTTCCGTGTTTGTTTCCGAATGCCGAGCTTCGAACACGAGGTCCAGCAATTGGTGATGCCTAACTACTAATGAAAACTCTAACAATGCATCATGTGTAAACCGTTTTCATCATAACCTTATGTTTGTGTCATAGTTTAAGTTGATTTGGTTTAAAGATAATTTTCCTAGAGCTATTAAAACATTATGGAGAGCTATAAGGGACATATTACCAACCATTGACAAACTGGACAAATTTAACTACTTAACAAACTATTGTAGTTTTTGTAAAAGCCAAATGAAGAGCACCTCACATCTTTTCTTCAAATGATACTTCTCTAGTGGTGCTTGGAAAATATTTTTTCATGAATTTTCCATCGTCAATGCTCCAGATGAGTGGCAATAGATTATCAACTAGAACATAAGCTTATATCATATTAAGAAAGACATAAAATGGTGATTTTATATTGCCTTGTCTTATCTGGTGCTACACATTTGGCATAAAAGAGATAGGCACATTTTCTATAATAAGGAAAGAAGTTAGGAATAATTAATTAAGGAGCATATTAACGCCGTTAGACTTCATATAAACATCTTTTATGATAAACTATCTTTTCCCTAAAAGGTATGAATAATTAAATTGATCTATAAAAGGCAACCAAAAAGAGAGTTCTAGTACATGAAAATTTGTAAAATGCAAGGGAGACAACAAACCATAAATTGAAAATTTAATCTCGTATCAATTTACAAATGTAAGTTACAATCCCCAATATGATTTAAGAAAATGATGATCCAATCCCTTATGTATGTGTAAGCCAATATGTGTAGTTGTCTTCTACATTAAAAGGATACCAAACTATTGGTTAAAAACATGTTTACCAAGGAAAATTTGATTATTTCTTTCATCGTACATAGTAGTAACAAGAAATGATAAGAAAATGCAAAAACACCATCTTATAGTTCTATTCTAGAATCTTATATCAATGAACAAATCCTTGATCTGGCTTAGATTCTGTGGGACCTAGTGATTAAACATCTATGCAGCAAAGCTTTCCAAGTGTTGAACACATAGATGCCTTTTAAACTATAAATGATCAGGATTTTCCTTAGCCCTTTTACAAAGAGTGCACCAATTAACATGTTCTATGAATTTTACAATTCTATCAATAGTTGGTAATTTATTCATTATAGTAAACTATAATGTTGTAGAAGCTCAAGGATGATGATGATCAAACCAAGCCAGATCTGTCTAAGAAAGTATTAGTAAGTCACCTACAATCCCCTTTCTACATGTTAAATTAGAGAATCTTTCATCAGCATTGTTTCTCCATATTATGCAATCCTCATCTGAAGTAAGGGAGTTTTAAATATTTTTAGTCTTCAACTCTATAGGTATACTAGCAAATATGATATGGTTCCTCTCAGTGAGAGCTTGAGGTATTGAGCTCTATAAGTTAATAAAAGATTTGGTAGATTTAGCTTCATTTAGCTTAATTAGAGGCCTAATAGATAGCCAATTATTAAACTAAAAGAAGGTGTTATTACCATTTCCAATTAGATGAATAAAGTGAAGTCTCATCGTTTTCCTCATCCTCATAATAGATTTGGATGTAGTGGAAGCAAGAGATTCTACCTTGAAATTCTATAGGCTCTTATTTTTTATAAAATAAGTGTGGTCCATCTAAAATATAAAGTCTGATTATTTGTGATTAATCTCCATAGTCTCTTCATAAATAAATTATTGAGCAATTGGAGAGAAACAATAATAATCCCATCTTGCTTTTTAGGAATACAAATATCTCATCACCTCAAGGATCTTGTTAATAACTTTTATTACTTTAATAGGAAAGGTAATATGAGCTGTCCAATACAAACTGATGGAATTAAAAATGAAAATGATAAGTTAAGGTCTACTAGCCAAAGAAAGATATTTAGATCTCTAACAAGCAATTATGAAATTGATGTTATTAATAAAAAAACAACAATAATAATAGTAATACCCAATATGAATCCCACCGATACTCAGGGTCTGGGGATGTCCATAGTATGTAGCATTACACCTAACTAGTAGAGAGGCTATTTACAAATTACATAAGTATAATCCTTAGAATCTATCCTAGCATTTGTCATGGGTATGTCATGATACATAAAACGTAGTTATTTTTTGGAAATTTGAGAAATGGTGGATAAGGCTGCTTCTAGATTGGAAGCCTTATTGGATAAGAATAAATGACTTTTTGAGCAAATAATATGAAGACCGGACATCTTGCTGAACATTTAAGACCTTTCATAAGCACTGATATAGAAATAGAATTAGTTTTAGAAAGCAATAAAAAATAAGTTAGTTCTAATCTCTTACGTTTGGAATTAAATTAAAAACCTTTGGTACCTTTCACCACCTTCTGAAGCAACCTATTAAGTGTCTCCGTTACCAAACTAGAAAGATATGGTGTGATGGGATCACCTTGTCTTATCCGCTTTAAGTATATGAAAGTGTTTATAGGCTAACCATTAATAAAAAGATTAAAACTTAGTGTAGAAACATACTGAGAGATCCACTGTATAAATAATCTTGGAAAATTCAATGTTGATAACATATTTCTAATGGACTCCTAATCCATGCTATCATATGCCTTTTTTGATATCTATTTTGATGCAACAATTAGCTTTTCCATTTCTTTCAGAGTAAGATTTGAATAATTGTTAAAGTACCAGTACATTATCCCTAATTGATTTACCTGGGATATAAGTGCCTTGCGAGTCACCAATATGATCGGGAATGATTTTCCTATTCCAGTGAGCCAATATATTAAATATCAACTTTTAAAAGGAATTACAGTATGATATAAAGTGATCACTAGAAAATTATTAGACTTCCCCACTCTTAGGAATAAGAGTGATAAAGGTTTTATTAAGCCCTATCAATAGGGAACCATTGTTAAAGAATTCCTAGATTGCTTCAGTCACTATTTCCTTATAAATGGCCAAGACTTCATAATGAAATGTATATTGAATTCTTCATCACTAGGAGCTTTATTGGGGTGTAGAGACTTCAGTGATTCTTCAATCTCTATAATAATGATGGCTTAGATGAGAAAATTAGCCTTTTGAGAGGACAATCCATATTGTAAAATCTGTAGGAGAAGAGGTATTAAAGAATGTGCTTCTGGGGTTTGTTCATGAACTCAAAAAAAATATTTGAATGCCCCTTGCAATAGCACATCCTGAGAATTCAGTTGCACATCATCTAGTACAATAGAGACAATTCTATTAACAACTTTACTACTGATGATTGATCTATCTAACACAAAGGTATTTCCATCCCTATATTTTATCCATTAGAGTCTTAATCTCTATTTCATGAGAGAATAATCAAGCCATAAAGCTTTAAAGTAGTTACTCCATTTCCAATAAATGAGTACAACCATGATTGTTACAGATTTATTATTAAATGTCATCCAAATTGCCTTTTACAGTGCTCAGTAATGATGTGTATTTCTTATTTTGTTCCTAAATAATGTCTTCATTTCTATCTTCATAAAATTCAATTTCATGAAGAGGATATATTGCTTAGTCCTTCTAAATCTTGCCCTCAAAACTCTTTATAAGGCATCATCAAAATCTACCATCTCAAATAGAAAATTATTATATCAAAAAGGCCTCTTCAAAGAAATATCACATGTTTATGTAACATTGGGTAAGCAATCCAAAAGACTGCTAGTAAGATAGGTAAAATAATAATTGGGGTACCTCACCATCTATTGAATGTCAGCTACAATTTTATCAAGCTTTTTGCAAATGAAATTCACCCCATACTACCTATTGCTCTATATGAAATAATTATCCCTAGCTAGAATATCAACTAGGTGAGAGTCTTCAACCCATTTCCTTAAATTTAGACAAGGAAATACCATAAATTGAGGGCCTTCCTTTTTATCCAACTTCAATATTGAGTTAAAGTACCCTCTAATGATGTTGCTAGGTGCTTGATTTGGTTCCAAGGAAAACTTCTCAAGTAAGATGTATTAAATGCATAAACAAAAGAAGTGTAGAAGGAATCATTTGAACTCTTATCTAAAATTTCTAGATTAAGAAATTGCTCAAAAAAACCTTGGAGGAATCATAGAGTGTAACAATTCTTCCATTTGAATGAAGACTATGGTTAGTAATCTCTTTCTAGATAGTTGTAAAATATTTGAGCAAGCTTTCATTCCCCTTTCAAATTCTTATCTAAAAAAAACTAGAAACTTGAACTCTTTTTATGTATAACCAAATCTCTAATAAGCAACTTTTTAGTTAGGGTATTAACACCCCTAACATTCCATAAGAGAGAATCTTCATTAGTTTTGTACTTTTTCTAGAGTCCTCTTTTTTTCTATTGGACCTCCTCCTATTAAGGCTTCCAAAGTCTTGATCTGCATTCCCAAATTGATTATAGGATTGGCACTTAATTTGGCTTATATTTTGCTTGTAAGCCTAATTTTGCCTCTATAATAAAGAAAAAATGAAAGTAGAAAAATTAAAGTCAAGTTTGGGAAAATTTGTCATGATATTAGAAGAATAATTTTAAATATAAATCCCTAAAATGGATTTATATAAAATCCATATTTATGGTTAAGTAATATGGGACTAGCAAAGATCCATGTTAAGGTTTATATTGGTGGTGAATTCGTAAAGTTTTGGGGTTTTCTTTATAATAAAAGTAAGAGAGCAACACGGGTCCAACATAAATCTACGTTAGACCTATATTGGAGGTGATGCTTTAAATTTATAGTGCTTTTTGGAATATAAAAGATAGATAGACATGATAATATTGTTTAAAAGAGAAAATAGAGCATTTTGATAAATGAAAGGAATAAGTTTTGAGTGAAAGAAAGGGATTTGCATTAAGATTTAAATGAAAAATTCAATATTTCAATATCTAGATGAATGGATTCTTTTATTTCATTTTATTTATTTATTTTTGGGTTTTATTTTTATTAGTATGAACTAAATTAAGGTATATCTAGATGGATTGAACCCTACAATTATTTGCTTGGATTTATTCTTTGGTTTAATGAAAGACCTAAATTTCTTGAAATTTATTCATGATTACTTCTTATGTTTGAATTGAAATTTTTTAGTATTTTGATTCTATTTTATAATTTACATAGAGAAATTGAGAAATCATATATATGAACAAATTGGCGAACAAATAATAAGAGTTGTATGGAATCTTATATATATTCATATAATTCTTATTGGTTAGAGTCAAATCTAATAAAGAACTTTATAGAATAAGTTAAACACTTAATTTAGGCCAATCATTTCTGCTATTAGATTAGATAATAAAATATTGTTATTAATATTCCTCATAATCCTAGATTGAACAATACTCATATTCACTAGATTATATATATAAGAACGATAGGTGCATTTACCTAGTTGATCTTCATTATTGTTCGGATAATGAAAATGTGCGAAGGTTTTAGTGCCATTGTTAGGGATTAGGATATTTGGAACATTTTATTTTTATTATTCTATTTAATTTTTTCTTTTTGGTATTATTTTATTTTATAAATTTCTTTCTTGATCTTGTGTTTATTTACTAAATTTTGAAGATTTGCATAATTTGGTTTATGACGAGGAGTAGTCCTGAAGCATTACTTGATCTAGATCCAAAAATTGAACAGAAGTTACTTCAAAATTTAAGGCAGAGAGACCTTAGAAGTCGAAGGCAACTAGAATTTTTAAGGTTATATCTACCAAATACAGTGGTAAGATAGGGAAGACAACATTTTATAAGGAATTATGGAATACCATCACTCATAAGGACATAATCTAGCATTAGCAAATAATTTTAAGATCAAGTCCCTTATAATTTATATGGTTCAATAACTTGTGTAATTTGATAGCTTACCAAGTTGGGATCCAAATGCACATTATCAACTTTTTGGCGATTCCTTATACTTATAAGATTAATGGAGCTACAGAGGATGATATTCATTTGAGACAACTCCTTTTTACATTGAGAGAAAAAGCTAAATTATGGTTAAAATCCTTGTCTCTTAGATATATTACCACTCAAAATGGTAATGATTAAAAGTTTTTAGCAAAGTATTTTCTTTTAGCGTGAACATCAAAACTCAATAATGACATCTTTTCCTTTTAACAATTAAAAGGTGAGAAATTTCATAACACTTGGGAGAAATATACAAAGCTATTGAGAAAGTCCCCATATTATAGATTTGATCTGCGATTAAAGATGCAAACATTTCGTAGTGGATTAAGTTATCCATCTAAGTAATCAATTGATGCATTTTTAGGTAGGACCTTCATCTTTAAAACTTATGAAAAATTTCATGAGCACATTAGGAATACAATTATGAATAATTACTAGTGTGGAAACTAAAGGCTAATGCTAAAATTAGTTGTAATGAGTTTTGATATTTATCGTGGTGGATACCTCAATCATGAATGTCAAGTGCCTAGCAATATGGACAATTTAATAAGCGAGTTGATTTGGCGAGGGGGGGGGTGCGGAATGTTATTTATAATAACTCCTATGGTATTACTTACAATATAAGGTATTAGTTTTTATGAAATAATTAAGGAAAATAAAGACCCTCCTCTTCCTGATTTTAATAATAATAGTATAATAAATAAAGGTAGGTATTGAGGATTATATGATAAAATTCATTACTACATTTGAGGCTCACTTCCAAAATAATGAAATTTATCTTTAAAATAAAGAAACTCCATTTAAAACTTGGAAAATTAAATTGGATAACTTGCTAAGAATGTATTTAAATGGTAATAAGGTTCTTTGTTTTGTAACAACTAGCCAAACCTAAGGAATCAAACGAAAGTAGTAACTTTGAGAAGTGGAAAGGAGCTGAAAGTTGAAGAAAAAAGGAAGAGAAAAGAAGGAAAAGGTTGTTTTTAAAAAAGAGAAGAATTAAGAGAAGGAGAAAGAGATGGAGGAGGGGCCAAAGGAGAAAGTTCTCAAAAAATACAAACTAACAGTTCCATACTCGAGTAGACTTTTGAAAAATATAGGAAGATTAATTTCATAAGTTTTTAGAGCTTTTTAAACAATTACATATTAACATTCAATTTATTGAAAATCCTTTTTGGATGTAAAAATATGCCAAGTTCTTAAAGGATCTCATTTCTAACAAGAAGAGATTTGAGGATTTTTTTTATGGTTACTTTAAGAGAGGAGATCTCTTTCATTATGAAATAAGTTGTCGTAGAAATTAAAGATCCAAGAAGGTTTACTATTCCTTTTAATATTAGTAGTTCATCAATCATAAGGGAATAATTGACTTAAGAGCTATATTAGCTTAATACTAAATGACATACTTAATAAATTCAGATTTGGTGTACCTAAGCCAACAAGGATGAGCATTCAATTAATAGATAGGTCAATTAAGTATCCTAAGGGCATTAAAGAAGATGCACTAATCAAGTACAAAAATTTATTTTTCATATTGATATTATGATTTTGGATATAGAGGATGATGTAAAGGTTCCCCAGATCTTAGAATGACCTTTCTTAGCTATTACTAAAGCTATTATATTTTTGTGTTGAACTAAAGGAGGTTCCAATCAATGTTTTGATGATAACAAAAAGTAAAGTAATACTAATGTTTATTTCATTGCATAAGAGATATATTCTGCTATTAGAAGGTAAAGAATGGACTTTGAAGACTATTAAAGATGCATAAAGAGGTTAAAAGTCTAGAGTGAAGTAAAAGCATTTTAAACTATTGGGACCTGATCTCGGAACCGGATCCCAACCGAAAGCCAAAAAAAAACATAACGAAGAACGAATTTGGCGAAAAGCGAAAATGAACGAAAACGAAATCGAAAGAACGGAACATAAGGCGAAATCAAATCAGATACGACTCGAATCACAAATCAGGAGCGAATGAATCGAATACGAATCGAAAACAAAGCGAATTGGCTCGGAATCAAAGTAAACAAACGGTTCAATCAAACTGAAACAAATATCCGACATCCGAAAACTTAAATTTGTTGAACAAACAAAAGAGTCGCGTTGGAAACCCTAAAACTAAACCAATCCAAAAACCGGTATACTTTTTTTTTTCATTCCTTTCATTTTTATTCAATCTTATACAAGTCAAAACCAAATAATTTTTCCAGTATTCCCACTGGAAAAATTCATCCTTAACAAAACTCAATTCATAAAAACATTCATACTTATCTCATAATTCATCTATTATCTAAATCTTATTTATCTTTTTTTTTTTTACAATCGGGCAGCATAACGGCTGCATTTTATAAAACCCAAAACCTGCAAAGGGTTTTAACGCACTTCTACAAACCAAACCAAATCACACATAATCAAACACAATACTATACCTAGCACTTCATTAATTCGCAATCATCAGTATCATCGGACCTCCCGTCCG
>JANVCQ010000002.1:38687529-38704839 GCA_025531925.1 Erythroxylum plowmanianum
CATAAACCTACAAGTTTTATGAAGAGACCGATCAACAATTAAGCCTTTAAAATTCTCAGATTCTTACCTGATGTCGGTAGTGCCCAATTTTGGCTGTTTTCTTTGAAATAGTATTTTAACCATAACTTCTTCATTTCAAATCCAAATCAAGCGATTTCAGTGGCATTGGAACCGTTAGATCGGAGGGAAACATTTTATTAAATATCCAATCCAAATTTTCAATTGGAGGTTTCCCTAAATTTTGTGGTCATTCTATAGTCGGTTTTGGGTCCGCGATGCTTTATGGGTCCGAATGTTGGGCCTCGGAGGCGGGGTCCAACATTGTTTGGTCAGAGCATGCTTTGATGCTTTAGAATGTTGGGCCTCGGAGACGGGGTCCAACAGGTAGTACATACTTAAGGTCATATATCACTATAGCAAAAAATTAAAAAAAGATTTAAACAACAACAAAAATTGTAATTATAAGTATCATTATTGTTTCCTTTTATTAAGGCAATATAATTCATACTCTTATATAAAGTTGTGTTGCTATAGGTGTAAGGCAACAAAATGATGTTATTGGATTAATTAATCACAATTAATGACCAATTAGAGGATTTCTTAAGGCTTAAGAACCATTAATCACATTGTGATGAGTCATTAGAGATGACCAATGGGAAAATGACATATGTAGTGCACTAAATGTGATAATATTTGTTTACTAGAGTTAGTAAGGGTCATCTCATAATTATAGAAAATTTAGGGCTTTAATGAAGAGTATAAAAAGCAAAATCTAGTCTTGAATTGCTTCATTTGGTGCATTACTTATGAGAGTGAAAAGGAAAAGGAAAAGAAGTGAAATTAAGGTGGAATTTGTCCAAGGAGAAGAGGAAGGCGAGGGCAGCTGGTTTTAATGGATTTTGAGTGTGATTTGGAGATATTTTGATTAATTGTAAGTGCTTATCAATTACCCAAGATAAGTGCTTATCTTGGCTTAAGTATTCACCACCGCGATTTGATCAAAGTTTTTTAATACTTCTACCTAATTATTTCTCTAGTTCATTTCTAAATTATTTGAACTTTTCAAAAACATCATATTTGTATCTCATAAGATACACATACTCATAACGTGAATAATCATCGATAAAGGTAATGAAGTATATGAAACCACCTTTGGCATGTATGGACATCGACCACATACATCTAAATGTATTAAGTATAACAGCCTAGTAGCTTATTCACCCTTTCCCTTAAAGTGTAACTTTGTCATCTTGCCTAATAAGCAAGATTCAAATGTGTCATATGAGTCAAAATCAAATGACCCTAAGTATGATAATTTCGCACTATCTCATTTTTTTACTTTTATTATTATTGATATTTAAAACTAGATTGGACATATCTAATATGTATATCCCATTGCATAATGTGCCCATAGCATAAAGCATTCCATTCAAACTAATAGAATAATCATTGTTACTAAAATTTAAATGGAAACTAACTTTAATAAGATTAGAAACTGAAATAATATTCTTAGTAAATATATGTACGTAAAAACAATCCTCCAATTTTATTACAAGCCCACTAGGGAGTGTCAATACTTAAACTCCTACGACTAATACAACAACTTGCTCTATTACCCACGTGTAAGTCTGACTCTCCCTTGTCAAGTTGTCCACTATTCCTGAGGCTCTGCATATCAATACATACGTGTGAGCCACAATCGATATCCAATACCCAAATGTTATTATTAGAAATAATATTAATATCAATAACAAACATACCTATAGTAGAGGGGGCATTTGATGCCTTCTTTTGATTCAGTCACCCCAGATATGCCTTACAGTTCCTCTTCCAATGGCTATTTTTGTCACAGTGGAAGTTTATTTCCTTGGGACCAGTCTCCTTAGCCACACCTCCCTTAGGCCTTGTGGACTTCTTCTTCTTTTGGTTCTTCCTCCTCGAACTAGAAGAGTCCACTAGCATCACAGCTTTACCGTCCTTCCTGACAGATGGCTCAACTATTTTGAGCAAGTTGATCAATTCAGGAATCATGGTGGATATCTAGTTCATCATATAGTTAAGCACAAATTGTGAATAACTATTAATCAAACTAGTGAAAATTAAGTCAATACTTAATTCATGATCCATCAAGAAACCCAAGGAGGCTAATCTCTCAATATAGCCATTCATCTTCATCACATAGCTCCCTCAGATGATTGATATGGTATAAGCATCCATGGCCTCATGTTGTTTTTGCAATTCTGATGGCATAATGGCTAGCATTATGCAACTAGCCATCTCATTATCATTGAGATGCTTTCTGTATATCTTTTGATCACTATTAGAAAAAGTAGTAGCAGGGGATCGGGAAGTGGTTCTTCTGTAACGTAGCCTAGTTTCTTCGACTTGAGAACTATTCTCAGGTTCCTAAGCTAGTCTTGCAAGTTGGGTCCAGTTAACTTAATGGCTTCTATAAGTGATCGTAAGTTCACACTATTGGTTATGGTGTCAATTCTTGCAACCTACTATCAAAAAGAGAAAAGGTGTTAGATTGTACATAAATGCATGTCAATTAGGACCTTACTAACACACATTATGGCTCACACTATTTTCTCGTGAATCCATAACCCTTAACATGAATCCGAGAGAACTTTTATAATAGTTCTCCTAGTGGGTCGAGATCCAATATCTCTGGGAACGACCTTAGGTTTGCCCAACAAGCCACCCAAGCTCAATTGATAGGTATCGATCATACCAATTGCATTTATAATGCAACTATCGAATCTAGTGCTATCAATTATTGATGTGTGCACACAGATTGGGCTCAGCTCTTGATACATGTACATCCCATATACATTACCCAACTTCACCTCTGTCCACGTTGACCTTGGGTTTGCCTAACAAATCAATGCTTCTATTTCTATGGTTTGAACATATTTGTTTAGAGTGGGCTTAAAACAACCCTAACTCTAAAAGAACTCTAGTTCTTACCATATTAATGGAAGACATTAGTTTTAATATTCCAAGTTACGGGTTTCTACTTAGGTCTCATCTAACTAGGATGGTCTTGTGTATATATATATAGTTACTACAACTATATGGCATGATATGGACACCCCAATCATATTAGGCTTAAGTCCATAACTATCCATCATGTAAGCCCACTTATACTCCTAACATTCCACCTTTAATGCATAAAATTAAACACATCAAAATTTGTTGTGACAAGTTATGGATCCTACATTTTGGAAGTTGATTCAACTCTCGAATCAAATTTCTTCCTAAGTGTTATCTTAACTAAATTTAATCTTACATATCATTTCAGTTAGAATTTAATACTAATCAAATTAAATTAATCTCTTAATTCCAAAAATTAATTCAATATTAATTCACCATAAAATTGATTATTTGATGTCAAAATTAAATATTTTAATTTTGTTTCACGTGCCAATTTCTAGTCTTACTAGAAAATAATGCTCTAATTAAATTAATTCAAAATTAACTTGTAAGATTTCCCAAAATCTCCAGAACATCAAATCATCATTCCATGCATCTCCAGGTTATTTCAAGTTCATCAAAATAATTTTGGAGTCACCCAAAAATTATCAAGATAACCGAAACATCATTGAGATGCTAAAAATTACAAATTTGGCATCTATTTTTTTTAGGGAAATATTAATTCGAACAAAATCATTTTGACATGCTTCACTCAATAAAGTAACATACTTTTATCACAAAAAAATATTTTTAAGGTTCTAGGACCGAAACAAAAACATTCAAAATTATCAAACAAAACATATCCATCGATTTCTTCAAATCGACCAGGTTTGATTATTGTTTGAAATTTTATTTAAAAATTGTAATAAATTCAGGAAGAATTTTTGAGATGTAAAAATATTCTAAATATGTTTAAATAAAATTTCCAGAAACAAATTCCATGATAAACATGTTAAACCTCATCAGTTTAGCTAACCAACAATATATGTTTAGTAGAAAACAATTTTCCAACAGATTGTTAGAAATTCGACAATAAATATTTCAATCACATTGAAATCAATTTTCAATCACTAAAACCATATACAAAAATGACATGAGGAAATCAGCGAAAGAAAATCGTGAAAACAAATTTTCATAATTTAATTTCAATTTTTCTAAGAACATACTCACAACTGTCATAGTCATGCAATCCTATTGCACATGTAATAAAAACTACATCTAATAGGCACAAGATTTCTCTGATACTACTATTGGGTTTCGATATGCATCACATATTACAAAATATGCAGCAAAAAATAAAACAAAACCTATAAAATACAAAATCAAACATGTGTCATTAGACGTTGTAAAAAATGAACTTAAGTTGTGTACCTTACTAACTGTTGTCTTCACCTCTTTGGGTTATCATAAACCACAATGACCAAAGGAGGACACCTCTAATGATATCCACATAAAGAGCAAAGCCTAAAGCCTCTTAGGAAGAATGGTTATAGCAAACACAAAGTGCTAGCTTTGATGTATGTTCTTGAGATAATAGTTTAGAGAATAAGTGTGTGTAAGATGAACTCTTCACATTTCTTACCAATTTTCTTACAATACTATGCGTCAAAATGAGTGAGTTTCTGCCAAATTTTGGCCTCCTCTAACCCCCATCATCAATGGATGAATAAAAGGAATTAAGTCACCATGAATGCCACTTAATTTTGCTTAAAATGTTAGTTGGAAATCTGGTAATTTTCCAAGCCGGTAGCCATGCAACACTTGCTTTCTTTCATTCCTTTGCAACGTTTCTTACCACGATCATATCGCGTTACAATCCTAAAACATTCTCATATCTTGGATCACTATCCAAACCCATTTTACTCATTCTTTGAATCTCCAATGCGTGTTAACCAATAGATTCCTAGTTATGTTGACCACCTGAATTAACACTTAATTCAAACAAGTAATAAGTGGTATCTAGCAACACATCATAACACCCAGTTGACCAGAAAGTTAGCGTTTTAACTACAAACCCTTCCATAGATAATGTTCCTGTGCAATTTGTCATTTCACCATCTATACCCCACTTGGTTCAAACCATGGTTAAAGTGTCAACTCCTACTAGACTAACTACTTCACATCTAGACAAGTGATGTTAGTTCTTGTCCCCAAGGCTCATTACTCAATTGGATATGTCACTAAAGACTATCTTCATGACATTTCCACTTTGGCCAAAGATTCTTGAGTAATGATTCCGACAAGAGGCGGTGAGTATCATCTCCTTCTATTAGGAGTGGTAAATCCTTTATTAGCTACTCAATTACCTTTGAATACCTCAAGCTGAACCCAATCACCAACCTATGAGGAACCTCTGAGAGAAAATAAGGAATGGAGTCAAAGTACAGGATTATTATCTAAGATATCCTTGAGCACCTCAAGTTTAAGGATATTTGGACCATTGATATGATGAGACTATCATTGACATTATAAAATATTTTTCATATGAATGTCTCAAAATAGATTAACTAATGTACTTACTACTCTTAGTAAGCATCCACATGTTAACTCTAAACAACTCATACTTATAGCTTATAAGATCCACTACTTGATCCAGTCAAAGAGTATAAAATGTGCTAGTCTATCTAGATTAATAATATCCCATCTCATTAATCCTATGACTAGGGATAGTTTAGATACTTTACTTACATATGATAGGAACATCATTATTATGAACTCATTATGATTTCCTTCATGCTATGTCTTGTATCAAGGGACTTCATTAATTCAATTTAAGAGCGTTATCGATTCATAAAGAATATGAACATTAAACTACTGAAAATGTCTTTTTATTAATTATAAAGATTTATACAATAAGTGCTAATGGCGATTGCCTTTAGAGCACTTCACTAACAGTTGCCTATCTTATGAAAATTGGTTCCATTTGTAGTAGAGAAAACAAGTGTTGAATAGAAGACAAAAACAAAAATAAAGTAAAAGAAAAATAAATAAATAAATAAAAAGATAGAAAATGACTTTTAAGAAATTTAGGGAAGGTGGTTTGGTGTAGATAAGCCTCAAGCTCAGGGTTGCAAGAGTTAGTAATTAGCATAACATAATACCTAATGATGCAAGGACCAACACCATTTACAATAGCGAAGTTGAAGAAGGAGGGTTTGGAGTCTCGAGTCTTCCTCACTATCCACTTCCATATCTTGCTCTTCTCTGATGTGACTTGTGTGTTTTATTCTTATTAACTAAATTTTGTGGGTAATTGAATTTTACTAGACATATTATGAATACTTATTAGTAAATAGAGAAATTTTATATTTTAAATATACATTAGTAAATAGCCATATAAATAAATATGTAATATTAGTAAATACCCTTTAGTAAATAGGGAAAGAGTTGTGAATTGAGAGATTGAAATTCTATATTTCATATTGGGGTTAATTGGTTAGGTCTTGAGAAAGAGTAATCAAACCCTTCAAATATCTATAATCAATATATAATAAGAGTAATCAAATAAATATATAATAAGAGTAATCAAACCCTTCAAAAATCTAGAATCAATATATAATTGAATTAGTAATCATTAAGGAAGTAAAATAATGAAAGAAAAATCATATGCATTCATCCTTGATCATCTTTCATTAAATGTGCTAGCTAACTTAATTAACAAAGTTAGGTTCATGAAATTTTAACTATTTACTCATGAGATCGACTTTCGATACTACAAGTTTATAATCTATATACTTACGGATATTAGAAGTTATATTATAGGTAAAACTTGCTCAATAAGTTTTTGGCATCATTGTCAGGGAAGTAGGTTAGGATTATTTGAATTCCTTTATTCCAAGGAATTTTTTGCCTTTCGTATGTCTATGCCACTGCAGGAACACAAGAATTACTTATAGTTCAATAAAGGTCGAAGACACTCTAGTTATTGATATCACAAGATAAGAACGTAAAATCCATAGAGCTAGATGCTAAGAAGAGATCGAAATAACGATGGCAAAACATTATAACCAAGCAGGCCAGCATCAAACCCTTATATATTTCATAAGGCTAGGGTTCAACGCTGCATAACAAGGCATCAATCGACCAATGCAAGTAATATCGTTTGAGATCAAGCCATTTTGCTAAATATGATGCAGACCAATATGCAATTTTATAGGTTAGCTAATGAGGATCCTAACGCCTATTTGGTGAATTTTCTTGAAGTATGTGATACCTTGTGATATAATGGAATGTCAAAAGATTCGATTAGGATGAGGCTCTTTCCTTTTATACTAAGGGATAGAGTCAAGGCATGGTATCACTCCTTAAACCTTACAAATATCATGACACGGGGGCAATTGGTGCATGCATTTTAAGATAAGTACTTCCCTTCTATCAAAGATGACTGGGTTAATAAAAGAGATCACAAATTTTCAAAAAAATGATAGGTAGTCACTATAGCAAGCGTGGGAGCATTACAAGGACTTCCAAAGGAGATGTCCTCACCATAATCTACCAAAGGAATTTCTCTTATAAACATTCTATCATGAAGTTAATCTACCCATGAGGGGAACCATAGATATAGCTTTTGGAGGACCCCTTATGTAGAAGATAGTTGAATAAGTGGAGGATTTAGTAGAAGAGATGTTAAGCAACTGTTATCTTTTAATGTCAGACAGAAATAAACAGCAGCCGATTTTTCGAGATCATACAGGAGTCATTGCTATCAATTTAATGACAACAATGCAAGTTGAATAGCCTGTAATACTCTTAATTTGCTCCAAATAGTGCAATTCAATATGGATGTGAGTTATGTGGAAAAATTAATAATGTTACTGCTATTTTTTTCCATTCAAAATAACAATATGGAGCAACTTAGATATATAGACACACAATTCAATCAACAAGGAGCAACTTAAATATATAGACACACAATTCAACCAACAAGGAGGAAAGAACCTTTATTATAAAACTTATAACCCTAGGTGGAGGAACCATATAAAATTTTCTTGGTCAAACAATACGGGTAATCAACTATGGAATTAAGGGCCACCTAGATTTAAACAAACTAATTCCAATACTAATGACTCCAAGTTGGACAAGATTGTGGACAAGCTCATAAGTATGGATGAAGCTCATAAGAGGCTGGAAGGGAAGATCATATGCATTAATGAGGCTGCAAGGGAAGTTCGAGCAAGTAACTAAAAAAACCATGCCTCATCCATTCATAACTTAGAGGTCCAAATGAGTCAATTGGCCAATGCGTTATCTACGAGAAATGTGGGGAGTCTCCTGAGAAAAAATGAAGCAAACCCAAGGGATTAACTTAAGGCAATCACACTTATAAGTGGGAAAAGTAGAGAAACAATATGAAACCCATCTAGAATAAGACAAAGAAAAGAAGAAGGGGGATGTAGACATGAGTGAGTCACGACATGGTATGCCTCCACCATATCCACCAAAGATTCCTTTTCCTTGAAACTTAATAAAGAACAAATTGGATATGTATTTTGTAAAGTTCACAGAAAAGTTAAAAACTTTGCAAATTAATTTATCTTTTAAGGCGCCATTATAACATATGACCTAGTATGCAAAGTTCCTTAAAGATATATTGATAAAGAAGCAGACTAGGGAAGAGAATCAAACGATAGCACTAACTAAAAGTTATAACTCTATTATCACTACTCATATGCCTTCTAAGTTGAAGGACCTAAGAAGCTTCACAACACCCTCTGTGGTTGGTGAATTAGAATTTTTAAGGTGTTTATGCGACTTAGATGCAAGTATAAATCTTATGCCTTTCTCAATCATTAGGAAAGTAGGCGTTAGTGATATGAAGCCAACTTCAATTCTTATTTAGTTGATAGATTGATCCATAAAGAAACCATTTTGTGTGGTAGAAGATGTTATCGTAAAGGTAGAAAAGTTCATTATTCTTATGGATTTTGTCGTATTAGATTTCAAAAAGGATAGGAACTATCAAATAATTCTTAGACAACCCTTTATGTACACTAGAAAGCATTCATAGATGTTTATAAATGTGTTGTTCAATATGAAAAAAGAATTGAAACATCCAAAAGGATATAGACATAATGGAAGACTATATTAAAGAGCAAGAGAAGGGTTGCTTCAAAGAAGTTATGGGGAATAGGTAACAAAGGACATAGAGTTTGTTCAATATATGGAATTCCCTATTCAAGAAGTTGACACGAAAAAGTGGATGATGCTGATTATAGAAGAAGTTGAGTAATTCACCTTCTTATAACACAAAATGCTCGATTCCATAAAAGATTCATAGGATTTTGTCATTCCTAATTATGTTGACAGTTTGTTATCGACAAGAGCATTAAAAAATTACTTGGATTATTTAGTTTGATTGATTATGTCCTTTTCATTATATTACAATATGTAACCTATATACCAGTTACAAATTTTCCTTGTAGAGAAAAGGGTGGTAGAATCCTCTTATAATTGATCCCGATTGAGTTTTAATCGATGAGTGGTTAAGCTAAAAACCATAACTTAGAAAATTTTCACTAGTTAGGTTTGTTTTTGAATTCTAGAATTAGGGTTTTCAATTACAAATATTTGGAGTCGTTTGAATGATTAAATTACTTGTTTTTAAAGTTTATATGATTTAGGGAAGCAAGTTTAGAGGTTACTTATAGAAATAATGACAAAACAAGACAAAGAGGTTGAAATTCCATTATGTCACAATCGTGACATGTGGCTAGCCACAAAGGACATGTGATTTTCACCTCTTAATATTTCACCCCTTCTTTTTCATTCCTAATCTCTTATATTCAGTCTTCCCCTCATTTTACACACATCACTTATCTCTCTAAGACTTAGCACACCAAAAACCTTATATTTTGAATCTCTCTTGCATCTTTCAACCAAATTTGCTTCCCTCTTACACATAACTTGTATTTTACACACAAATCTTGCATTCTTTAAGAGATTTCCATAAGATTTGGTTCTAAATTTATCCATTCACATTATAGGGGTGAGTTTTGGTGTATTTTGTTGTGTCTTTTGGTCTATTTTGCATATTTACACATCATAATGGAGTCAAGAATCAAGAAAAGTGCAAAATGCTCACAATCAAAAAGGAAAACACAAGTAGCTAGGAGAGATGCACAGAATAGGGCTGTGAACTTTGGAGCACCTTTTTGGGTATTCGAAAGATGAAGTTATTACATTCCAAACCCTTCACTCTTGGAATGTTAGTGCACCTAGTTACTTTGATTTTGATATCTTAGACAATCTTGGAATGAAGGATTAGGTTAAGCATTTGAGTTATAAATTTGAATGGGACAAATTTAATAATTTCAACTATGTTATGTATCCAAAATTGACCCTACAATTTTATACTTCTTTATAATATGAGTTGTGTGATCTAACTGAATTTTGATTTTGTTTACAAGGTCAACCATATCAATTGAATTATGAAAGTTTGTTGGTGGATTTCCAAAATTGAATATAATTCATACATATGATAATTTTCATGCTAAGAGCTACTAGGTTTAATTGACTGGGTTAGATAACTTTAATGTTAAGAATGCTCATAATAATGTTATTTGTACTCTTGAACACCTATTACTTCGTAAGTTTATGTGTCATATAGTCTTTGATAAAGTGGAAAGTAACAATAAAAATTACTCATTTTGTGATGCATGGATAATAATGTTAAAGTTTGCACAACTGATCATATTTTTAATACTATAAATACTACTCTTAAAAATAAAAGTAGTTATCTTGGCATAGGATATGGTTGATTATTATGGTGTGAATGTTGATGGACTAACCATTGTAATCATACCCATCTAAACAGAGCCGAGATCTTTATGGTCCATCATATGGAACTTCGAGATGTCACTTCCAAAACACATGTGAAACACAAGACCAGGTAGGCTAGTTCAAGATCTGCACCACCACAGTAGTTAACTTAAGACTCAACCAGTGAAGAGACAGAGGATGATGAAAAGGCAGGTTGTGAGACGGTCCTTAATATGGTTTATGACAACAAAAAAAATGTTGAAGGAGATAGCATAAGAACAACAACGACAATGATGAGACATCAAGAAGATCTTTAGATACTTTGCTGATCAGGGTGTTCATATTCTGTCTCCAATACCGTCACCGCCTCGATCACCTTAATGAGTTTCATTCTCTTACCTTTTCCCTATGTTATGTCTTATGATTTTTATATATGTGGTGTTTGTTCTACATTGAGGGCAATATGTAGTCCAAGCATGGGGAGGTTTATGCATTAGCATGTCAGGTGTGCGAATGTTGCATAACATATTGTTAGTTTTTTATTGGGTTGGCATTATGTAAAGATATGTTGCATATGTTTGAATTATGTGAATATGTCAATGGCAATAATTTGATGGAGTTAGTTTAGCTTTGAATAGAGTCATTAAATTTGTAAAAACATATTGATTTGTGAAATTTATGTTTTAAGTACCTTTGATTGAACATGTTAATTAGGATATGGCATTCATTTTGTTTACCGTAGGAATTAATTATATGCATTTATAATTATAATTCAATTGAAGGAGTTAGCATCATTAGTAACCTTTTCATGAGGATGATTGACTAAAAACAAATGAGTTAGGCTAAGTAATTAAAAAATTATGTGTTAAATAGATAACTATTTTGCTAGCCCTTTCTGAAACAAATTAGGTTAAGAATAGAGCTAGTAGCCAATTCATAATGTGATATAATTGAGTAAGTGGGAGAATTCACGACAAAATGTTTGTCTTTGCATAAAAAGTCTATAACGACATTTCAACCAAGTTAAATAATAAAAACATGGCCTAAATGAGTAATCGGGGTATATTCATGAAAATATTTTTGCCTTTGGGTCAAAAGACTAGGTTAATGTTAAAAAAATTTTAAAAAATAGTGTTTCAATAAAAAAAAACCCACAAATCTTTGAAAATAACAAGAATTTTGATGAAGAGATACTTAGTGATTGTTGCATTTTCTATTGATTACTAATTATGAAAGGTGAATGAATAAGGTGTTATTGTTTTGATTAATATGTATATTCAGTTCAAAGTGCTTAACCATGAAAAGAATAAGTTAATATGTTGGCACAAATTGAATGATTAAAGTTTGGGGTTAAGTTGATTCCATGAGATTTGCACCATTTTCTCATTATTGCATGTTAAACGAATGTGCTTATGTGTTTTGTGTTTCGTTTGTTTTTTTGGGTTTTTGTCTTTGCGTGAGGGCAAGCAAAAGTTTAAATGTGTAGATGTTGATAGGTGTAATTTATATTATGTTTTAATATATGTTTTAGTATGTGTTTAGGTGTTTGCTAGATGATTATTACATGTATAGGGTTAGAATTATGTTAGTGTGATTGTTTGTTTATATTTTAAGTGTTATATGGGTTAGAGCATGATTTTAGATGTTAATCTTATATTTCTTGAGGTATTTGATGTGTTTGTTAGTGATGGAAATTAAATAAGTGAAGAAAGAAGAAATCTAGAGCACATTAAGTGGTGAGAACTTAGTTATTCAGTGGATAACTTCACATTAACAAATGAGTAAAACTTGCTCAATACCTACTCAATTATAAGGGTCTACTTTTACATGAACATGTTATTGTTATTGAAAGAATAAATTGTTTCTTTTGTTGCCTAAAAAGATCACTTTATTGCCTTATAAATATTCAAGTTATTGCTATATTCATGTTATAGTTTGAAATTATGTTGTTGCCTTAGTCAAAACTTGAAGCAATATTATCCATTGTGTAATTAATTTTTTTTTACCACAAACTTACAACAATGCCATTTTATTTAACAATATAAATTCTATAGCCTTAATAAAATGACAACAATAATTGTACTTTTACCTATGCTTTTCTTTGTTACCTATTATCATTTTTGCTGTAGTGTAAAAACTTTTCTACTTTGGCTTTTGTTCAGTGTGTATTTTTTAGTTAGGTTGTTTTTTTCTCAGTACATATGTTATTTCATTATATTACAATGACTTATATTTTGACAAAAGAATCTACAATCCTTGTTAGTTCTAATTATTGTTTGGCTAGCACAAAAAAAGCCAAAAAAGCTTACCTAACATGGCCGTCATTATTCTACACTTAAACGACCAAGATTCCCACAAAAAGTAAATTCACGTGCCTGACAAGGTACTATAAACAGCAACGTATACACATGAGCCAGATATTTCTCAGAAAGAAGACAGCAGATTGTCCAAGTAATCACGCCCCAGGTCCTCGAACTCTACCATTTCAAAGCCACTGCCTGGTATCTGATCATAATCACTAACCATTCTCTTCCTTGAAGATTGCTCAGGCATTGAAAACTCATTGCTCTGATCTTCCCAATTTCTTGACACCCTTTTTCTGGGACTTGTTTCCTTGTGAATGCGTTCAACTCCTGAGGTAGAAGTTTCAGTACTTGCACGAGAAAGTGTCCAAGAGGCGTCTGAACTGGTCAGGGAATCAAAAATACCTGACGCCTTAGCAACTGTCTCGAGTGGGAAGTTGAGATATGCCTTAGGGCCTCTGATTCTCAAGGCAGCTTTATCATAAGCTAAGGCTGCTTCTTCAGCTGTTTCATAAGTACCAAGCCAGATTCGAGCACCTTTCTTCGAGGAGTCCCTTATCTCCGCTGCATACTTACCCCAAGGTCTTCTCCTCACTCCGCGATAATGTTTGATCGCCACTTTTTGTAGTTCCATAGCTTTCTCTTCTGAGCTTGAGCTACTGTTTCTCAAGCTCTGTCTGCCATTATGCTCTATGTTGTTGATTTCAGGAACACTTCCGTCAAGTAATTTTTCCCATGTGTCTGCTCCCATAGAAATCCACCTGCCCAGACTTAGCAGTCTTTCTAGAAAGTTCATCGGCTCGTCTTTTCCATCAAGACTAGGTATTTCTTGCCATGGCTCTGACATTTTTATTTCATTAGTTCTGTTTTCCTTATCTCCTTTGTCCACCCCAAAGAAGCTTAGCCAAACATTCTCCAACATTGATTCTGATTCTCTGGGGTGAAGATCACTTTGTTGAGCCATATCGCTACTCTTGGATACGAAAGGGGAGAAGGAAAATTGTCATTTGAACATATTTAAACATACGCGAGTAATCTTTTAACAGCTCATCTACTACGCCTATGCCACGCCATCAACGAGTTAACTAGTTGGAGACTTGTGTTTTAAACCATTGACTTCCTAAAGTTATTGAAGATGTTATTGTTTGAACACCAAGAAACGAGGAGGTTTCCATATTTTAAGGCTTCTGCGTTGACTTGAGCATATGTCGTAATGGAGAAATCCTTTTACGCGGCTTCGTCTATGTAGATACTTTTGTACTTTATGTTTCTTGTTGGAAAGCGTTTCGGTACAGTCTCTTGAATTTCCTTTTTCTTATAAAACATCATTTTAGATTCCGGAGGAGATTGTGATATATTTTTGGTAAATTTAGGTGTGATTTAATACAACAGGATTTTAGGGATGGATCTTTGAACTTCTGTCCGGAACTAGACCTTAACACCATTAAACATCTATTTCCAGTGGTCCTCAACAATTACACTTAATGTTGGCAGATAAAGGATAGAGAGCATGCAGAGTTTAATATTGTTGCTCCTATTGGTTTATATACTACAGTCAATTGGGCACATGTACTTTAGTAATATAATTATTTAAAGATATTTTTTATCTTACACAGATTAAAATATATACGATAAAGTTAATGTTATAAATACACATCGAAAATAAAATTATGATATAATTGTGAGATTCATATGATATTTATGTGTTATCCATAAATTGTTCCCAATAATTATTCTATCAAGATTGAACATTAATAAAGTGCAAAAAGACTATCACAAGATTATGTTTCTTCCTTATGAATGAGATGATCTCATAGGATAAAGTATAGAGAAACTTAAACAAACTTGTTGGTATTTGCTAAAGAACAAGTTTAGTGAACCGGCCTCATTTGAGAATTCTATATTTAGATCATTACTTGTTTGTCTATGTGAATTTTCATTGTGATTACATAAAAAATCAATTGATTTGGGATCATTTAAGTATCTCATATAGAGATTTTTATGTTTTAATAATACTTTTGATCTATTGTAGTAGAGGTAGTTCAAGCTATAGACATTGGATACAACAACAAAAACACCCAATATAAATCCCACTAGGATATAGGGTCTGCGAGGTCCTGTAGTGTTAAACATTGCCCTTAACTAGTAGAGAGGTTGTTTTCAAATAGCATGAAATATATAGAGATAGTTGAGTGATCAATATAAGATTCACCATTCTAAAGTGAATAGAGAGAATGTGTTCTATGGTTCTCAATTAGTATTGATTTGAGAAATCCTTGGCCAAAGTGAAAATGATAGTTTGAAATGAGTTTTTAGATGCCATTAGTTAAGTCAATTACTAATGGTGGAGAACTAATATTATTGGACTCAAATGGAGTAGACATTAATTTTATACTCTATGTGTCTAATCAAAACATTGTACGATGAAATGATTGAATTATTAAAAAAACATAAAATGGTTAGTTAAAACAACTTTAATATTTCCATATATTTATGTAGTCATAATGCATTATTAGACCTCAATCTTAATCTATTAAGGAGTTTAATTTACCCAATCTTAAATATGATTTAGGATTATAATATATTTCTGTTGCCAACATATTTAGAAACCAAATGAATTATACATAAAGGACGAGATGAAAAATCAAAATATTTTAATCATAGAGAACCTTATTGTCAAGTTTGAGAAAATTTATGATCAACTATGAAATATTTAATAAATAAGGGTCAATATAGATACTGAATCTTATTTGGTCACAATTGGATTTAATTAGAATTAAATATAATTATAAATAAAGTTTAATTCAAATTAGAAATTTTATTTTAATTTAATTACTAAACAAAAAAACTATTATAAATAGGCTTAGCTCCAAGAGAGCTAACACTTCATACTACTCTAAGCAAAAATTGTAGAGTTCTCTCAGCATGGTTTGTAGATATTGTTAGAGGCTAGATATTTATATGGTTATGATGGTTGAGATGAGATAATTTCATAAACAGTTTGATAGAAACGATAAATGTTGGCCCCTAAATTTTTTCTTGATAAATGAGCATGATTAGATTAATTTTGAGATCTTGCTAGATTTGTGTATGTGGGAGTTAATCAGCACGTTAATGTTAATGGGTTTATGTTACATAGGTGAATTGGATAAAAGTTAAAGTGATAAGTTGCATAAGGGGTATTTTGGGGAGATCACTTAAGTGTGAAGGCTTTAAGGCTTTGAAGGAGGGGCAAAAATGGGAAGAGGAAATTTTTGGCTTGCTTTTTAAAAGGCCAAAATGTGGTGAGGAAGAACAAAATAAAGAAAGCACAAAAGTAAGAAAGAAGGTAGAGAGAGTGTCGTGGGTTTAGAGAGAAAAGAGAGGTTGAGCTAGGTCTTGATTTTTCTCAACCTTCAAGAGGGATTTTGAGAGTGATCAAGAAGGGAAAAATATAGAGGAAGATAAGAGCTTTCTTTTGAACTAAGCATTTCTTCATTTGGAGAAGATTTGAGGTAAGAGCATTTTAAGACTGTGGATTGTTGGAAGGGTTTTAGGATCTAGTTATACATTAGTTTCTTTGGTTTCTCATCTAGAAATTTCTATTGATTTAGGGTTTGTAATTATGTTAAAAAGGGAATCAAGAAGGACAAGAGGAGCAAGAGGAGAGATTTTCCTGAACAAAACCACAATCAAGGACTTCAAAGTGGGTTTCACTTTTATAGTTAACTAATAAGCCAATAAATGTTTTCTGTCAAGTAATGACAGAAAATAAATTTTACAACTACCTCATTCATGTGCATTTAATGTTTTTAAATGTTGCAAGATGGTGCTACATGCGCATACATGAGTTGTTTTTAAAGATTGATTCGTTAAAAGGATGCATGATTATGAAACCATACTTTTGAAAATGATTTATAAGGTATATCAAACATGTGAAAAGAAAATTTTCAAGAAAATGTGTCATTTTGGGCATCAAGTTTACAAGATTTTGAAACCTATATGTTATGTAGATTTGTGGTAGTCCCTCAAGAACTGTCACGTGCACATTGACCGAAGTATAGACTTCTCCCGTCTGTCCGCTAGTGGCATGGAGCTCCCTCAAGGACTCCCTCAAGAATTCCCACCTACATAGGACCATTTCATTGGAAATGTTGGACCCCGAACTTTTCTCAGATTTGTGAATTTTAATTTGACATTAAACGAGAAATTGAGGCGACTTAGTCATGTGTAAAGGAAGAGAAAAGTTATGAAGTTGAATGATTATGTTTAAGGTTTGATGTGATCAATGCTA
>JANVCQ010000002.1:38704939-38718963 GCA_025531925.1 Erythroxylum plowmanianum
TATTCGATTCGTTGCTTCCGCATTTTGTTATTGATTCGCCTTCGGATTCAATTTATCCAATTTGAATTCGCTTTGTTTCCTTCGTTTTCCGGTTGGGATCCGGTTTTCGGATCGGGTCCCAACAGGAAATGTGTAGTGCATCATGTTTTAGACTCACCCAAACCATTTGATATGTTTATGTGTTCATGACAAGTTGATATGTGTGATGCATTCATGATTTGCATACATATGAATTTCTGCATCTGAAAATGACTTATAAATGTTTTTGCTTATTACAAATTATAAAATTGTTACCCACGGGCTTTAAGCTCACCCCCATCTCCTCCCAAATATTCAGGTGATGAGCAGGATATCGAGTAGGTCAAGAGGCAAGGCAATACTCCTAGTCTAATTATTTTGTGTTTGAAGCAAGTTTTGCAAAGCAAGGCTTTAGTTGCATTTTAAGAAAATCATGGATGTTGTACCTTTTGTATTTTGGGATTTGATGTATTATTGTTTTTGCGGTTTGAAATGCCCACTAAAGTTTTGTAAAATTTTTATCTTTTTCTGCAAATGGAATATGTTTACATATTTACTCATGATTCTCCCAAGTTTATACGTTAAAAATTTTCAAGTTTCATAAAAGGAAAATTTTGTTTTCTAATTTCGGGGAAAAATCTGGGTTAACCTAAGCTGATTTAGGCAAAGGTGTCTTGTAGTAAGTCATAAATCTTTCTGTCATCTTTTCCAACAGTAGTTAACATGAAAATTTTGGACGTCTAAGCTGAAAGTCAGGGTCCCTATAAGGGAAGAGGTGCAAGAGAGGAGTTGTTTCCTCTGCCTTTTTGCTTCTTCTGTGATGACGTCATCTCCTTTTGTATTTTCTTCATGATGACATCATCTTTTTCTATGTTTTGTATCATCTGTGTTTTCCTTCCTCTGCCTTTTTGCTTCTTCTGTGATGACGTCATTTCCTTCTATGTTTTCTTTGTGATGACATCATCTTCTTTTGTGTTTTGTATTATCTGAGGTTTTACTCGTTCTGTGTTTTGCTGACGCGTTTTATTCTATATTTTGCTTACACGTCTTTTTTTTGTGTTTTGCTGATGCGTCTTCTTCTAGATTTTCTTCCTTCTGGGTTTTACTTCTTCTATGTTTTGCTGATGCGTCTTCTTCTGTGTTTTACTAACGCGTCGTCTTCTGTGTTTTGCTGACGTGTCTTCTTCTGTATTTTGCTGACGTGTCTTCTTCTAGGTTTTGTTCTTTTTGGGTTTTATTTCTTATGTTTTTTTGCTTCTTCTGCTTTTTCGTTTCTTCTGCCTTTTCGTTCCTTCTGCCTTTTCGTTTCTTCTACCTTTTCGCTTTTTCTGTCTTTTCGTTTCTTCTGTCTTTTCGTTTCTTTTGCCTTTTTGTTCCTTCTGCCTTTTCGTTTCTTCTGTCTTTTCACTTCTTCTGTCTTTTTGCTTCTCATGCCTTTTCATTTCTTCTGCCTTTTCGTTTCTTTTGCCTTTTCACTTCTTCTGTCTTTTGCTTCTTTTATGTTTTACTTCTTTCGTCTTTCGCCTCCCTCTATCTTCTGTTTCATTTCCTACCCTCTACAGAGGACAGAATCTGACCTCAGGGTCTTCCTCAAAGTGGTAAGTCTCCAAGCCTTCTTTGGAATTGTCCTAAGAGGATCTTAACCCGATAATCCTAATGTCAGTTATGCTATTTATCCCAAGGTTGTGTAAAATGATTAAGGTCAACTTCTGTTCGGATATAGTAAGAGTAGGTTGTCCTGGTGGGGGCACGCCACCCATGCGGGATACGTGTCCAGATGTCACTTAGGATGTTGGGCTCGTGACCCTCAAGGGCGGGATGTCCAACACTTATGATATCAGAGCGCCTCAGGCTTAGGAGTATCCTAGGCTTTTGGTGGGTAGCCTAAGACGTGAAATGGACATGCATTATTTTAAGAAATCAAATTGCATGGTTTTTAAATTGTTTTACATGAACTAAAAGTTTTCACTGATCTTATATTCAAGGAGTGACAAATACCGCCTCGAAGGAGAACTCGAGGAGCTCTGACTCGATTTGGCTCTCGTCAAGGGAGTACAGATGACTCCTATATCCTGCAAGATGCTGGGACACACCCTGCTCCTGAATTCGAGGCACCTAGTGTGCAACATGAAGTGCCACCGCCTCCTCCTCCCATGTCTACTATGGACCCACAGTTCTTTCAAGCCTTCGCTCAGGCTTTCACTTATGCCATGGGCCAAGGATCACAAGTTCCAGTACCGGCTCCAGTGGAGAGGAGTGGGCAGTATGATATGCTCCGCAAGTATAAAGCTATAGATTTCAATGGAACCACAAATCCTGAAAAGGCTAAAGCATGGTTGAAGAGGACTGAGAGAGTCCTGATTCAGATGAAGTGCTCCGACGAAGAGAAGCTGGACTATGCAGTTAGTTTACTGTAAGGGTATGCACTTCATTGATGGGAATCAGTGCCCCACAGTCAGGCTTTGCCTCCAGTGCTGACATAGAGGGACTTTTGGAAGCTTTCCGGAGAAAGTACTTCTCGAGGGTCTATATCCAAGAGAAGGCCAAGGAATTTCTAAATCTCACACAGAGGGACATGAGTGTGAGTGAATATGAGCTAAAGTTCACCCAGCTGTCAAGGTATGCGGCCATCATTGTTGCCAATAAGGAAGATAAGTGCCGCAAATTTAAGGGAGGACTTCATCTGGGGATCAAGGAGAAGGTGCTGATCCATAATTTCTGTGACTACCAGCAATTGGTAGATGCTGCACTTCACGCTGAGAAGCTGGAGAATATCAGGAATGAAGTGAGCAGGAAGAGGAAGAATAGAGAGCAGTCTACTAAGAAAGGAATGAGGGCCTCAAGGCCTAAGAAGAGCACAAGGAGTTACCAGTGGTCCTATTAAGAACAAGCAGATAAGAGTAGTCTCGGGGCTAGCCTCAAGTGTAGGAGGTCCTGGGAGGAGGGGTAAGAACAGATACACGAACCCTCAATGTGAGCATTGTGGGAAGCTCCACCAAGGAGAATGCTTTAGGTTACTTGGAGCATGTTTCCGATGTGGAGAGAAGGGACACTTGATCAGAGATTGTCCCCAATTAACAAGGCAAGAAGGGTCCCAGTTGTAAGCCTCAAAGAGAGCAAAAACAGTGAGAACCAGACCAGTCACAGAGGTGCGCCATTCTGGAGCTACAAAGAAGACTATTCCTCTAGGGAGGCCAAGGGGCCAGACCCAGGCTAGAGTTTTTGCTATGACTAATGAGCAAGCTGCAGCCGCACTTGAAGTTGTCATGGGTATGGCTCAGTTATTTAATTATGAAGTATATGTTTTGATTAATTCTGGCTCCATGCATTCATTTATTTCTGCAAGAATGACATTGCATGATGTTGATCTGAGGCCTTTGGATAATCCTTTAATTGTTAGTACTCCTCTAGGGAAGAATGTGACTATAAGTCAAGTTTATAGGAATTGTGGACTTTTCATCGATGGTGCTCAGCTGGTAGTGGACTTACTACCTCTAAATCTAAAGGGGCTAGATGTTATACTGGGAATAGATGCCATGTAGAAGTATCATGCAAAGTTATATTGTAGCCTTAAGGAGGTGAAATTTGACCTGGGCAATGGTAAGAAGGTGATTTTCATAGGGGATAGGAAAACACCATCACCAAGGATTATTTCGGCCTTATGGGCTGACAAAATGATAGGAAAAGGGTGTGAAGCCTTTTTAGCATATGTTGCGGACACTGAAGCGAATGAAGGGAAGTTAGAGGATTTTCCAGTTGTGAGAGAATTTTCAGACGCGTTTCTAGATAATTTACCTGGGTTGCCACCAGTGAGGGAAATCGAGTTTGCCATCGACTTGATTCTTGGAACCACACCTATTTTTATACCACCCTATAGAATGGCCCCAGTTGAATTGAAGGAACTTAAGGAACAATTGGAGGAACTGCTAGGGAAGGGGTACATAATATCGAGTTCATCACCTTGGGGAGCGCCGGTTTTGTTTGTTAAGAAGAAGGATGGGACATGGCGGATGTGTATAGATTACCGAAGACTCAATAAGGTGACCATCAAAAACAAGTACCCTCTGCCCCGAATTGATGATCTGTTTGACCAGCTGTATGGAACAAAGGTCTTTTCTAAGATTGATCTCAGGTCAGGCTATCATCAACTCAGAATCAAGGAATATGATGTAAGCAAGACAGCCTTTAGGACCCGATATGGACATTACGAGTTCCTAGTCATACCATTCAGACTGACCAACGCTCCAGCTGCTTTTATGGATCTTATGAATAGGGTTTTCAGGGAGTATCTGGATCAGTTTGTCATAGTGTTTATTGATGATATTCTAGTATATTCCAAGAATGAAGGGGAACATGAGAAGTATCTTAGGATTGTGTTGCAGATATTGAGGGAGAGGGAGCTCTATGTCAAACTCAGCAAATGTGAGTTTTGACTTCATGAAGTGATATTCCTTGGGCATGTAATTTCGAAAGATGGGATACAGGTAGATCCAAAGAAGTCCTATTTAACTAAATTGATGTGATTTAGATGAGAAAATTCATGATCGCAAGAATTTAGGGGCAGGGTTAGAAATAACATATAGTTTATGTTTTTGACAAAAGTTGTCATAAAAAAGATTTAAGCTTAAGATAATATATGATTTATAAAGTTGATATCTACCTAATTTAAATTTAGATAATTTATTAAAAAAGATCAAGCTCAACTAAATTCAAGTGGGATCTTAGCACACTAGGGACATTAGAGTAATTTTTTTTAATAGTAATAAGGGCTGTTATTTCAAATAAGATAGTAGGAGTAATCAAATATATCATTAAAGTTCTAATCTTATTTAGTTATCATGAAAGATAACCAATTACTTACTTTTCTTGCATTCATTTATGTTTTAAGTAGAAATTGCCTTTGTTTAGTGTAGTTCTGATATGTGTTTACTTAATTATACATTTCCTCTTTGATATTTCGTGATTGATGTTATGAAATGTTCAAAAAACTCATTTTGGTTCATAATTTATTTTAGGTACATCTTGGAAGTTCAAAAGCTAAAATAAGTTAAAAGTACATTTTTTGAGCCATTGTCCTGATTTTCAAACTCATTTGTCTTTGTGGAACAAGAAGGAGATGATTAGGGTTAAGATTGGACAAGAAAATGTAAGAAAATGAACATTTCAACATGAACTGTAAGATGCACGACTGTTTATCTTGGCTAATGGATATTTTTTGGTTGCATGACTATGTATATACTAGCATGACCATGCATCTTTATGAATGGAGCATTGTTTGGTTTGCACGTTTAGATGCACGGTCGAGAATCCAACAGTGCGTCTCTCTAAAAACCTAGTTTTCTATAGAGACAGACGTGTGGGTTACTAAAGAGGGGATGGATTGTTTTTGGAACACGCAAAACACTTACTTAATTAGAATCTATGGAGGGATAATCTTCCTTCTTCCGATTCATAGGGGATATCAATATCGAAGAATACATTTAGGCATCTCTTTATTGTGTATCGTTGGTTCTTTCTCTTTATAGCAATTGTTTGTGTTTTTCTTAGGTTAATGTTTTGGGTATTCATATGCAAATGATTGATATTCCTGTTCTTAATAGATTATTTATGTATGAACCCATTGCCAAAGTATGGAATACAATATATAATAGTTGTATTTTCAATTCATTTATGGTAAACTAATGGTGACGAATCATTAAGGATAACATGACATAGGTTAAATGACCTAAGCTTATGTAGTTATTTCCTATATTAATCTATTTTTCTAGTTCATAATGCGACTGTTCTACTAAATCTAGATAGCTTTTTCTCGATTAATCAATAGGTAGGTTTTAGTTAAAGAGCTTCTTTTGATTAAACATGACCTAAGGAAAAATCGAGGTTAACATAGCTTGTTGTTAACCTACGATTAATAATTTCTCAAAGAGGTGTGAGACAAACAAGGCAATGAATTATGCTTAATTATGTTTAGGCTAAGATTAAACTAAGAACCAAATTCCAAACTCATTCATCAATCTTATCATTTTTGACAATTTAATTTTATTTGCTTTCAATAGTTCAATTTTATTTTGTTTTCTTAATTGCATCCATCCAAACCAAACACCCCCTTTTATCCTAAACATCGATTCCTTTTCATTACAAAAGCTACATGTACTCTCCCTGTGAAAACGATCCCTACTTACTGATTTTATAAATCTTAGTGTACAAAGTTATGTTTTATTTTTTGATGCATTTGACACATATCAAGTTGATCCTAAGTTAGTGAACCAAATTTTTTAGACATATATTTGTTAATTAATAACATTCTGAGTTCTTAGATAATAACATTTTAAGTTGATTAATGTCTTATAAACTTTAATGACAACATGTAAGATGTATGTAAACACTGTGAAACTTTAATGACAACATGTAAGATGTATGTCAATACTGTGATAATATAATGCAAGATGTTGTATGCAGTATAACTAAAAGATATAATACCTTGATGGAATTATTCTACTCAATTTAGCCTATAAAAGCATAAATAAAGACTATAATTTAAGGCATTGGCTTAGAAATGATACTCATTATTTTTAGAAGGAGCAATAATTGCATGAATTTTCTTGCTAACACATGATATGATAAAGATCATATGTATCTACAATAGATTGCTGAATAAAAGTAGTTGATCTAAGTTTACGAAAATAATTTTTATATGTTGGATTAAAGGGGACGTATACTTAATATAAGGTGAAAGAATCCAAAGTAAGATAACCAAAACTATTATTTTGTTCCATTTTGATTAAATCGACAACCAAAACTTTTATTTTATTCCATTTTGATTAAATCAACCTAATGAGAATAATAAAGTTATATACAAGAATATATAAATCCTTTTGATTATGAATAAGATGAAACTTGATGAAATTATTGAGTCAAGGAATACTAAAATCAACCTTTAATGAAGGGTTGTTGATGGTATTGAATTGTTAAAGTTTATAAATGTGTTATATTAAATAAAATAACAATTCATAAAAGGATAATACTTATACCTCATTAGCTTTACTAATGAATTTTTGTGATAAAGTCATATGCATTAAATGAAATATTGAAAAGTTATAAAATGTTTAAATATTCAGCTTCATGATGAATTCAATGAGTTTATTTTGGAGATGATTGTGAATTTATCTTCTTTAGAAGCAAGTTAGTGGGGGTATCTAGAGAAATACTCCTCGTAGACTACAAAAAATTATATATTTCAGTTATTGAATATGTAATAGTATTTGTGACTCTTATTAGATATGAAAAAGGCAATAATTTAATTATGTGAATTAAATCTATAGAGACAAATTTGGAAGTTGTTTGCCTATTATAATTCCAAGTATAAATATAATGTACTAAAGGTATTTAGTACCTAAGATATATGATACTTGTGAAGTGAGAAAGATATGTGTTATTCTATGTATGAACAAATATTTAAGTTCAAGGTTACCTAAGATATATGATACTTATGAAGTAAGAAAGATATGTGTTATATATCTATGTATGAACAAATATTTAAGTTCAAGGCTGTACAGATGTTAACTTTAAAAGTAATTCCTAGTTAATATATCAAATTGAACTTCATTATAAAGTTTCAGATTCTTTATAATTAAAGATAAGATATTTAACAATTAGGGGTCAATATAAGAAATTGGATCTTATTCACCCCCCAATTGGTATAATTCTAGTATTACCAAAAATGATCTTTACCAACCAATGCACCAATGAACAATTACAACTGCATTGCTCATACATTACAACGCGGCTACGGTTCTAGTAACTGAAAATATATGCAAAAAAAGAACAAATAACGTGCCTTTGAAGCTCTCAAAAAGCAACAATTCTAGTTCCCAATATGAAGTTTTAAGTGGTTCTGGAGTTTGTTGTGATAAATCAAGGCCTGGCTAAAAATGTATTCGGGTTTCTGGACCGTGCACCCAGTAACTGACAATTTAACTTGCATTTTCTTGAAGTTGTTGAAATTTGAAGTTTACGACAAATTCTGCGAACTGCTAAAATGGTGGGCGGGCAGAAATGAATAATGAAGCACTTCATCCTAAGTTTGCTTTCGAGTACCAAGTCAAATTGTCTATTCAGATACCTTATTCCTGACATTCTTTCCCGGACATTTCCTCTTGAACGATGGGATAGAGTAATCTATTCTTGTTAGGATGTTCCAATTTTGCTTTTTTTAATTTTGTTTACATATTTGTGTAGATCATATATAAATGTGTAAGCAAAATTAAGTAACACAAAATTGTATGAGATTTAATAGAATAAGGTAGGAACTGGTCTCATGAAACGATATCCGAATAAGTTTTTCTTAAGTAATACTTGAAAATATAGACATGAAAGTGGATTATTTTGAGACATATATATCAAAAGCATGGTAAATTGGGGCAATAAAATTCTCTCACTAGCAATTACACATAAGAATTTTCAGATCTAAGTATATTCGTTTTAGCTATCGTAAACAATATATGCAATAGTCTGCTTTGCTATTCATTTCTCGGGCCTTAAACATAGCCACCTTATACGGTTAAGAAGATATAGCACGTATATAAGTGACGATCACACGCTTGCGAATAGGGTTAAAGTCCAAAAGGGAGGGCCTATGCTCTTGAAATGAAAGTTATAATAAATTATATAATTTCAGCTATCCTGATTCAATGCATTGGACATCGTCAAAATCACGTTGTTGAAGACACTGAAGTCAGGGAACGTCATATCATAGTTGTGATCGGTGTCTTTAATTATAACATAAAACAAGGAAGCTCTCCCTTAGTATTAACTGGTCTGTTATGAGGCTTGTGACTTCGGTTTTAATTTGCATTACTTCAGGATTGAAGCGTATAATTGGAAAACATAATCATATTTTCGCCCTAGCAATCCGAAACTTTTCTTGTTATTGGAATGGAGTGCCACCTTTTCATTAAATATTAGTAAGAAAACTGATTTAAGATATTATGTACGGTTATCTTAATTGAAACAATCACTGAAGAATTGAAAGTTAATAATCTTATGAAATAACAAAATAAAGGTTTTGTTATTTCGGGACTTGTCACAAGTTCATGTCAAAAGTTCATAACTGTTGGCATAATGTAGATTTGATTGAAAAATGATGTTTATCTGCCATTTGATGGAGGATGCAAAAAAGGTGAAAAATGTAAAGAATGAGGTAAGTTTGAGTACCATGGCACGGTCAGATAGTGTTAACTAATTCCTACATGTTCTCTAGTCCATAAAAAATTATGATTATTCTTCGCTCATAACTGTAGACTTAGTCAAATATTGAAAGGATGTGTCATGCAATTTTTTTTATTTTGTTGCACTATTACTTGTAAATTATTATTATTTTTTGCTAACATGGGTTTCGTCTCATAAATTCAGTCTATGTCTAAATATGGAATTTATAAGTTTACTGTTTTGAAGTTCCATTATCATTTCTCACCTGTCGATTCTTCAATTAACAATTAATGTTAAGTAATAGTTGACCAAGCACAATACAAGCAAGGTTAATCCTAAAATAGAGAAAACAAAACAAAAAAACTCATACTTATAAATCAAACTGAGATTCAATCAGCAGAAAACTAGTTAAAAGCTTTGATCTCAACCTTCAAGCTTCAAGGAAGCTACTTACTCATGGTGGGATGAAGACCACAGAAATCAAAGCCTGCAAACGACATAGAAAGAGAGAAAACAGATATAAATGGGTTTTAGGATCTTCCTCTCTACGTCCACCTTTGTCTCTGCGTTACCTCTCACTGCGTTGTGTCTCTACCTCTCTGCATGCATCTCTACGTGCATCTCGGTCGTGCCTCCCTTGATGGTGCGTCACCTCCTCCCTCTCTGTGTTGCATCTCAATGCTGCACGTCCCTTGTCTGCATTGCATCTACGCGTGCGTCTCGGTCTTACGTCTCCCCTGATGTCTCTTACTTGTCTCTATTTTTGGTGTATTTCATCTACCATTTTTTCATTATCCTGTACTGCATTTTTCCCTTTTGGTGTTGCCATTTTTGCTTCCTTTATTTCAGTTGACATTTAATGCTTCCGCTTGGATCGTTTCAACCTCCTTTACTGCATTGTTTTACTTTGGACTTTGTTTCCTCATTTAACCGTTGTTGTGGCCCTTTTCAAATAAATTCAGGTGCAATTCCTACAAATTAAACAAAAACCACAATAAATGCAGATTCAGAGGAACTAAACAAATTAGCGGGTAAAATATGTATAAAACCTAATAATTGTATGCAGAAAGGAAGTGATAAAACCACATATTCCAATGAAAAAATGCACTCAATAGTTAGTTTATACCCTATAATCAATCAATTGGATGTAGTTTAGTGACATAATTATTTAAAATCATTCTTTATCATTTGCATATTTAGATGTATATGATAAAGTCTATAGGATAAATATATATTACAAACAAAATTATAATGAGATAATAATTATGAAATTCACATTACATTTATGCCTTATTTAAAAATTATTCTTAGTCATTGTTTTATTGAGATTGGACATTAAAAAATATAAAAAGACTAGCATACATTATGTTTCCTCTTTATAAAGAAAGTGGTTAATCTCAACAAACATGTTGATGATTGTTAGAGAACAAACATGTCGGTGCATGTTAGAGAACAATTTCACTAAACTAACATTATATAAGAATTTAGAACATTACTTGTATGTCTATGAAAATTCTTATTGTGATGATTGTACAAATGATCCTTTCACTTGAAATATCTTAAGTGTCTCATATAGGAATTGCGATGTTTTAATACTACCTATGACAGATTCTAGTCAAAGGTAGTTTAATCAGTAGTTATTGAATATAGCTTGAACCATATGGAGATAAATAAGTTATCAATATAGGATTTCATCACCCTAAAGTGATTAGGAAAAATATTTCATTATTCTCAATTAGTATTGATTCGGAAAAACCTTAGCCAAGGTAGAAAGATACTTTGAAAACAATTCTTAAATATCATTAATTGAATTAATTACTAATGATAGAGAACTAATATGAATAGATTCAAATATAGTAGATATTAGTTTTATGCTCTATATATAATCAAAATATTGTGAGATAAAATGATTGAATTATATGAAAAATTCACGCAATTAAGGCTGGTCAAAACCACCTTGAATATCTAGATAGTCATGATACCTTGCTCGAGGTCAATCTTGACCAATAGATATAAATTACTTTATTAGAGAATTAAAGATGAATTAAAGAATTTAATTTATATTCAAGGAATGAGTGCGCATGGAAAAGTCTTAGGATGCCTTTATGAGGGGGAGAATGAGTCTATATGGAAAACTCTTGGGATGTCTTTATTATACTCAGGGTGGGGCTGTGTGATTAGATCCTATCATTTTGTTGACTATAGTTATTAGACTATAGCTAGTTTCAATGGGTTAGGCTATGAAGTCATGTTTTTCCAACCGTCGATCCATGTGATGGCCTTCCAGACCACCATCTTCTTGTTTCTTTTGTCGGGGCTTCATAAATGCATGTTATATATGTTGTTCGGTTTTTCACCTTCACCAAGGAAGAATGTTGTAAACGAAATGAAGGTAGGAACTTTCTATAATTTTTATCTTTATTCTTTTCTACTCTAACTCTGGATTTGAGCACAAGAGTGTCAAGGCTCACATATGGGACACCGCTAGCCAAGAACAGTACTTTTCTTTTGCTATCATGTATCAACCGCGGTCAGTCACAAGGTAAAGGTTCTTGTTTTGTTGAGTTTTCATTTCTTATTTGAAGTTTTTTTCTTTCTGTGCCTTAGATGGGGCTAAGCTTGAGATGAGATTTAATTTTTGGCCCCTCTTTGTGTTGGAATGTACCCTTCAAGAGTCAGGCTTTAATGGTTGTTTATGTTTATGCAAAAGTTTATCTTGTTTATCTGGTTGAAGTTAGGGTGTTTTTTTGTGATGGAAATAGGTTTTTTGAGTAATTAGTTCATTGTGGACTCGTGTTGATCATCGTGTAGAATTGGATTTGCCTCTAAAACTTTACTTTCACGAATTTTTTTGGAATGGATTGAGTTCATTTGTCTAATATCTATGGCTTATTGTTAGTATTGGATTGTCTGTTTGAAGTTTTGTGAGATCTTTTTGCTCTGGTTGTTGATAGGTAACTTTTTGAGGTCTTTGATGGCAGAAATATTGAGATTTTGGGTTTGCTAGACAAATAAAGTATTTGGGTGGAGGAACAATTTTTAGTTCCTTCTTCCCTGATGAATTTGTTGTCCCTGATATATAATAATTTATTCACCAACTTTTACTTTACCTTTTTCCCTTTTAGAGCTCTTCCTTTTTTGTCTTAGTAGTGGAATAAAAATAACTTAAAAGCAAATTTAAGATTTTCCCCCTTTTTTAATTGTTTCACTGAGTATATGTTTGCATATATCTAATGTTGTATTTGTTTCTGATGGTGCTTTTTTCCGTGTTGATTAATCTAAAATTATTTATCCATATTGATCATATTGTAAGATAATCAACCTATTAGGTGCTGGTAGTGTAACATCCCATCACCGATGGGAAGGATAATTTGGTCAATTGGGACGGGTTAGGAGTGTTTTATTTTATCTCGGCATGCATATGCATCATAGGGCCTCAATATGTATATGAATGGTAATTTCTGCACATGCATATGACTATACATGTATTCATGACATTTTCCGGTATAAGTATCTAAATGTGATCTTTTGTGAAAAATGTGTTATTTGGGTTTGAAAAATTGATTTGGAGTGCTCTAGGTGTGTTTTCTTTTTTTTGAGGATTTTGGAAATTTTTCTGGATATTTTGGGAATCGATGTCCGGATCGAAAAATTTTCAAGTGACAGACTGATTGGGTTCCGATACCTAAAATTTCTGTTTTATGGCACTAGAAATTTTTGAAGAAAAGATTTTTGGGATTTTGTAGAGCCATTAGCATAGGATGGATTAATGATTAAGTTGTTTTAGGGTTAGGTGATTAAATGGGATTAATTAGTGTTTTTGTCCTTTTCTTCTTTAAGTGACAAGTGTCTCTTGCATTAATTGGTTTTGTCTTGTTCCCTTCATTCTTTACGACATTGCTTGCTCCTTGGAAGGCTTAAAAACTCTTTTTGAAAGTTAAAAGCCTCTCCTTCATCCGTAGCTCTTGTTTCTTCTTCATTGGTGTTCTCCTCCTTCGATTGTCTTCTTCTTCTCCTCCCACACAAAGTTTCTCTTATTACCTTGCTTGCTCTTTTCTATTCTCAACCACAACTCACCTTAAGCCTTGTGAAGATGATGAGTTGTGTGTGGTGATGAGTGATAACCGTACGTGAGGAGTAAAGTAGCAATTGGTGTTATTTTGAAGATTTGAAGAAATTAAAGCTTGCAACATGTTTAGGTGAGTATTTTGTATTGTGATCCTTACTTGGTAGGTTGAAGCATTTATTGTGCTTATTGGTGCATTAATTTCATAAAGCTTAGGGTTTGATTTTATGGGTAGGTTGTTTCTTTGATTGGTTCATGAATGGTGAAAGATGAATGATTAACATGTTTTGGATTGGTTTTGTGATGCTTGATGAATGGAAATTTAGAGAAGACAATTGTGTGTGTGTGCTGCCATTTTAGGGCTAAGTGATTAAGTGTATGGCTTGATTAATTTGTGGCTGATTTCTTGGTTAAATAGGATGGTTATTGATGTAGTATTGATATATGCATGAAGGGAGTTGAGTTAGTGATGAAATTTGGAAAATTGGACTTGTGTGAGTTTCAGATTTTTGCTTGTAACTTTTGATGTGATTATGCTTTTGAGTTGGGGTTTGTTTTGAATGAAACTTAAGAAATAGGGCTAGATTCAATGTTATGAATACCGTACCGGACTCGGTACCGGATTGGGCTCTGGAACGGAACGGTATCGATATCGGTCGGTACCGGGTACCGTTTCAGGATATTTTTTAAATTTATAAAATAGTCCCTAAATTTTTTAAAAATTGCAAAATAG
>JANVCQ010000002.1:38791715-38804523 GCA_025531925.1 Erythroxylum plowmanianum
TCATGAATTAGAAGTCAACAAGTGCATAATTACTTAAGAAAACAGGGCCAATTTATAGTATAAATTTGGTTCAATCAATTATGAATCACAAAACATAATATAATATAGTAGAACATAATATATATTTGTTTCAAAGCATAACTCACTAATATCATAATTCAAACACAATGTATTTCAAAATTGAAAATAATTTATCAATATAGAATATTTCTCATGTTGAAGCAAATCATTTAAGTCTCATTTCAGAATGTACAAACGTAAGAACTGAATATCGAATAGGGTATAAACCCTTTAGATCAGAACATGATTTGAACCAGAACAAACTTTGCTTATATCAAAACTAAATAAGTATTAGAATACAAAACAAGTTAGACTGCTAATCCATTTTATAGAAGTAAGTAACGAGACTCATACAGGAAATATCTTGATCAGTATCACAGAACAGGAGAGACTTATGTCTTAATAACAGGAGACATCGAAGTGCCAATAACAGAAGATACTAAAGTGTTTGTAACAAGAGACATCGAAGTGTTACAGGAGCAACTGCAGACCCTTCTAGGCATGCCTATTCACCCACAATTAGGACTTAACAATTTTAAAACAAAATAAGTTCATTTCAGAATCCTCATGTGAGGAACATATTGCAAAATATTCAACTTTGATCAACTTGACATAATCATAGATTCCAAACAAACTAACATGTCATACAATATCCAAACTCTCATTCATTCATATAACATCTCCAAAATTCTAGACCTGAACATTTGGTAAACAACAATTCATTCTTAATGATTTTAGATGACAATGAAACTTGGTGGAGAGGAAGGAAAAAGTTTGAGGAGTTTGTGGTACAAATTTCAAGTCAATCGGAGTATAAAGAAGTTATAATCAAAAGAGTGAAGGATCTTTAAAGTTGTCAAACAATAGAATACATAGTGCACTTTCAATTAATCCTCCAATGTTAGGATCGTGCTTGTACAACCCCTTCATGACCCCTTAGAGTCACGATCATGCATGACCTTTTATTCCAACTCTTCATAAAATAGACTTTCGGGTCAATTTTACACGGTCATTTTGTTAATAAAAATGAAGGATTTTAGCCAACCATTCTTATAAAAAATTGTTCCCTTATGTATTAAGTTTTTAATGACACCGACTTTATTCAATTTGGTTTAGTAGTCTGAAAGTTATATCCAAAACACTACATACTATCCTCAAACAGTGAGATAATCCAGAAACTCAACTTTAATCCAAATTTTGACACTCTTAATGGCAGAAATCAAATTTGACTCCTTCATGGAAGTTGTAGATATATTGATCTAATTTAATAGGAATTTAAATTCATCCTATTTGGATACATATAGGTCAAGATATGAACAAAATACCGATACCTTTATAGTGGAACTACTATTTCTAACCAGTATCTAACATGTATCTAACCTCAATTCTTTCTTAATTCAATACCCATTTGATCCATTTCAAACATCAGACAATATATGTTATAACAGGATATCAAGTTTATAATTCCCTTACCTCATTAAACTTCAAATTCAACTCCAAGAATCCAATTAAACCAAGCTTCCAAATAACTAGCACAAACCTAAGTTTAATGTGCAACTTTCAGCTTTAACATAACAATAGTATAGAAAATTAGTAGAACCTTTTTCTAGATTTAGTAGCTTACCAAAAGTTCAAGTGATGACAATCCAAAGTCCAACAAAAATTCCAGAAGTTAGAGAAAAAATGGGAGTTTTGGTAGAGAGAAGAAAGCAAAGTGAAGGAAGAACAAAATAGAAAATGTTTTCAGCAAAAATTTGCTTCATCACTATCAAGGTGTCACTCCCACCATAAGGTATGTGTCTTCTTTGCATGTTTCGCATATGTCCTGTAGTTAAGCTACCATTTGTTATACTTCCATTAAATCATTTGTCATTTAATGAATGCTGCCAAATGCCATAATTTAATTATGTCACTTGTCATTTTATTAACCATGCCATTTGTCAATGTATCAATTATGTCAAATATCACTAACTCATAGGCTTAATCATTCCAATTTTCATGTACCAACTTATCTTATCACTTGATAATTTTTCTAGTCCAAACGTACCTTTTAATTTAATACCTCAATACTCTAATGATATCAATTAATACTAACTATAGTCCATCAATACCAAAATTCAAGTTATATGAAATTCTCATTCTTATCACAATTTTTAATACCTATCATACATGTACCTTCATGAACATATACCATTTCTATTAGGGTATAGTTTCGGACCTTACATTACATGTAAAATTAACTTTTAGAAATAAAAAGTAAAATGATGAAACTAAAAACTAAAAACCCAAAACCCTAAAACACATAAACCCAAGTTTATAGCTCCCTCAAACTTTTGAACGCAAGATTTTGAATTTCATGTTTGCTTCATCGGTGGCAGCTGAAGTATCAGCCATAGCCTCCGAATTCTCCAAGCAATTATCGTTATCCTCATCTGGACAGTCCAACTTGAGAAATTGACCTTCCTAAACTTGAAATTGTTCACTCTAGCCCAGAGCTTTCTTTATTCAAATGATCCTACGTAGGATCCTCGGTGCTTAATTGGAAACTTATAACCTACAGAATGCTAACTACTTTTTTTAGGAACCCAACTATTGGCAAAAGTACAACATAGACCGTTTCCTTAACATATGTGCGGCTCCGGTAGGGAATAAAGGGAAAATTAAGTAGGTAACAAAGCTAGTCCCCAAGAGGCAACGTAACATTAGCAATAGCCTACTTTCATTACTATTTCCTCGGACAGTCCAGATGACTCCATAGCTGGACATTCCTTAAACAAATAAAAGAAAAATGAAGCAGAAATCATGAATGAATAGAGGTAGTTTTGATTCCAATCCTACTTTTCTATTGTAGTTTTCTGTCTTTATTTTTTGTTTTTATTTTCTATTTTTTACAAATAAAAACAAAATTTTGTTTGATTGTTAATATTAATATGGTTATATTTTTATCACTGATAATAATTACATATTAGATTAAACTTAAAGATAATTTTTAATTAAATAAATTTATTTTAATCTCTTATATAATATTGATTAACAAATTATTAATAAAATATTTTTATTTTATTAAAATAAATAATTTAAATCAATTTTTACTTGAAATGTATATACTTTAAAGATTTTTAAATTTTAATTTTAATTTTAAATATCTTCAAATTATATCAATTTCAAAATTTATTAATAATTTTACTTTATTTTATTTTTAAATTAAATTAAATTATTAAGTAAAATTAAATTATTCATAATTCTTATTAATATTAAATTTTAATTACATAAATATATTGTATTAAATTAACGTATTCATAATTTTTATAAAAATTAATATATTAAATAATTAAGTAATATATATTTAATTGATAGTAAATAAAATTATAAAAAACATAAACAAAAAATTACCTTTTATAGTTTTTATAAATTTTTAAGTTGATAGTTAATAAAATTAAAAATTCAAATAAACAAAATTTTTAACTGAATTTGAAAATAAAAACAGAAAAATAAAAATAAAAATAAAAATAAGCAGACTTTTAGCTTTGTGTTTTGCAAGAGGTTAGGGTTTTGAGTTTATTCATAAAAATCGATCAAGGTGAACTCCATTCCAATCTTTCTCTTCCTTAACCGAAAAAATTGAGTGTGTATTAGGATTTTTTATTTTCATCTTGCAAAATAAAATTGATTGTGTGTATTAATTTCATACGTGGCATTATATAATACATATATTATACACATGACAAAAAAGTGATTTCATGTGGCTACCTTTATTAGTAGTTATATTTTCAATTTTTAAAATTTTGAAAATTTTAACATCCCTTCTAAAAATTTAAATTAGCATTAAAAAATTTAAGTAAAATTGGAGTATTTTTTTTATAACTAACCCTATTTCTATTTTGATACTTTGGGAAAAGTTTACAACACATCTTTATGACCTTTACCAGGGCAGGGTTACGAGAAATAAAATATGTCTCACTCTTGATTTTATAAAGAACAAAATGAAGCAAAAAAGAGATTACTTTAGACCCTTATCATGAAGAATAAAATGAAGCAAAATGGGACTCAGCTTTCTTGACATTCATAAAAAGCAAAATGAAGCAAATCCTTTTAGCTTTCTTTTTTTTGCTTTACATATATTTTCATTTGATTTTTTGAGTTGCTCTTTTAATCTTAATGTTAAGAATTAATGCAACCCATTAGATTCTTTAAATGTCTCACAATAAGGAGCTTAGGGTGACCTATAATAATAAAAATATGCTTTTAAAATTTACATATTTATATATAGTCAATTTAGTATGTCCTTTTTTTACTTTGCCCGGATGCTATAAAACGTTAAAACCAATCTTGACCTTCATTTATATATATTTCTGACAAAAAATTATTTATTTAAGTATTTCATGTTTGTACTTTCTTTTTGGATTTACTTTTATGATTATAATCTTTTCAGGTAATTACTTACTAGCCTACCGAGGTTCAGGGAACGTTAGAAAAAGATCCAGTTTTTCTTAATAAACGTCTACTCTGACGAAATTCTTATATAAGCAACATATTAAATTCTTATTCATTTGCCTTCAGATGCTAATTGACTGGCAATCCTAGACCTAAGGAGGTGAAAGGCAAGACATAGCATTAAAGATTTAGGCAAGTTGGTTAGGGCAAGTCCAGCTAAGAAAGTTTCCACATCATTAATGTGGGCAATCAGGTTCGCTATTGCAATATTAATAACCTGTCCTATTTCCCAACTGATACGTGGCATGAAAGATGGATAGGTCCATAATTGGTTGCATGAAAGATGGATAGGTCCACAATTGAGGTGAAGGACCACTTTAGATATCAAACTTGGGTAATAACTGAGTAATCAGACACAGTGAAAGAAATAAGTTGCTGCAGAGGACCACTTTAAACATCAAAGCTGCTGTAATAAGTGAGTAAGCAGATACAGTGAGAGATATAAGTTTCCGCAGAATGCAGGGTCTTAGATATTCTAGTCGATGTTTACCGCAAAATGCAGTCTCGTGGCACTGTATAATTTATGTAGTCTTGATGCAGTCCAAGAGTCAGCGTGCACATATCTGGACAGATTTGACAAAATGTGGCCGTAATTTTGTTGACGTAAAAAATGATCAGATTTTTATGTTTTCGGAGTCAATTTTGCGTTTTTGTTATTTTTTGGGAACTTTTTGATTTGACATAACTTTTAGTCGAAATGTCCGTTTTCAGTGTTACTCGTTGCGTTTTCATATTTTTTTGTCTATTTTCAGAGCAGGGATATTTTAGTATTTTTCTCTTTTCAGTAATTTTTAAGATTCGACTATTTATGTTGCCCAAACTATGTATTTTGTAGTTTTTTTATGAATAATAGATTCTAACAGATGTGTGCCTTTCTTTGCCCTATTTTCTGGCATTCGTGTTAAATCAATAGATAAATAGTTTCAGCTATGTCAGTTGGTATTAGAGTTGAGTTCGATCTTTGTGATTATGCCACCATGAAAGACTCGCTAGATGGGAGAGGTGAATGATTATGACGAGATTGAACAATTAGTTGCCCAGATTGTAGATCGTCGTATGAAGACTCTGGTAGAATGTACGACGGCGAGATTTAATGAGATATTGAGAAATCTGAATATTCCTGGTCGTTGTAGGAATCCAGTACCTACAGATGACGATGAAGATTCTAACGACGGAGAGAATGATGAGTATTTCAACGAGCATGTGTGCAAGCATCCTAGAGCGTGTGTTGAAAGAGATTAGCGAAGATGGGAAACTAAAATAAGGACAAAATTTCCTAGGTTCCATGACAGTCTACAACCTGAAGAGTTCCTGGATTGGTTGGCTACTGTAGAGAAAATTCTAGATTTTAAAGATGTAGCTCAAAATAAACAGGTGCAATTGGTGGCTACTAGATTTCGAAATGGGGCCATAGGTTAGTGGCAACAATTAAAATTAACCCGAAAAAGATTGGGTAAGTCTAAAATCGTCACGTGAGAAAAGATGAAGAAACATATGCGTGCCAATTGTCTGCCCTACAATTTCCAGCGATTGATGTACCAAAGATTGCAAATTTTGAAGCAGGGCACGAGATTAGTAGATGAATATACTACTGAGTTCTATCAACTCCTGGTCATAAACGAAATTCAGGAGACTGAGGAGCAGTTGATGGCAAGATACATTGGCAGGCTGAGAATACATATCCAAAATACTGTCAACAAGTTAGATTCTGTTTCTGTTTCGGCAGCGCATCAGAGAGCACTAGTAGTGAAGAAATAGAAGCAACATACAAATTCTAATACCGCACGAAATGTCAACGGTGGCGGTGGCAGTAACAGTGACACTGGTGACAATGGTGGTAATCGTGCAGGCACTAGTGATTTTGTTAATAACCCTACTAGGTTTAACAAACTTGGAATTAGTGGAATTAAGTGTTTCGGTTGTGAAATAGGTTGCAAAAAAGATGATTGCAAGGAGACAGGAAAAAGGGCTCTCTTTGTAGATAACAATGATGGTAACGATGAGGAAGACATGTATATGCATGGGAGATGAGCATGAGTTTGATATTGATGTGGTTGATAAAGAGATTGTGACTAGAGATGTAAGTACCGCATTAGTAGTTTGGAGATCTTATATAACCCCAAGAGCAACTATCAATGATCAATGGTTGCAGGATAATATTTTTCAATCTACCTGTACCATTTTGGGGAAGGTTTGCAAATTTATGATTGACGTTAGTAGTTGCAAAAATTATTGTGTCAACTGAAGCAGTATAGAAATTGGACATCGAAATGGAGCAACGCTTGAAACCGTACAAATTGGCTTGGCTAAAAAATGGTTCTAAACGAGCTTTAGTTACTTTTTCCATTGATTATAAGTATAAGGATTCTGTATGGTGTGATGTTATTGCTATAGATGTGTGTCATTTGTTGTTAGGATGTCTGTGGCAATTCAATAGGGGGTTGCACATGATGATAGAGCCAATACTTATAGTTTCATGTTTAAAGGACAAAAAATTGTATTAGTGCCCTCTAACGAATCTACCGAGAACAAGTCTATAAAAGATAATGTTACTTTGTTGTCTAGGGCCAAATTTGAAGAAGAATTGCAGGATATTCATAAGGATGTTCATGACAATCTGCTAAAGGCTGCGGGTAAGTACAAAGAGATTGCAGATAAGAAGAGACGACATGTTTAGTTTGAAGTGGGTGACTTCGGGGGACAGTTCTGATCAAGGATCGTTTTTCTGTTTGTGATTACAATAATATGTCTACTAGGAAGATTGGTCCTGAAGAGATCATTGAGAAAATCAATCTTAATTTTTACCATCTGAGGTTGCCAAGTCATATTCGTAGGACTAATATGTTCAATGTGAAGCATTTGATTGCCTTTTTTGGTGATTCGTCAGATGATGGCGAATTGAGGGTGAATTTTGTCGAGAGAATGATGCAGTCCAAGAGATAGCATGTGCATATCTAGACAGATTTGACAAAATACGATTGTAATTCTGTTGACGTAAAAAACGGTCGGATTTTTACGTTTTTGAAGTCAATTTCACGTTTTTGCTATTTTTGAGAACTTTTTGATTTGACATAACTTTTAGTAGGAATGTTGGTTCTCAGTACTACTCGTTGCATTTTTTCATATTTTTCTGCCTATTATGAGATATTTCAGTAATTTAACCTTTTTGGTAATTTTTAGGGTTTGACTATTTAAGTTGTCCAAACTCTATATTTTGTAGTTTTTGATGAATAATAGATCCTGACGCCTGTGTGCCTTTCTTTGCACTATTTCCTAATATTCGAGTTGAATCAACAGGTAAATAGTATTGTTACCAATATTCATGATTCGAATCAACGGTATCAACTTTTACCCCTATATCTCATTGTTTCCTCTAAGTCAAGTATTTAATATAATTTCTTTGGGTATCTCCCGTGATTTCTCTGACTGAGGACAATATTTTCTTTCTGGTTGACGAAGAAGAAAATATGACTGACGGCTTCAATACTGCAGAGGCCAAGAAAATAAAATTAAACTAATTCCCAATTATATAACCTGATGAAAGATACGAAATAGGCATTTGTTTTAGCTTGCTGAGTGTCTAGACAAGTCGATAGTTTTCAATTATTATTGTTGTCTGCTACACGTCACGAATTCCTGCAGCTAGGAAGTTATCTTTTCTATTTCCAGAAACCTTTTCTGTGGTCAATTAGGAGACAGCATGAATATGGATGAGTTTGTGGAATTAAATTTGGTTCTCCTGTAAAGACTCTTGAGATTTACATTAATTTGAATGCATTCACGGCCATGCCAACTTCATTATAGAGAACTTTTCTTTCTTCACGTGGAAATTATATTTTTATTGAAATAGGATAGCATGCAGATGTCCTGGCTAACTGCAGGTTTTGTTCAAATTAGAATTCTTTGGATTGCTGTAACACCTATACAATTATAGGGGATGGTGTAGGCATAGCGTATCAGTATTATTAATAAGACTAAGTGAGAATTCTCTAACAATAAAAAAAAGTAGACAAAGGTTATTAATAAGACTAAGTGAGAATTCTCTAATAATAAAAAAAAGTAGACAAAGGTCGCCACAATATATTAACGATTAAAATTGGCGTGAGCCCTATAACATTAATCAAAAAACTGTTGTCACGCTTAATAGCAACCGCTAAGGGGAATATCTGTGACGACGACTGACAAGGATGTTCCACCTGCAAATGCGGTTTACAGGCAGCAATAAAACTTTCTCCTGTCTTGTGGTACTTTGGTTTCGTTGTGTTAATCCTGTATTAACTTATACTGAGCCCAATTCACGTGACTAATTGTTCTGATCTAGCTCGTTCGGTGACCAACTTCATTTGCTAACTATCTTCTTTCTTTTCGGTTCCTCTGTCCATTTAAGCCGGCTTTTACTACTGGACGCTGCTGCTAGCCAACCATCCATCACTCTCTTACTGGCCGCAGTACGGCCATCATCAATTTCCACTAACGTATTTACTATGGGTCAATGAGAACCCATTTTTGGGGTCCATCGTCAACAAAGCGCTGCAAAGAGTGACAGATAAGAGACCTCAATGGGCATTTTGGTCATGCCCCATTTCAACCTGGACATAAGACTATATATATATATATATATATTAAATGTCTCGTCCTTCACAAAACCATCTGAGCACATTGTAGAGAGCGTCGATGGAATCGATTCCTCAATTTCACTTAGTATTACTACTTATCCTTTATTTGTTTCTCTTCAACGGCGGCAACACTCAAGCTCTATCCTCTCCGAGGGCTCCAAGAAATTCTATTACAGCTGTCATTGTGTTCGGCGACTCCACCGTCGACCCTGGAAACAACAACTTTATACCAACGTTCTTTAGGGGCAATTTTCCGCCTTATGGACAAGATTTTGTAAATCATGCGCCTACTGGAAGGTTCAGCAATGGACGCCTGACAACTGACTTCATAGGTGAGTTTGATTCGTGAAGATTTGTTGCTTTTGACAGAAACATAAGTTAACATGAATGAGAATTATATTAAAAGTCAATCTATGTGCGTTAATTTGTTACAGCGTCATATATTGGTGTTAAAGAATATGTGCCACCATATTTGGATCCTAGTCTGAGCATGGAGGATCTGAAAACAGGAGTCAGTTTTGCGTCAGCGGGCACTGGATTCGATCCCATCACACCCCAAATCACTGTATCTCTCTCTCTCTTCCTCACATAGATAGCCATCACTCAACCATGGTTGTTTGCCATTCTCTAGACTATATATAGCTGTTCAACAAGCTTACAAATTATCAGCTTATGCATGTTAATTCCGTATATGGCTTGAGCCTTTACTTACTCAAAACATCATTATTACTAAGTGTGCTAAATTCTCTTTGACTAAAACAACAAACACAACATAATACTAGAGTTATTCAGAGAAAGTGAAACTATTTGAGATGGTTTTGCCATTCACCAAACTTGGTAAGAATGGTTGATAACGGCTAAGTTTCTTTTACGGGGGTCTGACGGTACACATTAAATTCTAAAGCAAGTCATCTTACAAAGTGACCTAATCAAATTAACATATTTTCATGTAGAGGATCTAATCATTTAATCCTTGGTGTGAACTAATCACTGAGTCCTTATGGAATTTGAAAATTCTTTTTTTTTCCCCATATATTCTATATATACATCGCATGTACACTCTCGACCTTTAATGGGCTTCACTTTCAACATTCATGACAGGATGTGATTCCTATAACGAAGCAGCTGGAGTATTTTAGAGAGTACAAGAACAAGCTTCAGACTGTACTGGGGAAGAAAGGAACGGAAGAGCACATCAACAAAGCCATTTTTGTCCTTAGTGCGGGGACCAATGACTTCGTTGTCAATTACTTCACTTTGCCTATTCGACGAAAAACGTACAGCGTCTCAGGTTACCAGCAGTTCATTTTGCAGAATATTACACAGTTCATCCAGGTAATTCAATATTACCGTTGATCAATTATTTAAGACTAATTCATCCGTAAAAGAAGAAATAACATTTGATTGAAATTTAATAATAACCCGAATTTTAAATTCTTAACAATTTAATTTCCAAATTTTTGCAATTGAGTCAATTTTTAATATTAAATTCTATTTTCGTTAAATTTGATAAAATAGCATATCCTTGTATTAAAAATATCTTTTACCAAGTTTTTAAACTTACAAATCAAAACAGAAATTAACAGGTCACCTCATTGTTAAATAGTTGAGACAGTATCAATATAATTAAATAATTTAAAAAAATTAAAGCTGTGGCCCTTATTTAGAAATTGTGTAAAGTCATAACCCTTATTCATAATTTACAAATTTCATATTAGAATAACCTTATGCAACATTAAGTTGCTTTATGATACTGTTGAATCCCATGACTTGAGCTATTAAACAAAGTTGGATTCTTATCAATTCGCTTCATGACGGCTTATTATGAATATTGACGAGCAATTTTGATCACAAAATAATGGACTAAAAGAGGCTGAAGAAGTAGCCTTATAACTAGCATTTCCTTTTGAAGATTAAGAGGCTGACGGAGTAACTGCTATAATGAACACTCCCTCTGCATGTCCATAAAGTCGTATGCCAAATCTTCCCCTGAGTAGCATATTATAATCTTCAATTAGTGCATATGAGTTGCAATTAACCTATATTAAGTTGATTGCTTGCTCAAGAAGTAGCTAGAAGATCAAATGCCAGCTAATACAAAAGGCATCCATAAAGCATTGATGGTACCTAAATCACTCATCATAAGGTTAAACGCATCATAATAAATGGTTAACTACATTTGAGGTGGTTATATTTCCTATGCCTCCTTATTTTGGATTACGGGGATATTAATTGTGTGATTACAGGATTTGTTCGATGAAGGCGCTCGAAGAATTGCCTTCACCTCACTCCCTCCAATGGGCTGCCTGCCTTTGGTTATCACCCTTTTCTCTAACAATCATAACGCCATCTATGGGCGTAATTGCATTGAATACTATACATCTGTTGCAAAACAGTTTAATCTAATGCTCCAAAAGGAATTGGCTCTAATGCAAAATCGACTGGCGAGTCGTGGAGCTAGGATCTGTCTAACTGATGCATTTGCTGCGTTGAGCAATATGGTCCAAGGGAAAGGAAGATCTGGTAAGTAGAAAACCCAAGCATTCAATAGCTAAGCATTTAGGTAATACCCTCTTAAGATTTTCATGCTCTCAATTTATCATGTTTCCTCCTTTTGAAGCCTTCGATGATGTGAATACTGGCTGCTGTGGAACCGGCTACTTAGAAACATCACTCTTGTGCAACCCCCATACATATGTGTGCCCAGATGCATCGAAGTTTGTGTTTTGGGATTCAATACATCCAACAGAGAAAACTTACCATGATATTTTTAAGTTTATTCGGCCCGAAATCGATTCAGTGATCAGGGACTAAAGTTGTCCCTAGAAAATTAAGGATTGAGTGATGATGTTTGTTGAGATATATTTGCATACAGCATTAATATTGTTGGCTGTTGTTATCGTATTTCTAATTTCTAGGAGGAGCATATGAACACTTAAATGCTGGCAAAGGCTACACTTCAGTGCTTAAGTTCAGTAACAAGTCCCTTTTTTGCATCATAGAATTTAAGTCCACAGCTTTAGAATTCAGCTAGTTGTTTAATTCAACCATCCAAGTGAATATTTTTATTATAGTAGCTATAAATTTTTAAGGTACATAGGTTTTAAAAGTTCCTACTCAAATTGATTAGTCTAGAAGGAGCATAACTGAATTGGAGATGTAACGGTAAAGTTTAAGAATAATTCACTAGAGCATTTAATATCCATGGAAACAGCAAAGAACTGTTGCAAAAGATCCTTAAAAACCACCGAAATACAACACTTTTGATTAATTTATTAACACAATAAAGTCGATGTTGCAACGGTTTAGCTATGGCAACCACAAAATAAGCATTGGATACAAATGTAACGGTAAAGGAAAAAATGATTATTGTGACAGTTATATAGGTGCAACAACTGTTGCAGTAACGTGTAGGGTAAAAGGTACACTTTCACTAAAATTCAATTTAAATTCAAGTGTTTCTAGGGGTGTTCATGGTAGGGTAACCTGATCCGTTCATAAATAACATGAACCTGAGCCTGAATGTCAGGTTCGGTAATTTCACGAACCTGAATCTGAACCTGAACCTAAAGAACCTATAGGATCGGTTAACCTATTTTCAGGTTCGGTTCTCAGGATAACCAGAACCTATTCATATC
>JANVCQ010000002.1:38804623-38818792 GCA_025531925.1 Erythroxylum plowmanianum
TCAAGAATAAATATAGTAAATACTAGTGAATTTATTATTATTAATATCCTCATAAATTATATCCAAATATATGATAGTTTTTTTTTTAGTGTTTCAGGTTCAGGTTTAAACCTAGAACCGCAAGTTAAAAACCTGAACCTGAGCCATGAACCTGATTTTTCAGGTTCGGTTAACCTTGTTTACAGGTTCAGTTCATGCGGTTCAGGTCCGGTTCACAGGTTCGCGGGTTTTCTTGAACACCCCTAAATGTTTCTGCATATTTTAAAAGGAAGTTCAACATTTCATAAACATTTAATTTAAACATTAATTTCTCTGCTATCTCTACTTTACAATATATATATTTTTTATGGACTTTTATTAGATGTATATCATTAGCGGCAATTAGAGCCTTAAAATTAAAAAATTAAAGGCAATAAGGATTTTCTTTCTCAATTTTTAAAAATTAAAGTGGGATGTTAACGAACGTTGTCTTTTCGCCTTCTGTACTATAAACTTTGAAAGCTTTGTGTGCGTGAATCGATGAGAAAGATTTTATCTTTGATATCAATTTCTCTTTATTATACTCGTCCTAAACTTTGAAAGCTTTGTGTGCGTGAATCGATGAGAAAGATTTGATCTTTGATCTCAATTTCTCTCTATCATACTCGTCCCTTTGTTGTTTTTTTTGTTCCTTCCTTTGATGAGTTGAGCTTCACAGAAACTCTATCTTCTCCCAAACCTCTTTCTACCTACCAAATCCTAACCTATAATTGAACTCCTTTTTCTTTCATTTGAATACCCTAGTCATTGCTGTTTTTTCCTGCTACCTTTACTACTTTACAAATCACCAACCTCCCTTCATTTCGAAAACCTGCTCTTGGCCTCTTTCCAGTTACTCATCCATTGGATGACTTGCATTTAAATACCAACAGGTTAGGGTTCCATATAAAATAGAGACAAATTTTCCTCCATTATCTTCTTCCCTAAAAATTGCTAACCTATATGCTACACCCTCCTCCCCCTCCCAATCTTCTATAACCCAATTTTTCTCAAATTTTCCTCCATTATCTTCTTCTCTAAAAATTGTTAACCTACATGTTACACCCTTCTCCCCCTCCCAATCTTCTATAACCCATTTTTCCTCCCCACCCCTCTCTAAAAATAACCCTCCCTCTGCCTTAGATTTTCCTCCTACGATGATAGTTCCAACATAAGGAGATTATATTAGAGAAACTAGGAAGACATGGAAATAGGTAGTGGGAGATAATTCTGATTCTTTTTTGGTTTTCAGTCTTTAATTATGATTCTTCATTGGTTTTCAGTCCTCCTATAGAGATTGAAGGGAAATTAATGGTGGCTCCTAGCCTTGATATTCTGCAGGAAGGAGTTAGGACATGGGAAACTACTTTAGTTGATTTTTTTATAGATAAAAGACCTTTTTTCCAGTGATATAAGCTTGGACTCAAAGGAATTGGAAAGGAAGAGGTTTAAAGGAGGTAATGCTCACTGAGCAGGATAACATAATCTTCACTTTCTCTTCAAAATCAAAAGTACAAAAGGTAATTAAAGAAGACCCTTGGCATATTTCTCAACTCCCTTTATTTTTTCAAAATTGGCAACTAGGAATGGAACTAGAAAAAATCAGAATAAAGAACATTCCTTTATGGGTGAACATTCACAATATTTCTTTAGAATATTGGACTACCAAAGAGTTGAGTATGCTAGCCAGTTACTTAGGGAAACCTATATGTATGGATGAAAACACCATTTTGAGAAAAAGGGTCGGGTTTGCTAGATTGTGTGTGAGCATGGACATTTCTAAAGAAATGAAAGATTGCATTCCTATCTTAAGGTTGGAAAATGAACATTCTCTTAGAGAAGATAGAGTTATGGTAACGTACCAATAGAAATCATTTATTAAAGCTCCAGGTAAGGAATGGAAACGTACTAGACAAATCTTCACTAGAGGAGACTATTGGGAGGTGATGGGTATAGAAAAGTATGATTCAGAAGATAAGAAAGATGGTGAGGAGGCTGAACAAGTCACTGAAAATCTAAACCAATTCAGTTGGAAAAAGATTCTCTTAAAATTGGGGGGAGCATTCATGAAAGAAATAGTTTAATTTTAGACAAAAAGGGAGGATCTGGTCAGATATCATTGGTTGACCAAAATAATACCCTAATGGATAAGGGGGTGAATGGGCTGGAAACTAGTGAAACTAACCTAGATGAAGGAGTTTCTGATTCCCAATAGAATAAACAAAGCCTACAAAAGGCTGATCTGTCGAATGGTGGGCTTCAAGAGGAGTAGTTTCAACAGATGACTTCTAGGAAAAGTAATAGGAGTAGTAGGAAAGACTCCAAAGGTAAAAGCAATCTCCTATGACTATGAAAGTATGGAATGTACATGGAATAAAGAACCCTTCCAAGCTTAATGCGATAAGGGATTTCATCCTGAAGGAGAAGACTCAGGTTTTTTGTCTTGTGGAAACTAAAATTAGGGAAACAAATCCAAATAAGCTTTGTTGTTTAGGTAGGAAATGACAGTTTTTAACAAACCACCAAAGCCATGCCTATGGTAGGATTATTATTGCTTATGATGGTGATTTTTTGGCAGTGAATGTTCTGGAAACAAATCAGCAGTTTATTCATCCTAAGATCTACTTCAAAATGGAAAACTCTAGTGTGTTTAGCTACTTTTGTTTATGGTTTTAACCTCAGGTTTCAAAGCACTGAACTCTGGAATTCTATAAGAAGATTAAAGACATCGATAAATTCTCTATGGTTAGTGTGTGGTGAATTTAACACCACTTTATTCATATCTAAAGCAAAAGGCAATTGTAATTTACACAATTATTCTTCAGATATGTATGATTGTATATGGGAGGTGGAACTTATAGGTTTGAAATTTGAAGGCCATAGATTCACCTGATCTAACAAACAAAGTTCAATTTGGCATATCAGGAAAAAGTTGGATAGGGCTTTGGTAAATGTGGATTGGCTAAATTCTTTTTCAGGAAGTTCAGCAAAATTTCTAAAGCTTAGAATTTCTAACCATACTCCTATAGGGATTGACAATTTGTTTAACTCTATAAGAATCCTTCATGCTTTCAGATTTAACAATTTCTTGGCAAAAATGGATGGTTTTCAAGAGGCAATAATGAAGGGGTTGGAGTATGATTTATTTGGGACAAAATAGTACATTTGCCTCCAAAAACTCAAGTCTATCAAACAAGAACTGAAATCTCTAAATTCAAAATCTCTCAAAGGAAATTTAAAAAGCTAGAGATAAACTTTCAGCTCTTTAGAGTTCATTGGTGAATAATTCTATAGATGTTTCTTTAGCATCGGTTGAAAAGGAAGCTCTAAAAAATTATATTTACAACTGGTGGATAACCAATGCTCATTATTGAAGCAGAGATCTAAAGTTAATTGGTTAAAGGATGGGGACAAACGTACAAAGTTCTTCTTTAACTCAATGCAATCGAGGAAGAATGTAAATAGAATCACCTCCGTTAAAATTGAAGCTGGAGAGGTCGTGGTTGGACAAAAAGGAATAGCTAAGGAAGTAATGAATTTTTACAAGAACCTTCTAGGTTCAGTAGCTTCCTCTCTAGACATAGGAGATGATTTTAGAAAGATTGTTACAGTAAGAATTCCTAAACATATGTCCTCTATTTAGTCCCTAAAAGCTCAAATCCTTCCTGTTGGAGTGAATTCGGACTTATTTCTTATACAAACTTTCTTTATAGGATTATTGCAAATATTTTGGCAAACAAGTTGAAGGAGGTTCTACATTATCTCATTAGTGAGAATTAAAGAGCTTTTATGAACAATAGGGATATTAGGGATAATATTCTTATGGTCTAGGAGCTATTAAAAGGGTATAACCATAGGAAAAGTCCTCATAACTGTACTATCAAAGTGGACCTATAGAAAGCTTTTGATAGCGTGAACTAGAACTTTTTTCTACATATAATAAAGGTCATGGAATTTCCTCATAGGTTATTAAGGTGGATTCGGAAATGTATTACTAATGCATTTCATTGGGGAAACCTCAACTCAGACAGGCACTTTGTAAAGATGAAATGGTCAGAAGTTTGTAAAAGGAAAAAGGGGGCTTAGGTTTGATCTCTATTGCCTCCTTTAATAGGTCAGCTTTGATCAGATATCAATGGAATATTCTACTAGATAAGCAATCTTTATAGATCTGCTGGTTTCATACCTATATCATTAAAGGTTTTAGTCTTTGGACTATCCCTTTTAAGGCCTCCTTTTCTTGGTCTTTGATTCAACTATTAAAGTTAAGACCCCTCTTACAACCTTCGATGACTTGTAAGGTTAGAAATGGTGAAAAAACATTCCTATGGTTCGATAATTGGATGGGTAAAGGACCCTTTGTTAGATTTCCTCAAGCTCTTCAGATTTGGAATAACCTTCCTGTCAACTTGAAAGTTAAATCCATCATCCTATGGGGCCAATGGAATATTCCAAGGGAATTACAGTATCTCACTCCTCATTACCACCCTAATTTGGATAAAGAGGACTCACTTTAATGTTTTAATCTCCCTCCTAATGCCTTCCAACTTGCGAAATTCAAGAAATGGATGAATTAGAATCACCAAAGATAGTCATGGCGCCCTATCATTTGGCACAAGGCTCTCATGCCTAGCTATTCCATTATTCTCTAGCTCACTATGTTGAATAAGCTAAGTATAATGGACAAACTACTCTAGATTACCTCTAACTCTACTTGTGTTCTATATGAGTTAGAAGAAGAATCTAAGAATCATCTTTTCTTCCTCTGCCCCCTTTTCCCAATTCATATGGGAGAAAATATAGAAATTATGTCATATATCTAATGTTAGGACAACTTTTGGGGAAGTTCTAAATTGGTTTCAGAAGGTGAATCATACCTCCAACTACAACAAGCAAATCTATATCATCTCCTTCATCTTGTCAATTAAGGAGATTTAGTAAGAGAGAAACATCAGAAGATTTCAGAGCACACATCGCTCACGAGATGAGGTTTTCTTCTCTCTAATTGGCATAATTAGAGAGAAACTCCTATGTTTTATAAGGTCTGACCAAGTTTGCCCTAATCTAGCCTTATCATGGAGAATCTATTAACATACAGAGGCTAAAATTCTTGAAAAAGGAAATTATCTCAAGTTGCAAATCAATACTTGAGTAAGAGGCATCCTTTATCTTTGATGCATGAAGCGTGTATGTCGAAGCTGAGTACTCCAACCCTTACACTCTGCATCAATTCCTGGAATAGGAAGTGTATTCTTGAAGATCCTTTATTTCCATCAGCTGCAGCACCTTCTCTTGCTGCAATCGGCGATCATCTTCCCAAACCTTAATTTGGTAGGAATTATGAGAAAAGGTGAAAACGCATTCTAAGCTTTCCAATTTGGCTAACTCTTCGTCTGATGGCAGTATTAAGCTTTTGTGACTCTCATTCCATATGTTGTCATTGTACTAGCTGAAATTTTATGTTTGTCTAAATGATGTCGTGGATGTAATAGAGCTTTATCCTCTAAACAATGCCACTGTATTACCTACTAGTTATTCTTGATCTCATATGTAACTTCCTATTTAATTTATTAATATAGTTTTGTTTATTTTAAAAAAATTTCAAAAAGTCACTATACAAGATGAAGTTTCTCTTGGACGTTGGTAGTGTAGCAACAAGTTTAAGAAATTCCAATTCTGATCAGAAGATGAATGTAGTCAAAAACATTGATTCCCATATGTTTTATAGTAGTAAAACTTTCGTTTGAGTTTTTAGTGCTATTAAAATGAGGAAAACAATTAGGTGAGTATAAATTATGTATAAGATGAGACTAAACTAATAATAAAATCTAATAATATGTCATGTAGTGTCATTTTTTTCTTAAAATTAAAAACATCACCCAAACCACCTCTATAATTTTTCTCTTAAAATTAAAAACATCACACAAATCCCTCTGCTACTTCATTCTATGTTTGCATTTTATTTTACTGTGCATCATCGTTTGCTCCTTCCCATCTTAGTTGTGCACTGCCATTTTGCTGCTTTCCTCATTTGGCTTGTGCTTTCATTTTCTAGCTGCTGGAGTGTTGGTCTATCTACTGCCGTTTTGGTCCAACGTTTCTTGGTGGTGCTATGTTGCTTTATCTGTTGCTACCATTTCCTTCATGCTTCTACTATCATTTTGATATTTTCCTTTATCCACCTACTGCAGTTGTCAGTCATCCTTTGCTTTATACATTAAATTCATGTTCAACCACATAAAAACATGCTTCGTGAGTGTCGATCTTCAGTAACCCTCTATTAGATTATTTAATGGCCCATGTGACTTATAGATTTGAGTCCTATGAAAAGAATCCAAGATAATGGTTATTGGATATTAAATAATAGATCTCAAATAGGTCAAGGACCTTTTCCCTCTCTCTTTTAAAATAAACTAACATGATAGTTGGTGAAAGAATATATAAGTTTTAGAAACATATCAAAGTGTTATATGAACCATTAAAGAAAAAACGAAAAGAAGAAGAAGAGAGGAAATCAATCAGTACAAAACTATCATAGATTAAGGTATGGCAAAATAAATCGATCCATAAATGTCTAACAATTGGTATCAAATCAAGGTGTTCCATTATTTTGTATTTTTCATGGCATTGTTTTCTTCGTATATGAAACAGACACAAGAATACAGACATGAAACGAACCTTCGATGTTGATATGTATGCGTTGCATTATTTGTTGTCTACCATTATCAATGATTTGTTTAGTTTTTTCTTTTTGTTTGTTTTGTTTTCTGAATGGTTATTTTTTATATTTGAAATGGCACCATAAACAAGAACATAAATGTGAAAGAAACCTTCAGTGTTGATATGTATAGAATGGAAAAGTGATTTTTGGATGTTAAAAGAATTAGTGTTCTAAGGACTTGAAACCCTTTATCAATGCATAACTGAAATGAAATATAGATGCTTGATGAAAACAACATATATGAATGAATGTTTTAGAGTGAGAAATTCATGATTTTGTTTTGTTTATTGACCACCAAAGAAGTAAGTGGATGTCGTTATTGTTGGCTCAAGCCAGAGAGGATTCTGACAAAGAAATGCAAGAAGAATCCATCAAAGAAAAGGATATTATAATAGAATTAAAAAAAAGAGGAAGAAACCAGCGTGCATCGTCTGAGGAAGACAAGGCGCGTGCAACATAACAAGTGCCGCACGCTAGTGATAACATGGGCCATATTGTAGGCACGTGCATCATCAAAATTATTTTTAATTATTAAAAATTATTTTATGGGTTTGATTATTGGTCCTACTTAAGTTATTTTAATTTTGAGTCATAACTCATAATTCATTAATTAATTGATAATTAAATTAATTAATTAATGAAGTAATCAATTAATTAATTTAGGTTTATATGCATAAAAGTTGCGCATATGTTTGCTATACATAATATAATTTTGTGTCATATTATGTTTTAATTGGTACTTTGAATATTTATATTATGCCATTTTTGGAATTAAATTTTCCTATTATATGTTGCACAAGATACATGACATTATGGTAATTTAGCATAGTTTGTTAGTCACCAACGTGACCAAACTAATTAAATTAAATTTTGTTATGTATAATAATTGTCCAATTAAATGTTTATTGCATGGAAAGTTTGTTAGTCACTAAAGTGACCTAGTTTGAAAATATTAGACATTTAATTGTGAATTGTTCAATTGTTCATATTGATATGATGTTGAAATGACATAAAGGTTGAACTGAACAATTAAGATTATTAATTATAACACTAGCTGGTCACCCAAAGATATACCATTGCTTATAATTAATGAAAGGGACTTTATCAACATATTTGGTTAATATGATTGTAGATCCAGAGATAAAATGCATGTTAACTAGAATATGATTGATTGTACATTATAGTGAACTGTATTTGCATCATGATAGGTTACAACTGTGTATTTAAATTCCACCAAGGAGAATTTAAATGCAGAATTAAAGTGTATTAGATAGTTCGAATCCATTTAGGTTTACTCTAAGCATTACTATGTGAGCTATATATTGTGTTTGCAACATCTAGTAATTTGTTTGCTTTAGGAAATGATATGATCAAGTTCAATGGTTTAAACTATGCTGATTGGTCCGAACAAATTCAGTTCCAAATGGGTGTAATAGATTTGAACTTGGCCATAGTTTTAGATGCAAGGCATACAGCTATAACTGAGACTAGTTTTGAAGTTGACAAGTCGTATTATGAGGCTTGGGAACGGTTTAACAGGTTGAGCTTGAATTTGATGTGAATGATAATCGCAAAAAATGTAAAGCTGTTAATGCCTAAAATGGATAATGAAAAAGAGTTCATGTTGAAGCTTAAATAATACTCCCAATCTGATATAGATGACAAGTCCATAGTAGGGACTTTAATGAGTGAGTTGACGACCAAAAAGTTTAACTGGTCACAACCTAAACATATATGTCAAATCTAGTTGTAAAGTTGACATCCATGGGTATGTATGTAAGTGAGTCTTTCCTTGTACAATTTATTATCAACTCACTTCCTCTTGAGTTCGGTCAGTTCTAGGTGAATTATAACACCATTAAGGAAAAAATGAAACCTTCAAGAAATTAAGGCCATGTTAGTTCAAGAGGAAGGGAGATTGAAGAAAATGAAGGAACACTCCGTTCATCTCACGGTTCATCAAGGAGCTAGTAGCAGCAAGAACAAACCAGGAAAGAAAGGTAAAGATAAAGACAAAGCTCTCAGCAAAGTTAATAAGGGCCGAATCCATAAATATAAGAACTGCCTTTTCTGCAAAAAACCTGGTCACTTCAAGAAGGATTGCCCTAAAGGAAAGGCTTGGTTTGAAAAGAAAGGTACATATATGTCTTAGTATGTTTTGAATCAAATCTTATTGAAATGCCTAATAATACCTAATGGTTAGATTCTGGTCTAACTACTCATGTGTCACATATTAAACAGGAATTCCTTTCAATCTTGACCATAAACGAAACTGAAAAATTCTTGTATATAGGGAACAAAATAAAGGCACGAATAGAGGGCATTGGGATGTACAGATTGATCTTTGACACTAGGTGTCATCTGGATCTAAAATATTATCTTTTTGTTCCTGACTGCGTTAGGAATTTAGTTTCTGTTGCAAAGTTAGATGATGGTGGTTTTTACTTTAATATTAGAAATCGTGTGTTTTCTTTATATAAACGCAAGTACTATTATGGTTCTGGTACTTTAATTGATTGTTTATATCGTTTCAATCTTGATGTTGACTTTGTTGAATCGTTGTTTCATGTTGACCATATTATAGGAGATATATATAGTGCACATGATGAATGTTTTGCTTTTTATGGCATAAACGATTAGGTCATATATCTAAGGAAAGGGTAAAGAGATTAGTGAAAAATGAAATCTTACCTCAATTGGATTTTGCTGACTGGGATATATGTGTGGATTGTATTAAAGATAAGCAAATTAAACATATATCAAGGAATCCAACCATAAAAGGTAGCGAATTACTTGAATTAATACACGTTGATATCTATGGTCCTTTCGACATTCCTTCTTGGGGTGGTGAAAATATTTTATTACCTTTATTGATGACTTCTCACGATATGGTTATATTTATCTGCTACATAAGAAGTCTCAGTCTATGGACGTCTTAGAGGTATTCGTTAATGAGATAAAAAGGCAGTTAGATAGAAAAGTAAAGATAATAAGATCTGATAGAGGTGATGAATATTATGGAAAATTTGATGAAAGTAGACAATGTCCAGGTCTATTTGCAAAGTTTCTTGTAAGTTGAGGCATATGTGCGCAATACACAATGCCTAGTACACCGTAATAAAATGGTTCAATTGAAAGGCGGAATCGTACTCTTATAGATATGGTTAGGAGTATATTAAGTTATAGTACTATACCTTCATCATTATGGATGCATGCATTAAAACCAGTGCGTATCTGATTAATAAGATTCCTAGTAAAGTAGTTCCTAAGACACCTTATGAACTGTGGATAGGAAGGAAACCTAGTTTACAACACCTTCACATTTGGGGTTCTTCGATAGAAGTAAGGCTATATAATCCATATGAAAAGAAGGTTGATGTGAGAACCGTTAGTGGTTATTTCATCGATTATCCCAAAAAGTCGAAGGGATATAATTTTATTGTCCTAATCATAGTATGAGAATAGTTGAGTCTGGTAACACTCAGTTCATTGAGAATGGTCCAATCAGTAGGAGTGGAGAATCGTGAAAAATGGATATTCACGAGTGTCAAGTAGAAACTACTCCAAGTCGAGTAGAAACTACTACATCAAATATGATCCCACCAGTGGTTATTTCTTTTGTTACATCGTAGATACGCAATATACCGAAACAACAAATTAATGTTCCAATTACACAAATTGAACATATTAATGAGGAAATAGCTAATGATGTTCAAGTTACAAATCATCAAGTGATGCCACAAGAAGTAGCATTACGAAGGTCTATAAGGCAGAGAAGACCAACTATTTTAAGTGACTACAAATTTTACTCACTTGAACATGAATGTGACTTGAGCATTGATCAAGATCCAGTCTTGTTAAAACAAGCCATAAAATGTAGCAATTTTGACAAATGGTTCAATGCTATAAATGAAGAGTCGAAATCAATGGATGACAACAATGTCTAGGACTTAGTTAAGTTACCAGAAGTTGCAAAGCAAATGGGTTGTAAATGGGTCTTTAAGACCAAACGTGACTCACAAGGCAACATTAAAAGATATAAAGCTAAACTTGTTGCCAAAGGTTACACTCAAAAGGATAGTATTGACTATAAAGAGACCTTCTCTCTGGTTTCAAAAAAGGATTCTTTAAGAATTGTTATGGCCCTGGTGGCTCATTATGATTTAGAGCTTCACCAAAATGGATGTAAAGACCATTTTTTTAAATGGTGACTTGGAAGAAAAGTTTATATAGATCAACCGGAAGGTTTCATAACCATAGGAAAGGAACGATTAGTGTGTAAATTGAAGAAGTCAATATATGGACTGAAATAAGCTTCCCGACAATGATATCTTAAGTTTAATAATATCATCACGTCTTATAGTTTTGTAGAAAACACTGTTGATCGGTATATCTATATGAAAGTTAGTAGGAGTAAGTTTATTATATTTGTCCTATATGTTGATGATATCCTTCGTGTTGCTAATAATATGATTTTGTTACACAATGTAAAGAATTTTCTCTCTAATAATTTTGAAATGAAAGATATAGGTGAGGCATCCTATGTAATAGGAATTGAATTATTCCATGATAGATCATAAGGATTATTAGGATTGTCTCAGAAAGGTTATATCAAGAAAATATTAGAAAGATTTCAAATGAAAAAAATGTTCTGCAGGGATAGTTCCAATTCAAAAAGGGGACAAATTTAGTCAAATGCAATATCCACAAAATGATTTAGAATGTAAGGATCTATTCCTTATCCATCAGTACTTGGGAGCTTAATGTATTCTCAAACATACACTTGGCCAGATATCAGTTTTGTTGTTGGAATGCTAGGCCGATATCAAACCAATCTTAGAATGGACCACTGGAAAGATGCAAAGAAAGTTCTTAGATATTTATAAGGCACAAAGGACTATATGCTCACATATAGAAAATAAACCCATCTCAAAGTGATAGATTACTTAGATTCAGACTATGTCAGTTGTGTAGACTCACAGAAATCTACATTTGGATATATGTTCTTATTAGCTGGAGGAGTAGTTTCGTGGAAAAATGGAAAACAATTCGTCATTGTTACTTCCACTATGGACGCTGAATTTGTGGCATGCTTTGAGGTCACGGTTCATGGATTGTGGTTGCGGAACCTTATCTTATGTCTTGGCATTGTCGACAGTATTAATAAAAGGTTAAGAATTTATTGTGATAATTTCGCAGCCATTTTCTTCTCTAGGAATGACAAGTATTCAAAAGGTGTGAAACCCATGGATTTGAATTATTTGTTTGTGAAAGAAGAATTGAAAAAACATAATGTGTCAATTGAGCATATTGATACCGATCTCGTGATAGCAGATTCGTTAACTAAAAACTTGCCGGCCAAAACATTTCTTAGTCGTGTTGAACAGATGGACCTTATAAATAAGTCCTTGTTAGCATAGCATTCTGACATGTATATATACATATAAGTGTTTTGCTCAAATTGTTATGACACTTGTAAATTCAATTACAGTCATATGTTTTTTCTCACTTACTTATTATCCATAATTATTTGTTTTATAAATTGAGTTGATTATGTGATACATGGAAAGAATCATATTGTATAACTTGTGACCAATATGATCCCGTCATCTTCATTCACTTAAGGATGACTTGATCGATTCCATGTATTGTGTGAACTTAAAGTTTTATTGTTGAATCAGTAAGTCGTAATATGGGCCAAGTGGAGATTGTTAGATTATTTAATGGCCTATATGACTTATAGATTTGAGTCCCATAAAAAGAACCCAAGATAATGGTTATTGGGTACTAAATAATGGATCAAAGACCCTTTCCCTCTCTCTTTTAAAATAAACCAACATGATGGTTAGTGAACGAATATATATGTTCTAGAAACTTATCAAAGTGTTATCTGAACCATTGAAGAAACAACGAAAAGAAGAAGAAGAGAGGAAATCAATCAATACAAAACGATCATGGATTCAGGTATGGCAAAATAAATCGATCCATAAATGTCTAACACCCTCTTCCATGAGTTTTATGCTTTATCCCATTCTTTTATGCTTTTTCTTGTCTTCTCCTACACTAATCTTCTTCTTCATGCTCTAAGAAGACAAGTGAATGTGGATCTTCAAAAAACAACCCAAATATCATGCATTTGACCCACTTTAACTTCTTTACTTCCAATTGTGCCTAAAATTACATATAAGTCAAAATGAGTATCTTAAACAATTTTATGTTATTAATCGTTAAGTTTTATGAAATAATTATACAATTAATTGAGCACATGTCAGTCAACCATTCATTCTTCATATATGCCTCTACAATAGACCCTTCAGGTTGAGCTCTATTATGTATATAATGTTTAAGAGAGCATAAAAACCTAAACAAAGTATAAAACATTAACAATTGTTACTAACTAATAAGTTTATAAAAAATTAGAAGTGAATATAAATTACCTTTCAATGGGGTACGTCCATCGAAATTGAACTAGTCCATAGAATTTTCCTTCGTATGGTAAATGAATTTCCAAATGCACCATAACATTAAAAAAACGATAGGTGGAATACTAGTTTAAACTTACATAGAATCAAAACTATGTCTTTTTCCATTTTGTCAAAGTCTTCAACTTTAACATGATGTTTGGTTCAAGGGAATAACAATTCTATTCCTAACATATTCCTTGGTTATTATTAAACCTATGTTTGGTTAGAAAGAAACATAGAATACCCATTCCTCAGGAATATGTATTCTTCAATTTTTAGGAATAAGTAAAACCAACTAATACCTATCTTTATCTAATCCACGAATCTCTAATCTTCTTCTACATCTGAAACTTGTTACCTTCTTACAAATCTATCCTTCTTACACACAAGCCTCCAGAAACTTGTGTTTTTTCTTCAACATCTGAAACATTTGTATAATAATAATAATAATCATAACAAAATAAGTAAAAACAATAAAATAGAAGAAGAAGAAAATTAATAATAATAATAAAATTAATTGATGAAATTAATAATAATAAGTAGAAAATTTATAATTATTATTAATAATAATAAGAATAATAAAGTTATTAATAATAACAACAACAACAACAATAATAATAATAAGGATATTTTGATCTTTTTGTTAGTTATTCCTTTCTCGTTCTAAGTTTATAATTTCAAACCAAACATTGACATAGAAATTCTTTATCTATTACATTCCTTAAATTAAACAAAGTAATACTTATTTTATTCTATTCCTTAACTTTTCTATTCCTAAGAATAACTATTCTATTGCTTATCTATTCCATTCCTTGAACCAAATAGGCCATAAGTGTCTTGCAACATAATTACTTTAAAAACTCACCCAAATGTGTTAGCCCCAAAAAAATTTTTATGATTGATCATGATTTACTTGATTAAGCAAGATGGCATTAATTATGTTGGGTGGCATGATTAAATGTACCT
>JANVCQ010000002.1:38917454-38928239 GCA_025531925.1 Erythroxylum plowmanianum
AAGAGTCTTGTAATCCTTGTAATTTAGAAAAAGAGGATAGTACACAGAAACAGGTGGAGTTAGAGATTGGTAGTTCAAGTCCTTCACAGATGTCTTCTACATATCAGACAGATCAAGCTAATGAACCAGATCCTGATCATGTTTAAAGTGAACCAGTAGAAGAAGAAAATTCCATAGCCAGAGACAGACTAAGATGAGTGATTCGACCACCACAAAGGTATGCAAATTGAGTTGCATATGCTTTATCAGTGGCACAGGATACAAGTGGACACAATGAACCTTCCACATATATGGAAGCAGTTTCAAATGTTGATGCTGATAAGTGGGTGGTGACCGTGAATGAAGAAATGGAATCTTTGCACAAGAATGATACTTGGGTTCTGGTAAAGCCGTCAAAGGCTAAGAAAATTGTTGGCTGCAAATGGGTATTCAAAAGAAAAGAAGGTACTTCAGGTATTGAAAATGCAAGGTATAGGGCACGTTTAGTTGCAAAGGGCTACAGTCAGGTACAAGGTGTTGATTTTAATGATGTTTTCTCACCAGTAGTGAAGCATAGCTATATTCGTGTATTACTTGCGTTGGTTGCCATGTTTGATTTGAAATTAAAATAACTTGACGTCAAGACTGCATTCCTGCATGGAGAAATAGATTAGTAGATTTATATGAAACAACCTGAAGGTTTTGAAGTTGCAAGAAAGGAAGACCATGTGTGTTTGTTGAAGAATTCCTTGTACGGATTGAAACAATCCCCAAGACTGTGGTACAAGAGGTTTGATTCATTTATGTTGGGTCATGATTTCTCCAGGAGCATGTATGATAATTGTGTTTACTTCCGGAAGTTAGATGACGGCTCATTTATCTATTTGTTGTTATATGTTGATGATATGCTCATTGCTGCCAAGAATGTCACAGATATTCACCATTTGAAAGCCTTATTGCATAGTGAATTTGAGATGAAAGATTTGGGAGCAACAAAGAAAATTCTTGGCATAGAGATAAGACGTGATCGAGGAGCTAGTAAATTATTCTTGACCTAAGAGAATTATCTCAACAAAGTTTTGGAGAGATTTGGCATGCGAGATGCCAAAGTAGTTAGTACTCCTTTTGCTAGTCATTTTAGACTATCTGCTGCTTAATCATCACAGTCATAAGAAGAGGAAAATTATATGGCATGGGTTCCATATTCTAGTGTTGTCGGTAGTATTATGTATAAAATGGTATGTACTTGTCTCGATATTTCACAAGTTGTTAGTGTCGTTAGCAAGTATATGGCCAATTCTGGCAAAGAACATTGGCAGGCGGTGAAATGGATTCTCAGATACTTGAAGGGCACTTCAAATTTTAGTTTTAAGTTTGGTAGAACCAGCAATATTTTGGTTGGTTTTGTAGATTCAGATTATACCGGTGATCTCGACAGACGCAGGTCTCTGACAGGGTATGTATTTTGCATTGGAGGTTGTGCCATTAGCTAGAAAGCTACTCTACAACATGTAGTGGCTTTATTTACTATTGAAACAGAATATATGGCAGTTACTGAGGCTATTAAAGAAGCATTATGGTTGATAGGTTTATTTGGCGAGTTATCCCTTCATTAAGGGGTTACTACTATTTATTATGATAGTCAGAGTGCTATTCATTTGACGAAATATCATATGTATCATGAGAGGACGAAGAATACTCATGTGAAGTATAATTTCATTTGGGATACTATTGTAGAGAAGAAGGTCCTTATTTAGAAGATTAACACTAAGGACAATCTTGCTGACATATTTAAGAAGATTCTTCCTATTTATAAGTTCAAGCAATGCTTGGACTTGATTAGTGTCTATAGTTGGTCATATAGCCCTTTTGGGGCATTATTGGATAAGGTGGAGCAGATCACTAATTGTTCGACACCAAGTCAAGGTGGAGATTTGTTGACAAATACATGCCTTGTCCCCTCCAATAAGTCAAAAATGGGTGGCTATTGGTTGCATGCTTTGGCCTCCTCTAAGTCAAAAATAGAAGGCCACCTTTCAGGCTTTGTATTTTTAGCCATGTTAGGCTAAAATGTTCAAGATCTTCAAACGTGGTTTTTGGTGAGTGATGATTGCTCACAGATTGAAGAATATTTTTGGAGTGAAGCTTGGGATTTCAGCTGTAAATAGAAGGCCTCTCTTTGAGGCAGAGACACACCATTCCTTCCTCTTCTTCAATCACCAAAAATAACACAACTCACATCCTTTCTTCAGTTGTTTTATGTATATTTGATGAGTTTTTTAAAACTCTTTTGTTTTAGCCTTTGTACTTGTATACATTCTCCACATATTAGTAAAATTGCTCACCCTTCGGCTGTGGATGTAGGTCACATTGACCGAACCACGTAAATCTTTGTATTCTGTCTCATTTATTTTGTCTATCTTTATTTTCGTTACTATTTTTTGGGCTATTAAATTCAACCAGTATCCGATCAAAGGGCATTTTATCTTAACATTCTGTAATTGGAAAATGCAAAAAAAGGGACTATCGTTTAATAGCCTCTAGTGTTTAGATCTAAAAGAAAAACAATATTACTGTTAGCCACTAAATCATCTACTAAAACTGAGGGATTCCATTAGGAATGATTTTGAAGTGATCATTAGGTAATATGGAAGATACTTGGTTTTGGGTAGAGAAATATAATGAATATTGCATACAATCCCAATGACACAACATCTCAAACATATGCTACCTGTTGATCCTAGACTAAATCAAATTGTTTAAAGGAACTAATGAATCTACAACCTTAGAGGCTTCTCTCACATAGGGACAACTTGGCTAGTTATAAGCCAAATGCTTCCAAATCTGATAGAGTTTGAAGGATCAAACATAAATCTGAGAATTTTACAAACAAGTCTTGTCTAGAGTTAATTAAAGGTCACCAATAAATGGTAACTTGGGCAAGTTGGTTGGTCAAGCTTTACTCCTCTTAAAACTTCTTTCATAGTTTGGTTAGCTACTAAAAAAAGGTTGAAAACAAAAGATACGCACAAAGACAATTATGATCTAGCATATGACTATTCAAAAATGGAAAATGAGAGCATCATTCACCTATTTTTTAAAAGTCAATATTCAAAAAGACTTTGGAATCAGGTGTATATTAGATGCAAATCTTACTCAGGTGCATATTAGATGCAAATCTTACTCAGGTGCATATTAGATGCAAAATTTCATAATTTTTCTTTCTTAAAATTTTAATGTCCTCATTTGCATCTAATTTTCAATTCAGAATTTTCTTATTCTTCCCTTTTGTCAATAACACTACTCTCCATCCTTGTTATCCTAACCAATATTGTATTAGAAGAGTTTATGACCTAGTAGAGATTTAAATAGGAACAATAACTTATGGTCCACTTCTAAAAAATATACGGTTGTGTCTAACTGGTGATCAGAAAACATTTTACTAATATGGACAAAGTCAAGCTTGAGGGGCATTTTGCATCATAGTAGTAGCATCCCCTAACCATCTTGTGAATGTATTGGATTTTCAATTGTTGATCATGTGGTATCAAGATTGGGCTGCTTAAACCTTGTGAATTTCAAACTAGTTCAATTTTTATGAGGAGATTTGTAATCAAGGAAAAATTTGATTAGTGAAGATATATGCCCAACTTTGACAAGACTTAAAATCACTTTTGGTCCCATGCAACAAATTGTTTTTGAATGCTTACCTATCACTAGCTTAAATACAATTCGAAGGTCCATTTAACTAATATACATCCATTTCAATTCAATTCTGGAAAAAGGTTTGATGCTCTTAGAACTTTAAACCACTTGAAAATGATATAGATATCAGGTCATGATTTTGAAACAAATAAAAGCATCATAAAGCAATTGGGTATGAAGCATTACATATGGATGTTTTCTATCTCCAGTTAACGCACAGCTTTGTTGTTATTGATAGATCATATAAATGGAAAAATCAATTAATTGTGGATATCTACTGATTCCAACATCCATGTATCTGATCAATGGATGTTTTCTATCTCCAGTTAACGCACAGCTTTATTTTTATTGATAGCTCATATAAATGGCAAAATCAATTAATTATGGATATCTACTTATTCCAACTTCCATATATCTGTTCTATTTATTGCCCCAATAATGTGCACCTTGTATTAAAAAGTTCCTTTGAAACTTTGAAATCAGTGATTAAAAAGTTCCTTGTTAGCCACTCTAGATAGTCACTCGAGTGTATGAAGTCGTATCCTTAAAGAAAGGAAAAGAAAGATAAGGCTTCCAAAAGCAATATCAATCAAAGCAGCAAGTTTAAATACCATTACGAAAGTAAGGAGATTAATCTCTTCAATTTGGCCTTTACTAATGATATTTTACTCTTAAGAAGTGTTGAAAAACAATCAATGCATCTACTCTTGATATCCTTGCAAGCTTTCAAAAGAATGTTAGGGTTAAGTATTAATTATACAAAGAGTAAACATTATATATCTCTAGGTCCAGCTACTCTAGCAGAAGAGTTATCAATAATACCATAATTTTAACTCCAAAAATGCTCCATTCAAATACATTGTAATATCGATTACCATAAGAATATCTACATTACAATAATTGTTTGCCTTTCCTTGATACAATAAACAAAAAGTTGATAGGTGGTAGAACAGGTTCCTATTCTATGTTAGAAGTGTTAATTTTCACGTGTACAATCACACAATCAAAGCAGCGAAAGTAAAGAAAGAATGACACAAAGACTTAACGAGGTTCGGCCAATGAAGTCTACATCCTCGGGCAAGAGCAGAGAGAGTATTGTCACTATGAAGAAAAACGATACAAGTAGATTTCTTTTACAACCAGGTCTTTATTTCTTAACAACCCAATCCCTTCGCTTCCAACATAGATTTCCATTTTTATTCAATTGGGGTTGTACCACGAGCTTATCGGATCAGATCGACATTCGAATCCACCACAATTTCAATACAAAATAACAACAAATCTTCCCCTTGGCTTGAATTCTCTTCTTCAACAAGAAAATCATCTCTGTCTTGTACATAACCCTCAAAGGACACTACTCAGTACTGCACACACCAATCAAATCTAGGCAATGCCTAAACTTGTTAATTGGGACTGCCTTGGTCATCATATCAGCTGGATTATTATGTGTAGACACTTTGTTCACATCAGCCACACCTTGCGATACAATGTCCCGAATAAAATGATGCCTGACATCAATATGCTTTGTATGCTCATGGTACATCTAGTTTTTGCTAAGATGTATAGCACTCTGGATATCACAAAACACTAAAATCTTATCCTGAACCAAACCAAGATCTCTCACCAAACCCTGTAACCAAATAGCTTCCTTCACTGCTTCTATAACAACCATATATTCAACCTCTGTGGTAGACAATGCAACAACAACTTACAAAGTCGCCTTCCAGCTAATGGCACTTCTAGAAAGAGTAAAAATATAGCCTGTCAGCGATCTCCTCTTATCTAAGTCCCCTGCATAATCTAAATCAACATAACCAACAACTGAATTGCACAACTTGGCCTTGTCAAAAGTCAAACCAATATCTGCAATACCTTTAGATCTCAAAATCCATTTCCCAGCCTGCCAATGTTCCTTTCTAGGAAATGCCATGTATCTACTCACAACACTAACCGCATGTGAAATATCAAGACGAGTGCAAACCATAGCATACATAATATTACCCACAGCACTCGAATATGGAACACTCAACATCTGTTCCATCTCCTTATCTGTCTTCAGCGACAAGTCTGCAGACAATTTGAAATGGGAAGCAAACGGGACAGATACAAGCTTAACACCTATCATATGAAATCTCTGAAGGACTTTCTCAACATAAGACCGTTGAGATAACATAAGTTTCCTAACACTTCTATCCCGTGTTATTTCTATCCCTAAAATCTTCTTTATTGCACCCAAATCCTTCATCTCAATCTCCACACCTAGTTGTTGCTTCAATAAAACAATCTATGATATGCTTTTAGCAGCAATAAGCATGTCATCCACATACAATAGCAAATATACAAAAGAATCATCTAAAAGCTTCTTATGATACACACAACTATCATATGCACTCTATGTAAAGCCATTATGAATCATAAAAGTATCAAACCTCTTATACCACTACCTAGGGGACTGTTTCAGACCATACAGGGATTTCTGAAGCAAACAAACATGATTTTCCATCCCTGGAGCAACAAAACCTTCAGGCTGACTCATATAAATATGCTCCTCTAACTCACCATGCAAGAATGCAGTTTTCATAGCCCAACTACTCAAGCTCTAAGTCGTGAAGAGCCACCATAGCTAACAAGACCCTAATAGAACTGTGTTTCACGACTAGAGAGAACACTTCATTACAATCTATCCCCTCCCTCTGAGTAAAACCCTTAGCCACTAATCTTGTCTTGTATCTAAGTGCTTCAACCCCCGAATTGCTCTCTTTCCTTTTGACAACCCATTTATAGCCTACTACCTTATGTCCCTTTAGCAATGGAACAAGCTTCCAAGTCTGATTCTTATGAAGACACTCAATTTCTTCACCCATAGCACCAATCCATTGATCTGCGTCTGAACTTGAAATAGCTTCTTTATAACTATTAGGCTCCTACACATCAACTATCTATACAACTGACGAAGCAAAAGCCACAAGATATCAAATAAGATTTCTATCAGCTACATTTGCATACCTCTATGGTGGTCTGATCTGTCTCCTCTCTCTGCCTGTTGCAATCCTATATGGTTATTGTTGCTCAGGTGCATCATGAACATCAACATCCTGCACCTCCTCCACTCTTAAATTACTGGACTGAGCTAGTGGAGTTTCAATCTCAAACTCCATTCGATCTCTGACGCCGTGATCTGATCCTGCTATCGTCTTCTCCTTCTGACTACCCAGTGAGGCAGACTCATTGAATGTCACATCCCTGCTGACAATAAAACCTGGAGAATTCTGATCTATGCACCATAACCTGTAACCTTTCACTCCAGATGCATATCCTAGAAATATGCATTTCTTTGCCCTCGGCTCAAGCTTACCATCTCTCACGTGAACACATGCAAGACAACCAAATACTCTTAAATTAGAGTAATAAGTAGGTGAACCTGACCATATCTCAAAAGGAGTTTTGAACTCAATAGCTGTAGATGGAGATCTGTTGACCAAATAGCAAGTTGTATTGATTACTTCAGCCCAAAAATCTTTGCTCACACCTGAATGTGAGAGCATGCTTCGTGCTCAGTCACAAAGCGTTTTGTTCATCTGTTCTGTAACACCATTATGTTGTGGTGTGCTTACACAAGTGCGGTGTCTCACTATGCCATCCTTGCTGTAGAAGTTATTGAACTCAAAATTGTAAAATCCCATTATTAGTGCGAAAATGTTTCACTTTTCTTTTTGTTTTCCTTTCAACCATCGTTTTCCACTTAACAAATGTTGGAAAAGCCTCTTCTTTGCTTTTTAAGAAATACACCCATACCATTCTAGAGTAATCATCAATCAAAGTCATAAAGCACCTGGCACCACTCTTTGAAGGAATTCTATTCAGACCCCACAAATCTGAATGTATGTAATCCAACTTATCATTGGTCTTGTGCATTACCTTCTTGCTGAACTTCACCGTAGTCTATTTGCCAAACACGCAATGCTCACAGAAGTCTAAGGCTTCATTTTTGTACCCGTCCAGCAAATTCTGCTTGCTCAAAATAGACAATCCCTTATCATTCATGTGACCAAGACGTAAATGTCATAGTTGAGACTGATTTTGATCACTGCTTCCTGAAGCTATAGCGGCTTCCCCTTCAACCACACTGTCCTGAAGCAAATACAATCTGGATTCTAGATTACCCTTCATGAATACCATAGAGCCTTTGCACACTTTAAGAGTTCCATTTTCTGAATAGAACTTGAACCCTTGATCATCCAGAGTTGAAAGAGAAAGCAGATTCCTCTTCATCTAAGGATCATGCCAACACTTAATGCTTCTAACAACACCATCAAACATTCTTAATCTAATGTGGCCAATCCCCTCTACTGGTAATGAATTATTATTACCCAAATAGACAGTCCCACTCGTCTATTTGTATGTAGCAAACCACTGCTTGTGAGGACACATATGGAAAGTCGCACCAGAATTAAGAACCTAGGAATTTTGCCCATGAGTAGAACTTACAGACAACACCTCTCCTACACCGTCACTGTCATCAAAACCACGAGTATTAACAATATTAGAAGAATTCTCCTCCTTCTGCCTCCCCTTCTTCTCTTTCAACTTAGGACAATCTCTCCTAAAGTGACCTTGCTCTCCACACTCAAAACAGTTTAGCTTCTTTTCTCTAGACTTCGATCTAGCCTTAGAGTTCTTCTTAGAAGAATCTTTCATCTGTGTTCTTCCCCTACTCACCAAACTCTTAGCTTCTGCCCTATTTTTTGGAAAGTTCTTTTTTAACTCTTTAGACTTCAAAGCATTACTGACATCATCCAGTGAAATACTATCTTTCCCATACAACACTGTATCAGCAAACGTCTCATAGGATGGTGGTAATGAGCATAACATAATCAAGGCTTAATCCTCATTATCAATTAATATATCTATATTCTTAAGGTCCATAATTATCGAATTGAACTCATCAAGATGAGATTTAATGGGTGTACCTTCATTCATTTGGAGATTATACAACCTCTTTTTCAAATAGAGGCGGTTTGTCAGCAATTTCGTGCAATACAATGCCTCCATCTTCTTCCATGCCTTCCCTGCAGAATCTTCAGTAGCGATCTCGCGAAGAACGTTGTCGATAACACTCATGAAAATCGCACTTAACGCCCTCTCCTTCAAATCTAACTTCTCCGATTCCCTCATACCTTTGGGAAAATCCTCATCAATCGCCTTCCATAACACTTGTAAAACTAGGGACGATCTCATCCTAATCTTCCAAAGACTGAAACTAGATCCCCTATCAAACTTCTCTACTTTGTATTTTGTAGAAGATGAAGACACCATCTTAACTCTAGATTATGAGCATAAAACCCCAAGCATTGATGCCAATTGTTAATTTACACGCGCACAATCACACAATCAAAGCAACAAAAGTAAAGAAAGAAGGACACAAAGATTTAATGACGTTCGATCAATGAAGCTTACGTCCTCAGGTAAGAATAAAGAGAGTATTATCACTATGAAGAAAAACGATACAAGTAGATCCCTTTTACAACTAGGTCTTTATTTCCTAACGGCCCAAGCCCTTCGCTTTCAACACAGATTTCTGTTTTTATCCAATTCAGGTTGCACTGCGAGCTTATCGGATCAGGTCGACATTCGGATCCACCACAATTTTAAAACAAAATAACAACATGGAGATTGTAGCTTATAAGTTCAGTTCTGAACAATATGCACAATTGCTACAATTTTGATGTTATGCTGATTAAAAACCTTGGTAAAGCAGTGGAACGGATTATAAGGAACTTTCTATGGTTGGAAAATTCACAAAAAGGCAACGAATTTTAAAGTTAAATAGGTTAATATTTGTGTTCCTAGGCAAAAAGGTGATTTAAGACTCACTAGAGAGTTCATGATTTGAACAAAATTCTTTTTATGAAGAGAATTTATAAACTTTTTAATGATAAAAATTGTTTTATCAAGAGAATTTATAAACTTTTTAATGATAAAGAATTCATATGGATGTATTCTCATCCTTTAATAGTTTCCAGTATTTGGATCTAAAAGAAAAACAAGATTATTCTTGGTCACTAAAACCATTTGCTACATCTAAGGGATTTCATTAGGAATGATCTTAAAGTGATCGTTAGGTAACAGGGAAGATACTTGGTTTTGGTTTGAGAACTAGAATGACCTTGGGATATTGCATACAATTCCAAAAACACAACTCAAACATACGCTGCCTGTTGATGCTAGACTAAATCAAATTGTTTAAAGGAACTAATGAATCTATAACCTTAGAGGATTCTCTCACATAGAGATAACTTATGGTCCACTTCTAAATAGGAACAAACTTATGGTCCACTTCTAAATAGGAACAATAACTTATGGTCCACTTCTAAAAAATCTAAGGTTGTGACTGACTGGTGATTGGAAAATATTTTACTAATATGGAAAAATCAGGCTCAAGGTGCGCTTTGCATATAGTGGTAGTATCCCCCAACCTCCAATGAATGCGTTGGATTTTCTATTGTGGATCATATGGTACCGAGATTGAGCTGCTTAAACCTTGTGAATTTTAAAGAAGGAAATTGATGAAGCAAATTATACTTGACACAAATATGTCCCGTCGTCAGCATAACTGAGCATGTGTATCAACTTAGAAGTAATGGGATTAGATTTGTAAATTATACATGCTTGTAGTCCTCAAGTTTTGTGATGAGACATGCAATCACGTCAAATTTTGATTGGTGAAGAGATATGCCCGACTTTGACAAGACTATAAATCACTTTTGGTCCCTTGCAACAAATTGCTTTTTGGTGCTTAGCTATCACTAGCCTAAATTTAATTCAAAGGTCCATTTAACTAATACACATCCATTTCGATCCAATTTTGACAAAGGATTCGATGCTTTTAAAACTTTAAACCACTAGAACATGATATGGATATCAGATCATGATTTTGAGACCAGATAAATGTTGGATCAATAGAGGTTGACAAATTAAATCCTTCTATGTTTTGATAATAATAAAACTTAAAGAATTGGTTAAAAAATAATTTCAGGTATTTGGATTAAAATGGTGGTACACTAGTCGACTAATGATGGCACAAGTTGACTATTATGTTGT
>JANVCQ010000002.1:38975399-38986810 GCA_025531925.1 Erythroxylum plowmanianum
ATCGGCAAGTGGGCGAAGAATGGAGCGAGGGGGTTTTGTAGAACCAGATAACGCCTGAGCGAAGGTACGGTCTCCTCCCCATGGCGGAGGCACCGGGACGGCGTCAGGCATGTGGCTGAGGCGAGGTCGGGCATGTATATATATATGTATATATATATATGAATAATTGAGCATTAACAAATTATATTCCACTAATTTGATCTAAGTAATGGGCCAGAATTATGAGTAATGCTACTAATAATTTGAAACTGTGACCTAATTGAGTAACTAAAGATATTCATAACAAAGTGTTTACCATTATATAGAAAGGTTAGGATGACATTACAAGGTAAAATGAAAAGAAAACATATTATTAATTAAGCATGATCTAACATATGATCATATGATTAGCACACGACTGTATGATTCCATACTAGAAAGTTGATACAAAAGACATGGTCTCTTACATGATCAGGTTGTTACAAGTAAAAAGAAATAGGATTAAATAGATAAAAAAAATTGGATTTTTAAAGCCCATATGTCTCTCTTTAAAGGACTATAAGAAAATAGTGTGATACACAACTTGGAACATGACTGGGTCCCTAACCATTTTAATGATGGAAAGTTTTATTTAAATGGATGCAAGCTTAGTTTTGGGATAAGGTTAGTATTTGTTTTATAGAGAGGCTCTAAAATATACTTAGTGGTTGTTTTCAACAAGATCGGAGATCAAATCATTCCATGGAAGCAAATTACTTCAAGAGATTGAGATAATCATCAGGGGAAAATTTTACAATGAGTTTTTTTAAAATTCTTTTATTTGTTTTATTATTTAAGGATGATTTATGTCTAGTTATATTTTATTTCTAGATCAGATAGAAACTTGGCTTGTTGTTAATTTTTGCTCCTGCAAATTTTTGCAATGTGGCAAAGTTACTTCTAACATCAGGCTTTCTCCACACTTGAAATGTGGAAGACTCCTTTTTCCACAATGTTGGCATGGAGGGTAAGTTGGGTTGTTATTTCCTCCATTACTATTATTTTTATTAGAAACTTCAACTTGTTCAGCATTGTTCTTTTTTCCTTTCTTTTTCTTCCATTTCCCACCTTCATTGATATGCAATCTAGCTTGTAGAGGCCCCTTAATTGAGCCTTCTTGCATCATAAGCCTTCTTTTCTCCTAAATATGTAATGGATTTAACAACTCTATGTTATTAAACTTTTTTCGTAAACTTTGATTTCTTGAAAATCAAGATCTCTTTAATTTTATAAAATGACTAACATAAATCATAATAAAACAAAAACTTAATTTGTATCTTATTTCGAAACTTGATTTTTTGTCTTGTAATATCCCTCTAACTATTTTTGAAACCATTATGTATCAACCACCATAGCTGCACAAATATTTGACCTCTAATAGTATCCACATAATGAGTTGAAAAAAGTCTATAACTCTTACAGAGAGGGTTAAGCAAGAAGCACTAACTCTATAGAGCTTAAGTCTATTTATAATAAACTTTGGACGTTTTAGTAATTTAATTGAAATTAAATTCTAATTAAATACCAAATTTTCACAAATAAGATTTAATATCTCGTATTGATCCTTTTTATTAAATATCTCATATTTAATTATAAATTTTCTCAAACTTTACAATTAAGTCCAACCTGATTAAATTAACTTTGCTCTCTTCAACCAATTCTATATGTGAGACTCATTAAGTTCCCAAATATGTTGATAATGATTACAAATTATAATTCTAATTCATAATTAGAATTGGATAAATTAAAACTCTTTTTAATTTATCTTTAATTCTCAAATTAAACAATTTATAATTATAGATCAAGATTGGCATTTAGTAATGCGTCACGACCACCCAAATATTTAGGAATATCAAAGTGGATTTGACAAACTTTTCTGTGCATGATTTTTCCCTATAATTCAATTCTTTCATCATATAATGTTTTAATTAGACATAGAGTATGGAATTAATATCTAATCTATTTTGAGTCCAATCATATTAGTTCTTCATCATTAACTGTCAATTCAATTAATGACATTTGTAGATTATTTACAAGATGTCATTTCACCTTAGCCAAGTATTTCTCAAATCAATATTAATCAAGAACAATAAAATATTCTCCCTAATTACTTTAGGGTGATGAATCCTATCTTGATCACATAACTACCTCCATATAGTTTATGGTACATCCAATGATTATTGATTGACCAACCTATGATTAAATGGGTCCTAATTAGTGTCAAAACGTGGCAATACCTGTACAAGATAACTTTGGTGACCCCAAGTCAAAGGATCACTTATACAATCATCACAATGAGAATTCCATAGACGTACAAGTAATGTTTCGAATGGATTTCTCATATCGATTCTGTTTAGTAAACTTGTTCTCTAACAAGCACCCATATGTTTTTTTTTAAGTATATCTATATTTTAGCTATGAGATCGACTACTTCCTTCATAAAGAAAAACATAACTTGTGCAAGTCTTTTTGCATTCTATTAATGTCCAATTTTAATAAAAACAATAACTAGGAATAATTTAGAGATAATATATAAATGCAATATAAATCTCATAATTATAACCTCATTACAATTTCATTTGCAATGTACAATTATTCCATGGACTTTATCATATACATTTAAATATGTACAAGATAAAGAATGCCTTTAAATAATTGTAAAGTGATTGGGTATGACACATTAAACCAAGAATCTCTCACTTGCACTAAGCCAATCATTTGAGTATCTCATACCATATCACCATATGACGATTATTATACTACTAAGATAATGGATTAATGAGAGAATTCTACAAGATTCTCTATAGTGAATACTTGCTTAAATCCTATAACTTCTATCTTAATTATCATCATAATTAAAAAAATTTGACTAAATACATACTTGGATCATGATGAGCCTTAGCTCCTTTTGCATGCCTAATAGCCCAAATGTTCTATAACACATTACTGTCTAGAACAATGCAAAGAATTATATCAAGTTCACTAAAGAACTTATTGATCCAATTAATCATTTCTACTAAATGAAAAATGTATTATGGCTTAATTAGCAACGATTGCTACATTAGAGCCTTTCTAATCTTAAATGATATTGTTCTAAGTATGATAATAGTTTTCATAAGAAGAAAAATGATTGCACGACTTTTCTTGACCATACGACATATAATAGAGATCACATATATTTCTAGTTAATGGTTATGAGTATTTGATATTGAATTTAGATTCAGCATTATTGTAATGTTCAATGTATAATTAGAAATAGATTGTTAAGTAAAAGTGGTTGATCCAATTTTATACAAAAAGTTTGTATGTGTTGGATCAAAGGAGACTTATACTTAACATAATTGGCAAGAATAACAAGTTGGATAACCGAGATTATCCTTTTATGTCATATTGGTTAAATCAACATAATGAGAATCATAAAGTTACATACATAGATATATGTATCCTTTTGATTATGAATCATATTAAAATTGTGAAATTTGTCAATTTAAAGAATAACCAAATCAACCTTTGGTGAAAGGATGATGATGGTATTGAATTGTTAAATTTATACATGTGATGTATTGGAAAAGAATAATAATTCATAAAAGGATAATACTTATATTTCATTGTGTTATGAATGAATTTATGTGATATTGTCATATGTATTAAATGAAATGTTGAATCATATATTATCCATTATCATACATTATCCATTAAGTTTAGATCTATATTGGATAATAAAAGGTTATGAGACATCCAAATAGTTGGATATAATCTCACAAACCTATTGAATAAAATTGTTTGTTTCAATATATACTTATAAGAGAATGGCTCACAATATAAGTAGTGGGAGTAAGATGAAATTTGAAAAACTCAAATCTCATGACAATACATCCAATTAGAACTAGTGACTTTATTGATACATTTGATGCATAGTTGAAAGGCTACGAAACATTAAAAGATTCACTTTTATGATTAATTCAAAGAGTTTGTTTTGGAGATAATTGTGAATTTATCATATCTGCAAGAAGGTTAGTAGAAGTTTGATTTCCTCTTTAGTGGGAGTATGTCGAGATATATTGCTTACAAAGAACAATATTCTAACTTTCAATTGTTGATAAAAAAATTTTCAAATTTTAATAAAAAATTTTCAAATTTTAATAAAAAATTTTTTCTAAAAAATAAAAAACTTATTATTCATAAATAAAGAAACAAATTCTAAATAAATTGAATAATAATTCTCTAAACAAATAAAATTATAAATTTAAGTTATCTCAATCAAATTGAAATAAATAACTTTACTTTCTTAATAATTTAATAAACAACTTTCTTAATAATTTAAGAAAACACTTTTCTTAATTTTAAGGAGCCAAATTAATTAATTTCAATGTAATTGAAACTAATTAATTCCAATTTTTTTTAAAACTTCTTTTCTAAATTACTATAAATCAATATAATTATTAATCTTAATCATACTAAGAAAAATAATTATTTCAATTTTTGAATTGATCTATAATTAATTTAATATAGTAATCCAACCCCTTGAAAAATTAAATTAAATTCCAAAGCATTCTAACAAAATAAACCTTAAAATTAGAAAACAATTTTCTAAATTTATTAAAGATTTAGACCTATTTATTTTTAATTAAACCAGTTTAATTAAAAGAAGATTTTTAAAACATGAATTTTTTTTAAAAATGTGTGTTTCTACGTCAGTCATCAAGTGTGATTTAATCAACGCGAGGGGAGAGTTTGCGGAACGTGTCAGTGTACACGCCAGTCACATGAATTGCCATACACTGGGCTCGTGTCTTACAAGCACCCATCATTTATCAGATTTAGGGTTCTCTCCCTGCGCCTGCCACCTCTTTGTCTTTCCGGTAGTCTCATGCTGTCACTCCTTGCTTGCGTTTTTGCTCCTGAGTTCCTCTACTATAGGCACCTTGCTAGCAACGCTTCCTTATGTCACTATTGACCGACGACAAGCTTCTCGGTCGCATCTTCTAGCCAACCTCCATACCACCATCGACCACCGACATCCTACATCGTCCTCGACAAGCAACGTTCTTCGAGGTCTAGTCACACCATTGATTACAGAACACAAAGCGCAAATAATCCAAGCAATCCAGAAGCCACAAACAACCAGAACTCAGACAACACATCGATTTCAGGCGTCAACAATATGGAAAACTATCGTCTAACTGCAAAAATAGCCATCGTCGTCAGATGGAATGGTTGGATAAGATTCAACAATCACTGCATACTCTCATCTTTAATTTTCTGGCTTCTTATGAATTATAACTCTAAACAACAAATGCGTAACACACAAAACCAAAAGCACAAGACTTATACTTAACATAAATGACAAGAATGAAAAATTGGATAATCGAGATTTTCTTTTTATGTCATGTTGGTTAAATCAACATAATGAGAATCATACAGTTACATACATATATATATGTATCCTTTTGATTATGAATCGTATTAAACTTATGAAATTTGTCAATTTGAAGAATAACCAAATTATCCTTTGGTGAAAGGAGGATGATGGTATTTAATTGTTAAATTTATGCACGTGATATATTGGAAAAGAATAACAATTCATAAAAGGATAATACTTATATTTCATTATATTATAAATAAATTTATAAGATATAGTCTTATGTATTAAATGAAATGTTGATTTAAAATTTTGAAAAGGTCCAAATTGTTTAATTCTAAGTAGAAATTAAGTATTAAGAATGCTGAAGCACTTCAATTAGATCGTTATGATGAGTTTTTAAATTTTGGTTATCTCTAGGGAATGAGATTCTCTATTGAATACCTTCATAACAAAATCCTATAAGAATATGGATTTCTATAAGGAGGAAAATACAATATAATATATTGGATAATGTAATAGTATTTCTTCTATAGCTATACCTAGTGCAATCACTTACCTTCCGTAGTTCCAATTGAATCAATTAGCAAGATTTCATATTAGTTATTAAATGCTAAGTCTTTGAAAGAGACAAAGTTAATGATTTAAGGATATGATGCTTGGTTGAATTATACATTATCCATTAAGTTTAGAACTATATTAGATAATAAAAGGTTATGAGATATCCAATGGTTAAATATAATCTTACAGACCTATTGAATAAAATTGTTTGTTTCAATATATGCTTATAGGAGAATGATTCACAAGATAAGTAGTAGGAGTAAGAAGAAATCTGAAAATTTCAAATCTCATGATAATACATCCAATTGGAACTAGTGTCTTTATTGATACATTTGATATATAGTTGAAAGACTACGAGATATTGAAAGATTCACTTTCATGATTAATTTGAAGAGTTTGTTTTGGAGATAATTGTGAATTTATCATGTCTGCAAGAAGGTTAATGGAAGCATAATTTTTCTCTTTAGTAGGAGTATGTAGAGACATATTGCTTATGAAAAACAATAATTCTAACTTTCAATTATTAAAAACATAATTGTCCAAGAGCAACTATTATTAGGTAGAAAAGGTTACAACTTAATTCTGAGAATTAAGTCTATAAAGATAGGTTGGACTCTGTTCACCTATTCTAAGTCTAAGTATATACATAATCCAAGCAATCCAGAAGCCACAAACAACCAGAACTCAGACAACACATCATTTTCAGGTATCAATAATATAGAAAACTATCGTCTAACTCCAACAATAGTCATCACCGTCAGATGGAATGGTTGGATAAGATTCAACAATCACTACTGACTCTCATGTTCAATTTTCTAGGTTCTCATGAATGATAACTCTGAACAAGAAATACATAACACACAAAACCAAAAGTACAAAACCCAGAACCAAAACACTTTCCTTTCGTCGTTTAATAGCCATAAACACAAATCCAAAAATCACATATAGTTTTTGTGGTCTCAAACCGAAAATTGCAACATACAAGATACAATCTCCATATACTAAAACAACAATTCCCATTCATTTCCAGTTGCCGACAGTTGGTAACTTCGGCGACCACAACCCATACTGTTAAACAATACTCAAAACGCAAAACATAAAACATAACCAGTAAATATAATCGCAAGTAAACCCAATTCGTAGGCATACAACATATAGTAGCCACTGGTTTATTGTTTCCAGAATTTCGGACCACATAATCTGAATTTTTTCTTTTAGGTTCTTTCATATCTTATCTAATTTTTCAATTCCTAAATAACAATCAAACATCTTTTAATTAAATTACAAAAATAAAATTTGACTTTAATACTACTATTAAATTTTAAGAGAGTATAAAGAGATATTAAACTAATTCTAAATTAGCTCAAATATAACTAAAATATCATATCTTAATCAAAAAAGTTACGAGTTCTATTTTCGTATATAACTCATTTTATCTTTATATCTTTTTTCAATATGAGATGACTTCATTTGTAAATTTCCAACACTCTACTAAGATGATACTTTTCAGGTCTTGAGAATTATTCAGGGATAAATTATCCAGGGAAAAAATTGTTGTTTCAAATGTTTCTGTCTTACCCTATTAACAATAATGAGCAGTCTTTTAACATACTCTTTTAAAGTTTTTGACAACTTCATCCTTTACATTTCAAACTCCCTAATCAAATTTATTACTTGCATCCCTTTGACTCTCCTATTGCTTTCATACTCTTGCCTGAGAATGTCTTAGATTTCCTTTCCTGACTTTAGGGTCATAATTTTAGTAATTTGTGGCTTAATAATTTTGTTTGTAACTGGTTTGGTTTGATTTTTGAGTGCAGTATATCCTCGAACTCCCACAGTCCCTCAAGAAAAAATAGCTCTAATATTACATTTTAGAAGTTAAGTAAGGCAAAAATACGAAAAGTGGAAGTAATAAGAACATAAAGAAAAATAGATGAAGATGTAAAAAATTTATTAAAAAACCATCCTTAAATACACAAAAATTATAACTGAACTTTAAAAAAAGACAACTCATGTTTCCATGATCATAAACAACCTACAAAATAACTACAAATATAAAGTGACTAATATCCAGCTTAAGACATGGTCAAAGCCATGTGTACCCCATTTCCATACTCCATATTGCAGCCTACTATGATTTACTTTCACAAATATAGTCATTTTCTACATATTTAGCCTTATCGTAATGCCATGACAGTACCTTGTTAGCATAATTTCAGCAGATACTGAGGCATATCTGCATCAATAGAAACATCCTTCCTGGAGAATTATTGTGCTTCCCCTTTCCAAAGTAGCTCATCAACTCAACTACCTTGTTGTACGCATTAACTTCCTGACTTTGATTGGAATTGTTATTATCGTTTGCTTCTCCCTGGTACTTCAATCGAAAGACGTCGACAAAAATACAGATTAAATAAATTGCTGCAAAGATAACGTAAACACCCCAGAAGCTGCGCGAGTCAAACATTCCATGTCATTGTCATCTCTCCCATTGTTTGAACGCTCAAGAAGACGGAGAAAACCATTTATCATGCAGCTTGTTTAGCTTTCCACTTTCTGAAAAATCAGTGGCAATAGGAGATCCCTTCTGGAACACCTGCATGTGGAAACAATACCTTATACACTCAGTAGCTACTACCAATCAAAGAGCTTTGTACTTGGTTCAGTCGGAAACTTGTTACTCACAAAGCTGAAGCCTCCAAATCTGTAGGTGGCCTCTGTGAAAGCTAAATTTTGAATCAAGTCAATTCGTGCAGAAATGAGCTAATTTAGCTGGACGACAATAGAATATAATCATTTAATTTGTATTACGAAATGCAAATGTCTGATAAGCTATTGGGAATAATTTCATCTTTCAATGCTAAGTGACCTAAATTAATCCAAAGTATAAGAACGTAGTTTGCTTGCAGCAGGAGATTGACGTGTCCTGCACAAAATTCCAAACTTTCTTTCCTACGACAGTAGCAAGTAGAATTTTAGTGGTCAAAGAACAATGGAAACAGGAAAAAGGAAGCTAAGTATATTATTGCTTTAGCTTAGCTATAAATTCATGCAAGCTTGTCTGTTTATTCTTAATCTCATGTATGATGTTGTTTTGTTTTATGTACTGTGTGCAAGCAATAAAAGATTTGGCAAAGAGAGAGAAGCGAATTGTAGACTATGTCTGTGTCTGGCTATGTATAGAAAATTTAGTCCGAGTTCAAATGGTCTGTACACTTAATAAGAAAATTTAGACTCATATTTTCCTAATATGTGCCCACTTGCTAATGCTACGGCAATACAACAGTAGCAATTAAATAATTTTGAGTCAAGATAAAAATGAGTCTAACTAATTAAACTAATCCTTGTATTTTTTATTTTGTATATAAGTATTTTTAAATTGTAATTAAAATTTTGTACACGATCAAATTTAATGATATTTTATTTTTTATATACAATGCTTCAAACTTTCAATTATTTTTATATTATATTTTTATATAATAAATCAACAACAAAAAAATCTAAATATTATATACAATAATATGAATTAAAATGTCACAAATAATTATAATTAACATAGTATAATAATTAGTTAAAAAATATATTAAAATTTTGGCTATATTTTACAAAACGTAGCTATAAACTTTTGGTTACCTTTCTGAAAATGTAGCTAAAAGTAATTAGCTACATTTTTTGAAATATAGCTAAAAAATTTTAGATACGATGCCAAAAACTTAACTAATTAATAATCTTTAGCTACGAAATATAAGCATATCTAAAATGTATTGTTAATGATTTCTCAAGAATTTTTAACTACAAAATAAAGTGTAGAAAAAACTATTAGCGAAGCTTAGGAAAAAATGTCGCTTATAGTTTTCTACTAAAGAGATCTAACAACATTTTTGGTGGCAAATATAAATCTTCATTAATAACTATTAGTGACAATTTTGGAACCTTTTACGACGAATGCTAATATACCTTATATATCTCTCTGGATATTCCCATTTAATAACTATTTTAAATTATTAAAAATAATAAAGATGTTATTATTTAATTGGTTTAGCGCTCATCACTTGCAAGTCACACAACATTTTCTTTAAATTAAAGGCTAAAAATGTGTTGTTTCCATTGTCACAAGAAGTGTTTATTATAAAGTTTCCCTTCAAGTGAATCTTTAAGAGGAATCAAGGTAAATTCAGGTGAAGTTGACGTAACAATACTCTTGCAAACCTTAGCTACAGATTACAAGATGAGTGGGCTCTACCACGGTGGAAGGGACGTATTTACCTGTACGCAAAAAATCCTGTACCCTTTTCTCTTAACATCTTACTCATTTATTAATTAGTAGAGAGAAAAATAAACAGGTTGGATGTAAAAGAGAATAGGGACACAGTTTTTTTGTCAGGCCACTGGACTATAGCCACATGACACTTACTAAATTGTCTTATTTAAGTAGCTGATAAGAAAACAATTTGAATTTTGAAGCGGGTAAAGAACAAAAAAAAGGGTGTTCGTATTAGTGCAGGCAAAATCAAGATGTATAATGACATATAGGCTATGTTTAGTGAATAAGGAATTAGCTACTTTTTAACTGATTCAAGTCTTTTAATTCAAACAACTGAAATATTTGTTTAGTAAGAAGATGAATAAATAGCTGATTTATCCAAAATAGCTGAATTTTGAAAAGCTACACAGTAGTAGCATTTTCATATTTAGCTGATTATATGCAAGTGAAAAACTAATTACACCCTCTTAAATAAATGAAGCTATACATTAATTAATTTTTGCAAGTTAATTTACACCTAATTACAATTAATTAATTGTGCTATAGTGTGGCATAATTCAATTTTATTATTGTCAAAATTTTAATTTTTGTAAAATTAAATATTTAATCGTGACCTTATAAATTTTTTAAGTCATGTTCTTATAAATCATTTTTAATTTATTAAATAATAAAATTCATACATATTATATGAAAAAATACTAATAGGATATAGCTCGCTATATCGTTTATATTATAGAAAATTTAACATTAGATTATTATTATTATTCTTGTTGTTGTTGCTGTTGTTGCTGTTGTTGCTGTTGTTATTGTTATTGTTGTTGTTATATGTTATATGTTTTTTATTAGAGTTATAAACTTAATTTTTGTATAATTAAATATCTAAAATTTAACTTTCTATAAGAATATTCAACAAAATGCTAAGATATATAATATTCATATCATGCATCTAATATTAAACAATTATTTTACCATACATCAAATTAAAATCATGCAGCTAATATTAAACAATTATTTTACCATACATCAAATGATGTACCGTAATCTGTGCTTTCTAACCCTATTCACAACTTAAGCAATCGCATAGTTAATGACTAAGCTATTCACAACCTTGGATTATGAAACCTAATGATGCGGACCAGTTAGCTTTGGATTACATGGAAGATCTTGACCGCGGCAAGGTTTGCGGCAGGATGCGAAAGAAGA
>JANVCQ010000002.1:39120343-39130613 GCA_025531925.1 Erythroxylum plowmanianum
GTAATAAGTTTGTTTCGATATTTGATTGTTATGTGCACGCCACCCTTGTGGGATGATGCCTAATAAGGGTTTTTGGAAATAACCCTATAAGATCATACGCTCAAGTATTATGATATTGGCGACAAGTTGGGTTCCGGCAACGGTGCCCAACAGATTTAGAACTTCTCAAAGGAGATAGATATAGCAAGAAACAAGCTTTCAGTAATTCAAAAAGTTTTGGCAACCAACCCCATGGATTGTACTCTAACTATAGTTGAAAAGGAAGCCCTTAAGACCTTTTTGCAAATGGTTGGTAATCAATTTTCATTATTGAAGCATAGATCCATAACTAATTGGATTAAGGATAGGGATAGATGCACTAAGTTCTTCTTCAATCCAGTGTTAGCTCAAAGGAATGTAAAAAAGAATTACTTCTATAAAAACCAAAACTGGTGAGATTGTATTTCGATAAGTTGGAATTTCAAAGGAGCCATGAATTTTTATAAAAAAACTCCTAGGCTCATAGGGTTCCTCAATAAGAATTGGAGTATACCTTAGACATTTTGTTACAGCTAAGATCCCTGAACATGAGGCATCTTTGTTAATTAAACCAGTTACAGTCAGGAAATATAGAAGGTAGTTTTTAATATGAATGGCTCTAAGGCTCTAGGACTAGATGGATTGAATGGGGTTTTCTATTAAAAAACTTGGAATAGCTTGGGGGGATAGTTAAAAAGGTTGCGCAGGAGTTTTTCCCAAATGGTTTATTGCTTGAGGAGATTGACAAGACCTTCTTTGTTTAGTCCCTAAGAATTCCAACCCATCCATATGGAGTGCATTCATACCTATATCTTGTACTAATTTCCTCTATAAAATCATCACCAAGATTTTGACAAATAGGCTAAAGGAGGTTCTACACTTTCTCGTCGGTGAGGATCAAAGTGCTTTTATGAGTAGCAAGGATATTGGGGATAATATTCTTTTAGTGCAGGAGTTTTTGAAAGGGTACAATTGTAGCAGAAGTCCTCAAAACTGTACTATTAAGGTGGTTCTACAAAAAGCGTTTGATAATGTGAACTAGAGGTTTTTGCTACAGACTATGGAGGTTATGAAATTTCCCTATAGTTTTATAAAGTGGATTCATGAATGCATCACTACTGCCTCCTATGGAATTTTGATTAATGGAAACCCCACGGAGAAGTTTAAATGCAAAAAAGGACTTTGGCAAGGGGATCCTATTTCTCCTTACATATTCCTAATTTGCTTAGAGGTTCTTACTCTAATGTTGAAGCATAACATTTATAATGACTCCAGATTCAGATACCATTCTAAATGTAAGAATTTTTCTCTAATTAGCTTATATTTTGTAGATGATCTTATTCTTTTAAGAAAGGCTGGGTCAGGTTTAGAGTCAATTAGCAAGAAAAATAGCTTACTTATGACTAAGAGAATTTGGAGAATCCTAAATGACAAAGAATCTTTATGGATCAAATGGATTCACATCTATATATTAAAAGGTGAGAGTCTTTAGGCTCTAAGAATCAAAGACATATACTCTTCATTCTTCAAACAAATTCTCAAATTGAGGGAAGAAGTTCAGCAGCACATAACTTGTCAAATCGGGGCAGGGGAAAGAATTTCTTTATGGTATGATAACTGGACAGTTCAAGGGGCTTTAATTCATAATTAGTTGGAAAGATCTTTATTAGGGAGGATCCCTAAAAGAGCTAAGGTCTATGAAATAATTAGAAATGAAAATTAGTTGCTATCCTTAGAGAAAATTAGACTTTTGCCCAGTCCATAATATAAAAGCTTTGGGGAGAATGATATATACTTATGGGATGGCCTTGGGGAGAATGATATATACTTATGGGATGGGATTCCTATTTCAGAAATTACTATAAAGGAAGTTAAAAAGTTGAGGGATGGGGCAGTTACAAGAGTAGGATGGTATTCCTTGATTTGGAGCATGGTTCTTAGACCAAATGCTAGTTTGCTTCTTTGGCTAGCTATGTTAAACATACTCAGTACTTTGGATAAGCTGAAATTCCTATCCTCTTCCAAGATTTGTATTCTTTGCAACCTAGATGATGAAACTAGGGACCATCTCTTTTTCGAGTGTGTTTCCTCTAAAGAGGTTTGGGCTAAAATCTCTAGTCTATATGGTCCTGGTTTTAATTATTATAGACTTACAGTTATATTGTTGGAGATACCTCATCTACATATCTCTAAAATTGATAGGGATATTTTTATGGTTGATGTAGCTACATGTGTTCACATAGTTTAGAATGAGAGGAATAATAGGAGATTTAAAGAGAGATCTAACTCTTTACTCTCTCTTATAGAACTCTTTATCACTAACATTAGGGAACTACTTATTGCAAATCAGCTGGACTAGCACTGTAGTATAGAAATGTCTCTCTCATGAAGAATATAGTCCTTGAAGTATATTCCTTAATCATGAGTCTCTATAAAGTTTTCATGCAAGCTGGGTTACTGAAAAGAAGAAAGTTCTCATGCATAACTTTTTTCTAGATTCAAACAGATTCTTCACCTACTTATGAAAGAAGGAGACTTTTGAAGAATAGGAAGAACAGAAGAGCAAGAAGCTCTGGACTCACCTGAAGGAACTCAGATCTGATTCCTCTCCAGCTGAGTCTTGTATGAAGGTTGACTGCAGTTCCTCTAGTTCCCTTACATTAACATTAAGTTCTTGTTATTTCAAGTTGAATATGCATACTTGAGATGAGATCTCCTTTTATGCAAAGAAATGAACAATAGAAACGACAGTGTTTACACCGCAGAGCCGCGCCTCCAAAGTGTCTTCTTCTTCCTTCCCAAATCGAGAAAGTCTATGAAGCTTTGAGAAAGAAGAGAGTCATTATACCCTAATTGTTAAATGTCATCACACATTTCGAGTTGATTACGTAAACTTGGGATGAGATCTCTCTTTGTGCAGAGAAAAGAGTAGTAAATAATCGGTGTCATCACCATAGAGCTGCACTTCCAGAGAGTCATCTTCCTCCTTCCCAAATTGAGTAATGGTCTGAAGCTTCAAGAAAGAAGGGAGTTGTTATACCTTAATTGCCAAATGTTTTCACAAATTTTCACCTTTTAATGTTTCTTAAACATCACCGTTTGTCTTAACTAGTGTGTTTAGTGTTCCTAATTGTTTTATCTCACGTGGGAGAGGCCCTCTCTAAAGATTTACACTTCTACTTTTTCTTTAATGAAAATTTTAAATTATAAAAAATACCTCATTTTTAGTTCTACTGAATGGGAACAAACTTATTTAAGACAGAGGAGAGGATATAGACAACATGACCTAATATCACCTTACTTCTTTATTTTATACTTAGAAGTCCTATATAGATTAATAGAGCACAATATAAGTTTGAATCCAAGCTACAAATACTATAGTAAGTGTAAAAAACTTGGAATATTTTGCCTTTCAAATACTATAGTAAGTGTAAAAAACTTGGAATATTTTGCCTTAAAAACTAGTTTAATGTCCTTATCAGTGCTAACGAATGATCTAGTTTTCCAATGTGTTTGGAACAGGTTATACTTGCTTTCAATCCCAATATAGGGAGGCTTGATATTTATATATGGTTTGCTTATTCATCATGACCCTTCATCAACACTTCATATGAAGATGTTTTAAGACTTAGGGGACAACTTTGCTTGGTATAAATTGGTATAGAATAAGACCCTTTTACCAAAAGTGTATGTTTTTACTTTAGTTGGCAGTGTTGAATAGATTAACAACTCTTAACAATATGAACTTCCTAAACCTAACAAATAGATGCATCATTTGTAAGAACTTGAAGAATCTTGTAAATATCTTCTTGAAGTGCAGTTTCTCCTTATTAACATGGAAACAAGTAATCTATGCCATATATACAATTTCAATCTTAACTACAAAGAATTTCTAGAATGATTAAAAGAAGGTATTACTCCAAGGATGATAGAAAGATCTTAATAGTTTTCGGTTCTTATCTCCACAAAATCTAGGAGGAAGGAACATAAGATGCTTCTAGGGAATGGAAAGGACTAGGAAGAGAGTTCAAATGGAGCTCATACTTTAAGTTAGAGAGCAGATGGTTATCCACAAGGGATCAATGAACTATGAAGATATTATTACCATGCTTTATAGAATTTAATATATTATTCTTATGGTTTTCTTACCTTATAGTTGTTCATCTGAATTGAGATCTTATGACTAATTTCTTTGGTAAAGTCTGTAACTAATGGATGAAACACTTTAAGGAGTCTTTAAGCTAGTAAAAATTAAAGATCCTAGGAGACAAAGTGTCTTGTACTTGGTTTTGACCCTATTTAGAGAATTAATACTAGTTTTCACTTTTCAAAAAAAATTATGATATGAAAAGAATTAAGATTAGCAAAACTATCAAAGTATTACTCCAAAAAATACATTATAAACTCGAAAAAAAAAACTTGAATGAAGAAGTTAACAATATTATTGAATTCAAAGATAATGAAAATTTTCCATAACGTTTCTTTTTTATTTTGAATCAAATCATCTAACAAAAATATTTTATCATAATTACAATTAAAACAAGTGAAATTTTATTATTGATACAATTGCCTTATTCGATACACAATTAAAATTAAATTGTATAAAATAGGGAATAATTTTTATAAGAATATTATAAAAAGTCAGGGGAGAATAAAAGCTTCTATTAATGCAAAATAAAATTCAATTAAAATTAATTCTTACTTATATGCCAGTGAATTTACAATTAAAAAACTCTCGTTATAATTGAAGAAATTCTTTATACAAAAATCTTTGGAACCTCTTTCATAAACATTAATATTGGTTTAAATAATATTTCAATAAAATAAATAAAAAGGTTATATTTTCCATTTATAGAAAAATCTAGAACTAGGAAAATAAATTTAGTTAAAGCTTGATTTATATATAAAAACTAAACTAAATAACATATTACATGTTAAAAATTATTTTTTTTTAAAAAGGAGATTTTGTATGAAAAATAAAAAGGCATATACAAAATGATATTATTAGCAAAAATTTAAGAAACTACAAAAAAATAAAACTAAAATCCGTGTAAACTTGCCTAATGCCTTTGGAATAGAAAACAATATATTGTAAATTTACCTTATGAAAAATACTTTAGAAAAAACAAATTTATACTAAGACTAGGCCAATATAAGAGAATAACAACTTAGAAAATTAATGTAAAGATAAGAAATAAATGATTTACTTTAGGAAAACTAAATTTTCCATCTAATTCTTTTGAAGTTATAATGCCTTTTATGTTAATAAAAATTCTGAATAATAAAAAGGATTTTTAATTTAGTAATAATTTATAAACCTCTTAATAAGGCACTATAATGGATTAGATACGAAATTCCTAAGAAAAAGATTTACATCAAAACTTATGTAATGATCTCTTTTTCTTTCAAAATTTGATATACACTTGAGATTTTTGCAAATTCAAATACAACTTTAGGTATAAGAGTGCCTTTTTGTTCCTTTTGGATAGTTTGAATGGAATGATATGCTCTTTGGGCTAAAAAGTGCTCAACCTAAATTTCAATGGATCATGAATGATAATTTTTTCACCATATATCAAATTATATATAATATACACAGAAGATGTCTTAAAATTTTTCTATAGAATAAAACATTTTAATAATATTAAAACCTTCATCTATATTATAATAAATATTGGTTTTGTCGTATCAAAAAAGAAACTTTAATCTCTTCCAAGGAAAGACTATATTTTAAGGATATTATATTCAATAAAAAAAACAATAACACTAATAGAATGAACTCTAGAATTTACAAATTGATTTCCTGATTAAATAATAAACAAAAAATTATGAAGATTTCTGGAAAGTCTATATTATTTTATGGATTTGTATAGCTAAATGGGCTATGTAAACCTTTATATAATAGGAGTTTAGTATATAGTAAGAGAAAACATATTATTTTCCTTCTAGCATATCTCTAAACTTTTGAGTTGCATAAGCTACATGTTCTAGTCCTAAGCTTGACTTTTACCTCATCACTGTGATAAGCTACATCCTTTTCCTAGCAACTTCCATTATGCCTTCTGCTTTATTTTTTGTTCCACCCATTCTAGTTTCTTGCCTTCTTCTAGCTTTAGTGAATTTGCCTTCTTGATGCGTTGTTATTAGTTTTTTTCCTCTCTTATGTCTATTTTCCTAGCATGAGCTTGTCCAGCCCCATATCTTCCTTTCCTCCCCTCCTTCACTCTTCCCACACCTTTTTTTTTACCTCTATTATAATGAATTTTTAAATTTTCTATTATATTTTTATTTTTTACCATTTCAAGCTTCACGTCGGGCCTTATTCCTCTGACCACTAAGGTCTTTCCTCATCTGACCTTTATCCCCCTTGTCATCAAATTAGAAAATTTTACTTGGTTCCCTCCAACTCCATCTTCATCCTCCTTGCTTATTAAACCTTTCTCATATTCTTCCTTTGACGCTAAAACCATTCAACTTTCTTAACATCAGGTTATAGATGATTCTTCCCCTTCTTTGAAATTCCATTTATATCCTCCCAAGCTCTCATATGGTAGCTCAATAGTGGCCCTCCATTGGAAGTTCTTAAATATGATTCCTTTAGATGAGAAACAACATTAAATGGTTTTTTCTAGATAAGAGTCTAGCTTTTCTGGGCCCAACATCATTAGAAAAATGCTTGGCTTAAGGGAAGTCCTAGTGAATAAAGAGAACCTTTTTCTCTTTAAATTTAAATTAAGAGCAAATACATAGAGAATTCTAGAAGCAGGTCCTTGGCACTTTAATAATAAGTCATTATTCCTCTAAAATTAGAACCAAGGAATTTAGATGTAGAATCTTAAATAGAAACAAGTTCCCCTTTGGATTAACTCTCACAATATTCCATTAGAATATTGGACTGCTAAGAGGATGAGTTACCTAGTGTGCTATGATGGAAAACCTATATGTTTAGATGGGGCTACTATAAAAATGAAGGGAGTGAGTTATGCAATAAAATGTTTCCTAGTTAATATTAAGAGGTTCTTGACAAGGGCATACCAAAAATTAATGCAAATTAAGCTTAAAAAGAAAATGACAATGATAACACTATGCAAAGGAACTTGATAATAAGTATGGATGATGTGATTGAGACAAAGGGGAAGATGGTACCAATATAATTCGACGACTTAGAGATTACCCCCTAATTTGGACCATATTGGTAATACGTATGTTTCTCCAAATCTTACCTTAAAAGCAAATTACTTTCAATATATATGGTAGAACAATTACCTAGTTAGTCCCCAGAAGGATCAATAAGAAAAGGAGCACTAAGAAACAAGATTAGTTGGTAATGGTTTATAAATTGTTACTATGAAAAATCAAATGGGAAGTATAAAGGTACCTATTCTAAAACAACCCCTCTTATTGTCTATTTTAATATAGATTGTTAGAGGGTTGTCAATAGTAAGTTTTGTATGATTACTTGCTAAATATCAAACTCTTTCTTATTGGTCATCTAGAAGCAAAGCTTAAAGAAAATAATTATAGAAACTCAAGCTTTTCAATGAAGCTATAATAAGTTATATCCAAACATCAATCTCATTGTAATGGTAATTTGCCCATTGTTTTTGTCCTTGACAAAATTAAGGTTCTTCATTCAATCATATATGTTACTTTCCATTAAAAAATTTTTAGGGGACAATCTCTCTCTATGTCACTTTTTACTATACTTTTAATCTTACTTTTCAAGAATCCCTTTATAAAATAAGCTGAAGGAAATTAACTTTACCATGAACACTTCTTAGGTCATTCTTATTGACTTCAATAATATAGTTCATACTTATGAAGCTAAGGGAAATTCTAATCTTAGGATTTATTTAGATGACTTATGTAACTGTGTAAGCCACCTTTAGGTTGCTGACTTAAAGATAGAGGGATGCTTTTATAACTAAAACAATAATTTGAATGGAAGCTGGTAAGGAAAAAAGCTCGATAAAGCCTTGGTCAATGCCATATGACTCAAAACTTCCCAAAAAGTAAGGCTTCTTTTAATAACCCCTTATTCTTATATCATAACCCTATTATAGTTCAAAACCCTATGCTAAGTTATATGAGGAAAAGCCCTTTCAAATTTAATGATTACTTGGTTGAAGATAAGGTCTTTAAAGAAGCAATTACTACAAGTTTAAGTTATGATCTCCAATGATATAAATTGATCACTTGTATGAGTAGACTTTAAAAAGTTAAAGACCTGCTCAAGCCTCTTAACCTTAAGAAGTATAGTAACACTTATCATATTATCATTAATACTAAGGAAAAGTTGTTCAAGTCTCAACCCACCCTTTACCAACCTCCATCAAATGTGGAAAAATAAGGTAAAGGAAAAATAACTCTTCTTAACTACAAGTAGATAGTAGAAGTGAACTCCTTTTTGAAGCAAAGATCATGAATTTAATTGTTCAAAGAAAGAGATAAAGATACTAACTTCTTCTCTAAATATATTCTCTCAAGGAAGCATTGCCTATCTAAAAAAGGAGAATGATCATCAAATTGATGTATAAAGTTGATTATTACAAAAGGTTCTCTCATACTTCATAAAATCACTTGGCACTTCTACGTTCATTCATAAGCAAATTATTGATCAAGAGGTGGGTATTGATCCTAAAAGAAGCTATATTTGATCTTAAACATAATAAAGTTGCTAGTCTTGATGGTCTAAATGTTTTATTCTTTTAGAAAACCTAGTCTCAAACCAATCTCATTTTCACATAAGCATTCTTGAAACTTTTCAATAATGTTAAGATGTTAAAGGAACTTAGCAAGACCTTTATTATCTTTATTCCTAAGAAGCCTAATCTAATTTCCATAAAGAGTTTAGAACCATTTCTTATTACAATATTATCTACAAGATCATCTCCAAACTCTTACCTTCAAAGCTCAAGGTAGTACTAGTTTATTATATCAATCCTTCATAAGAGATTTTTATTAAATGGAGGCAAATTAGAGATAAAATATTACTAGCTTAAGAATTATTAAAGAACTAGAATAAAAGGCCCTCTAATAATAATTATACAATAAAGATTGAATTATATAAGGCTTTTGATTCCATTGATTAGAACTACATTCTAAACAACTAAACATCTTTAGTTTTATAATAAAATTTCTTTTAGAGGGTTGAGCAAGGTATCACAATAGTTTCCTATAGCATCATAGTGAATGGAGAGTCTACTAAACTTATCAAGGGTGTAAGAGGCTTGAGGCAAAGTGATCTGACTTCCCCTTACGTATTCAATTTAAGTGTTAAAGTTCTAACTAGAATTGTTGTCTATGTAATTAATATGATATAAATGAAGTGAAACACAAAACAACACTAAAGAATCACTAAGGCAGGTATGCCTATCTTTTCTTATAGTATTGTTTCAGTGAGTAGAATATTAATCCTATGAGACTATAACTACTAGTAATGACCATCTTTCTATTATCTATTCTAGCTAAACAAGAGATTAAGTTAAAAGGAAAAATAAGTGAAAAAAGAATAAAAATTAACTATCTAAGGTAATAGATAAGAATAACATCAGTGGATAAGTAAAACTTAAATGCAAAAATCTACCTAGAAATTACTATTCTTGAATTTATCTTAATTTAATGATTAATCTTAGTTAGTCGATAAGAATTCCCAGGTTATATGTAGCACCTTTCTCCCGCAAGACACATACTCGACATCCTGCGCGATATCTGAGTCTGTGCCCCGCGAGGGTGGCGTGTTAAAACACTCAATTAGTTAAAACTCAGTACAAAAAAAAATTTTGAAACCACAAACATAATATGCAAAAATCCATAACCAAATCAAACCCACTTTATTTACAAACTTTTTCAATCATAACAATAGAATCAACAAATTTTCAATAGCTATTTGGGGCCCATTACAAATACAAACACTTTAATCATAATGTTTTTACATTACAACATAAATACATTTTTATACATATTGTGCAAAAATTTCTGAATACATTATTCGATACAAAAAAATTCAGAATATATACAATTCAATACAAAAATAAAGAAGTGCAATGCAGGCGCGAACTGATCCCAACCTCTATCCCTTACTTGTATGCTGTAGGTATACTCCCGTTTGCCTAACGGGATATTCTTCTGATCCTGAAAAATATTTGCAAATTTTGGGTAAGTTTTGCCAACTTAATGAGTGACCATCATCGATGGCTCACCCAGTCATATAACACATAATTCACATTCACATCATTTCACATTTCACACT
>JANVCQ010000002.1:39155052-39175339 GCA_025531925.1 Erythroxylum plowmanianum
ATTATATTATTTTTTACAAACTAACCACTATCAATGATAATGGTAATCATTCATTCCTTTTAACCAACCATTATAATTATAATGATAATATTCATTTTCATTCCTTACTATATTCATTCCATTCCTTTTATCATTTTCTTATACAAACCAACCGCTCCCTAATATAGATAGTTTACGCTCACCCCATCCAATTGCATGATGAAACAAACTAAACTTTAGAATCTACCAAGGTACTCCATCTTTGCAAAAATACCTGTTATGAAAGTATTGGATTTAGTTTTAGTACAATACCATATTAATATCGATAAGTACTCCAACTAGATTTAGTTTTAATATCCATACTTACTCCAACTTTGTACAAATAATCAATGTTACAAATATTATACTAAATTTAGTATTGGATTTAGTTTTAGTACGAAATATTAGGTATCATTTTAGATATTTTTTAAATTTTAGAAGTCTTTAAATTTTATAAAATTATAGAATAATTTCTCAATATATTATACTTTAATTTTATGTCAAAAATCATAATAATATAATTCTACTCCAAGGTATCAAAGGCTTTTCTCGCATGGTTCCTACCACAACTCATAATGACTGTACTACAATTATTCTACGCTTCTTGCTTGCCTCCTCTCAAATCTTCTCTGTAAGCAACCTTGGCCCAACTCTATCCCAGTCTATCTTAGTCGAGTTTTAATACAGGTAAGCAGGGATGTGATCCTCTGTGCCAGCAAGGCTAAGATGGATTGGGACAGAGTTGGGCAAGTTGGGCCAAGGTTGCTGGCACAGAGGATCACATCCCTACTTACCTATATTAAAACTCGGTCTCATATTCAACACTGTATAAGGGGAGAAGTAAAGAGGCAAAGCCTATCAGCGACTGAAGTAGCTTCCAGTCTCCTACCATCATTTTCCATCATTTTTGGGTTACACAAGAACCTATGCGAATATAATTGTGTAATATTACGGTACCCTTGCATATTCTTAAGCAGGACAATGTACCTCGTGTATGAAAATGCTGACATGACTTGCATTCAGCTAAGTGCATAAGTTGACCTTACTTGGGAAAAGATTATTGCAGAAAACACATACTCCACAATGCCGAGAAAGTCTATAAAGAGCAGATAGAGCCAAAAGGACTCGTAACATAGTTTTGTAAATAAAAGATGTTCTCTTACAAGCCAAGATAGCTGACTCTGTTTGTGCTTAGTGGAGGAAAGAGAGCATTCCTGCGATAGGTTCTGCATTCTTCTACCTTCACTTTGTGTCTTTTCAGTTCACATAATACACAGGTTCGTAGTAGCTATAGGACAGATCAACACTAGTTGAAAGGAGTTGAAGGGGAACAGATTGGTATTTAGTACTTTTGTTTCAGATGAAAGGTACGAGGTTCCATTATTCAATTAAATTTTCTTCTTCATTTTTCCACTTAAAGAGATGGTTTTACCTTCTTTTTTTTGTGATTGGTAAAAGGTGGCCACTATAATCCCAATGCTTAATACAAAAATTCAAAGAAAACTTTAGGAATTAATTTGACTGTTTGTTCCACTTGCAATAATTTTAAGTAAAGAAAGATAAGACTGGTGACCTTATAAATACCACCCCTGAATCGTGATTCTTGGAACAAGAATTTGTTTATTCTAAAAGCTTAAGAAGAAAATGGCGTGCTCGAGACTTCGTTTTTACCTAGTCTTGATATTGCTTTCGCTACCAGAGTTTGAGACTCGCCCTCTTGATTCATCCATTGTAAGGAGGAATCTCATTAGATCAATCCATGCCCTCGGAAAGGATATAGTTTACAATGTCGGCCTGGGAAATGAAAACACCAAGATAGGTGAGTACGAATCCAAGAGAGTAAGTCCTGGAGGCCCCGATCCACAACATCACTCTAAAAATCAATAGTGAAGTTGATACATCCTTGCATCTGAAATTCTGAATAATTCTAGCTCACACGAATGTAGCTGCAAGAGTGTTGGAGCACCGCGGTGTGGGAGTGCTTCAATTAGCTGTATTATAATTAAATGCTAGTGGTTTGCAAGGATAATTATGTACGATATGTTTGAGCCTTTATCTCTTTGTCCCATTAGAATTGGCGTAATACTAGTGGCGTAATTATGTACGATACTAGTGGGTTCACATTTCTCAAAGAGAGCCAATATCTGGAAAAGGTGACATCGGCCCATTTTAAAGCATCATCATGTACAACCAAATGAAAGGTCTTTTAGATGGAATACGGATCTAATTGTATTCACTCAAAAAGCGCTGTTTATTAGTCCTATGGAACTATACTCTTTCCCTTTGAATCAAATTGACTCTGTAGTAACTACATATTCCTTCATGCTAAATGGAAGAAGTTATTAACGGCGATGACATTTTAGTGTATCCTGCAATTTGTTATTCTGACAGACCCACATTTGCATACTTTGGCCGATCGAATTTTAAGACGCTGTAAGCAATTATAGACTAGAACCTGTAGAATAAATGAAAATAACACACGCATAAAATGGGGTAAAGCCTTTCAGGATGTGGAATCCATGCCAGCAGAATATACAGGAGCGTTTTGATAGCATTATCTAACTAAATTTATACCTACATGCTGGTAATGACTATAATAATGTGAAGAACGTACAACCTCCTCCAATAAAAGAAATCACTTGCTTTTCTTATATTTTTGTGCCTGAAGCACTTCCAAGTAGTCGAGCGGGCGATGAATATACAAAGTACACTTTTTTTCCAGAATGATTCGGGCAGAAAGGCAGACCGCTTTTTGCTATTTTCAAATCCTCCTTTTAACTTTTCAATAGCGAGAACACTAAAAAAAGATTTGAGCACTGATTAATTTGAGGAGAATTGTTTAGGTTGTCCAGGTGTTTTTCTTTTCGATTATCTACTATGATAATATTGCATGGGATTTACAAATTGGCAGTTGTTACAAAGACTATGCAACAAACTCCAATTTCGCTTACAAAATGTGCCAAAGTCTACGTACAGTAGTTGAACTCTCGCAATTCAACTCAACCTTTTCAAATCCCTAATGTTTAAGGTGTTTCCCACAGAGGCAAAATAAACTCACGAAATTCACTAAGTCAATACAATAGAATGGATAGTAATAAAAAGAGAAAGATGCATACAACCTTACCGTAAAATTACCAACCTTTATATTACTCACAATTGATACAAAAGATACGAAGCTCCAACTCTTGTTCTAATGAATGAAACCTTGCTCAAATGAGCTATTTATAGGCTTTAGGAAACTTGTTGGGCAAAAATATAAGAAAGTGGTCTTAAGATCACTAAGTCACTAACTTAGTTGGTGGATGACATCCCCAATCACTTTAGGCACTACTTTAATGGGTGATTTATATAACTTACCACTATCCCACTACTAAGTTAAAGCAACATGTGTAAAATGCCTACAAGACATCTTATTCATGTTCTTTGCCACATCATCTCACATTCTTGATGATTCATCCCACTAACTTTGTCACATCACCCATGATCTTGTCCAAATGTGAAGGTTAGTCAAGTTCGAAGCCAATTCATGCGTGTTCCGACCAATGCGTACCTATGGTTTAGTATGTTCATCCATGGTCCATCATTTAAGCATTATTTTGTCCTTAGTCCCACCAAAGATATTGTAGTCAAGTCCAACTCACCCTAGCCACCATGCCAATTAATGCCCCACGGTCATCGTAACTCAAACCATGCTTGCTTTTTAGTTGGTTAGGTTACCTTGGTTCCTTTGACATGCCTTTCTCATGCCTAATCTATGTTAGATGTTGGCCAAGGCTCAGCAATGCTAGTGAAAAGGGTCCTGTAATGTTAAGGGGCTAATAAACCACCCACCAGATGAACCCGATTCCTTTGTCAAAACAATTTGATGGTAGTCGTTTACCTGGTCTTCAAATTGCCACAAGTTTGTGTCTTTCTCCCAAGTATCTTTTGAGGCAGATTTATTCTTCCACTAAATCAGGAACACCATCCTCCGATTCTTCTTGTGTTGCCCCAATATTCGATGATCCAAAATCTTCTCAATTTGCTCATCGAATTGTTTCCATACGACCGGTAGAGCCCTTTTTACTTGACTCCTTTTAGGATATATTGAATCCTCATGGTATGGTTTAAGGAAACTCACATGAAAAGTATGATGTATCTTTAAACACTCAGGTAACTTGAAGCAGTAAGCTACCTTTCCCACCTTTCCAAGAATCTCGAATGACCCATCATACTTTGGAACCAACCCTTGATGCACCTACTTGCTACTAATCTTCTTCCAAATTTGGAGAGTAAGTTTGAGAAGTACCTTATCCCTGATGTCAAAATCAAGCAGTCTTCTCCTTTGGTCCGCATATTTCTTCATTCATTTAGAAGCTTTGCGAAGACTATCTCTTGCTTTATCCAACAATTCTTGCTTTTCCTTCAGAACACGATAAGCAATTGGACATTTTCCTCCCAACATCTATTGAGCTATCTTGAGAGGAGTGAGTCGTTGTTGTCCTAGAACAAATTCAAAAGGACCTTTTTCCATTGCCGAGGGTTTGTGCAAGTTATAACAAAACTATACGATATCAAGTAAACTTAGCCAATTTCGTTGACTTGCACTTACATAATGCCACAAGTATTCCTCCAATAAGCCACTGATTCTTTCCATTTGGCAATCTGTTTACGGGTGATTTGTAGTTGAGAACTTCAATTCACACTCCATCATGTTGAAGAGAGACGTCCAAAATCGACCAATAAATTGAGCTTCTCGATCACTTACTATGTCCACTAGAACCCTAAAATGCTTCACCACATTTTTATAGAAAAGCTCCATAACAACATCTGAGGAACACAAAGTTGGAGTTGGCACAAAGATTACATACTTGGAGAACCTATCAACCACCACCATGATTGAAGCCATGTCGTCCACTTTTGGGAACCCTCCAATGAAGTCCATCGAAACTGACATCCATGGTTTTTCCATAATTAGCAAGGGCTGCAACAAACTAGCCTTCTTCTTCCTTTCAGGTTTATCCAATTGACAGACAAGATATGTTTTGACATATACCTGAATGTCATTCTTTATCTTTGGCTAATAGTAAGATCGTGAAAAGAGCGTTAACATCCGTTCAACTCTAGGGTGACTAGCCTACTGTGAATCATGCATCTCCTTCATTAATTGTTTCCGCAAGGCACCAAAACTTGGAACCTACAATTGATTATTCTTTTTCATGAGCAACGCCTCATCATTAAGCCAAAATCATTGCATAACACCGTCCTTTACTTGCTTCATAATTCGACCATAAGTTTTGTTTAGTGGAGCTGCTAAATTTGTCCAACAGATTCAATTCCACTTGAGTGATCACAAATAAAGCCATAAAGACTTCCTTCCTACTTAATGCATCTACCACATTGTTATGTCTCCCTAGTTTATGTTCCCATACAAAGTCATATTCTGCAAGAAACTCTTGTCACTGGGCTTACCTTGCAAATAACTTCTTTTGAGCCCTGAAAAAGATATTAACAATGTTATCCGTACGAACCACAAACTTGATACCCAATAAGTAAACCCATCAAGCTTCAAGGCAATGTACTACTGTTAGCATCTCCTTCTCGTGTGTCGAGTATTGTTGCTCAGCACCATTAAGCTTGTGACTTTCAAATGCCACCAGATGTCCATCTTGAGCCAAGACTCCGCCAATGACTTTGTCCGAAGCATCCATGTGCACCTCGAAAGGGAGATCAAAGTTAGGTAACTTTAACACAGGTTTAGTTGAAATGATAGCCTTCAACTTTTCAAAGGCTTCTTGGCATGCTTCCGACCAACACCACTCTTATTTCTTCTTTAATAAGTCAGTCAAGGGTGATGCCTTCTTCAAGTACCCCACAATAAATATGCGATAGTAGTTCGCCAAGCTAAGAAAGCTCCTAAATTCCTTCACCATCTTTGGAACCTGCCAATTAATAATAACTTGTACCTTTTTTTAGATCTATACTCACTTGTCCCTTGCTCACCAATTGTCCTAGAAATTTTATTTTCGGTTACGCAAATTTACACTTCTCCATCTTTACAAAAAGTTTATATTGCTGCAACCTTTCAAATACCCTCCTTAAGTGTTGTATATGCTGTGCCATGTTAGTGTTATAGACCACAATATCGTCTGAACAAACCACCACAAAATGGTCCAAGAATTTATACAACATGTCATTCATCAAATTGCAAAAAGTAGTAGGGGCATTAGTCAAGCGAAAAGGCATAACTAAAAATTCATACGAGCCATACCAAGTTATACAAGTCATCTCTTGCTCGTCTCCTTTGGTAATCCACACTTGTCAATACCTACTCTGCAAGTCTAACTTCGTGAACACCGCTACCTATGATAATTTGTCCATCAAATCTTGAATTAAAGGAACAGGATATTTATTTTTAATAATTACCTTGTTCAAAGCTCGATAGTCTACATATATCTGTAGGGCTCCGTCTTGCTTCTTTTGGAACAAAATTGGAGCTACATAGGGGGCTTTCGATAGTTGGATGTATCCCACTTCCAAAAATTCACCAGTTGCTTCTATAGTTTCACTAACCCTAATGGTGACATTCAATAAGGGGCATGGGCAGCAGGTATTGCACCTGGCACCAGTTCAATCTTATAATCAATTTCACGACGAGGAAGGATAGTTTTCGGTAACTCCTTCAACATCACATCTTTGAATTCCCTCAATACTTTTTTTATCACATCCGGGACTTCTACCACATGATCTTTCGTAATTTCCCACATGGCTGTAAGATAAGTCTCCATGCCTTTCTTAAGGCCTTTCTCGATATTCATGGCAGAAACATAAGCTACAATTGCTATTTTGTCTGTAGTTCTTTCGCTAGACCTACAATAATTGATGTAACATGAATTCTGATCATTCATAAACATTATACTTCCAAGATGTGGATATAGCATCGCTTTTGCCATTTTAAGAAAGTCGATGTTGAAAATCAAATCGAAATCTTCGAGAGGCATCACCATTGTGTTACACTTCCCACACTAATTTCCCATACTCAAAGGAACATTGTATGCAGCTCCTACCACTGCTTGTGCTTTCGTTGTGGGAGTTTTCATTTTTGTAGGGGTCTTACTGATCTTCAACCCCAACTTTCATACCAATCATTCCACAACAAAGGAATGAGTGGTTGATCGCGTAGTACCTAAGGTATCGATCCCATGAGGAGGGATAATCTAGTCCTAAAGCTAAGGCCAACATAATTCATAGAAATTCAACAGATAGCAAAACTAACACAATAATTTAATTCAATCGCGCAATTCAATCAAATAATCAAATGAAAAAATATTAACAAATTAGCTATTGCAACACACTCAAGAACTAACCTAAAGGAACTATCAATTAAGAGAAAGGGGAAATTTTCCTATTTTTAACGCTAACCTAATCAATTATGATTTACCAGATTATTGGTTCTAGACGATTCTAGGGTTGATTACTCTCTCGAGTTATAACCATTAACCTTAAATTATGAACCCTAATTAGATTATAGAAAATTACATTTTCTCAATTAATAACCTATCTAAAACCTTAATTAGATATGAAGTTTTCTAATAAATTATTAAGGACTTATGCGAGATCTCTCTTTACACAATTACAGATTTGATTAATTCTCATTCTTATTAAATCACCTAACTCTCATTAGCCCAATTTAATTATTTTTCATTTGATTCACCCTTTCAATTTATTATCGAATTATTCAATCATAGAAATTAATCACAATAAATCTAATAAACATAAAAACAATCAGATTTTATTAAATTAAAGATAAAAACCTGAAGGTGAGTTTAGAACATCTCAACATTCACAAATCCTATAATTAAATTGTTAATCCCAATTGTATACAATAATAAAAATAGAAAATGATAGGAAATACGATCTTGAATGGAGACGGGAGGCAGCGACAGCGGGAAACTCCTAATCTGAGAAATACGTTGATGTTAGCTTCTTCTCCACTTCTCTCTTCCTTCTTCTTTTTCTTAATCTCTCAACAATCCTCTCTAGGGTTTCTCTCAAAAGTGGCTGATGTAAAAGCTCCTTCCTATTCTTTGTCTTATTCTTTATATATCGTTCTGTGTTCTGAGCAACGCTAAGGTTTCTTTGGAGTCCAGAAGGTCCAAAAACTTCAATTTGACATTTTTGAGTGTCTGCGCATCTGCCTGATGTAGGCCACGATTGTGGGCCACATTCGAGCCTTTCTGTCACGATCGTGGCCAGTCTTGGGCTTCTGTCATGATGGTGGCCTGTTATTTCACAATCGTGGTCCGTTGTTTCAGCTTGAGTGCCTCTGAAACTTCTCTGTTCTTTGATGTTGACCTTGAAAAACTAACAAACACATTAAGATACCTTACAAAACATAATAATTAAGCATAAAGACTTGTACTAACCCACAAAAACATTTAAACACAAATAATTAACAAATTAACACAATTCTAACCTAAACATGTACTAAACGATTGAATTAACAATTAAATACATATCAAACTAAACCTTAAAACATGATGAAATTTACACTTATCAACATCCCTACACTTAAATATTTGCTTGTCCTTAAGCAAACAAATCACATGCACATAAAATCACATAACACATAATGCAGTAATGAGACAATAGCTTCAACTTCATGAAATAAATTTAATTTAAAACACAATCATTCGAGTCATTTCAAATCATTGACAAATAAAATCTGCTTCTTGGGGCTTTGAACTAAATATACATATTAATCTAGACTTAAGTGTTAAATTGTTTACCTTTTTCAATTGCACACGCACATTAATAATTCTATGGTCATTCAAATTCTGTAACTAGTCCTAAGTACATTTTCATGAAAAGTCAAGCTATTACAAGTTTGGTAGGTTTTTATTGAAAAGCACACATTTTTGTATTTACTTTTTGTGAACATGAACTTAATCTTTTTACACAGAAGCAAACATTGGTAATGAATTTCAATCTAGTTACTCAACTAAGTTATGTTTTTTTTATTAAACTACTTGGTTGGAATGTCATTATAGCCCTTTTATGTGAAGACACACATTTGTGATGCGTGTCGATCTGGTTACTCAGTTGCATCACGTTCTCAACTGGCTACTAACTCTATTCATAACCCTAACACCAACGAAACAGTTATTTATTTAAAATTAACAAACACAATTTTTTTATATTGCCTACCTTGTTGCTTTAACTACTCGTTTCCATGAAAAAAATAATAGCAAAGCTACTTAAGTCAAAAGGCCTCGAATTATGAATGAATATTACAACTTAGAGGATGATAAACTAACACTAAATCCTAATTAAGTAGCATATTTAGCCAAAGACCCCAATTCGCTAATTTTGCAAGCTAGTGATTCTTCACAACCTAATAAACTATGTTCAAAATTAAATCAATTTCAATTCATTTAAGCCATTGACACATTCACACGATTCACAAAAAGCAATCTAACAACTATCATAAAATATGCAAAACTCATATTCAAATCAAAACACATAACCCTCCCTACACTTGAACAACACATTGTCCTCACTGTGAGAAGAGGAAAAACAAAAACATATGGAAAGAAGAGACATAAAATTAAAGTAAAAAAAAGGTAAGTAAAGACTAAAAGTAAAAAGAAAAGAGTTACAACAAAGCCTCATAGTGATGGAGATAGGGATGGTGTTGGGGGTGGCCATTGAACGCCCTAAGCCTCGAAATAACGATAGATACGAGGTATGTCTCGACTTTAACATCGTTGAGTTCGGGCCATCTCCTTTATCCTTCTGGAGTTCTTCATAAGTGTATCTATAATTACCTTGGTGTTTACCGAGATTATATCTAGTACTTTCTTCCAGCTTAGTTCTTCTGTTTCTTCTTCCTCAGATTTCTCGTTGGTCGAATCCTCTTCTTATTGTTGTTGAGGACTTGAACTCGTTTGACTAGTCCTGCCCTTGACGTGTCTCTTGGCACTAATATCCCGAAGTTCCATATTATGGGATTTCAAGAATTAGCTTGCCATAGATGATGATGGTTTATGAATTTAGGATGGTAGATTGTGAATTTGATGCACTCAACTCCATAGTAATTAGCTACAACTAAAACCAGGTAACCCATTCCTAAGTTATTGCTTCTCTTCTTTCGAGCATTAATAATTATGTTGAAGATGTGGGTGGTTATGCAAACTTGAATGCTATGATCCATGCACCACAATATGAAAAGTTCTTTCGTCGAACACTTATTGGTTTCTGTTTTATCAAAAATAGTTTGACATATGAATTTGTGCATCAGCAAGTGTTCATGACTCTTGATGATGTTATTGTGTGCATTTTTAGCGTCGAAATGATCTAACCCAATTAGTTCAGTCCACTAGGGGTTAACATGGAAATCATCATGTTGATCCACTATGGATGACTCTGAGAAACGATAAATTTCATGCAAAGTCTCATAATCAAGCCCATAAGGTTGTCCCTATAACCTAAACCACAATTCCTTAGGTTTGTTGGATTCGAATTAAAGGGATGTACAGAATTCTAAGGTAAGTTCTTCATAAACTGGAAATTGAAATTCCCATTTAATTCTCTCTGCTAAACTTTCGACCTTGTCTCGCAATTATAATCTATCTAAAGTTTCAAAATGAACATACTTTGGAACCATAATTTGCTTATTGCGAAGAGAATGAAAGCGGGTACCTTCCTTATCTGAGAAGATTAGGAAAGGCATGTTGTAATCAGCTACCTTGTTCCTTTTCCCTTGACTTAGTTTGGGTAGAGAGAAGTGAGAGTGTTTGGAGGTTTAAAGCTTAGAGAGATAAAGTAAAAATAGAAGTGAGTGAAAAGGTGAAGATAGAAATGAATATATTGGTGACTGAAAGGTAAAATGGTAAAAATTGAAAATGACATTCGCCTGTCCCTATTTTTAACTTGTCATAGCCCACGATCGTGGCCTGCAAATTTTCCACCAAAATTTTAATTTTTTCTTCTTTTGTCCTTCTTTACTTTCCAAAATTACTTCTTAACTCTTTACGCCCTTTGACCTCTCTTTGCTTACTTCATCGATCATCAAATTTATGTCAAAGTCCTATGCCTTTATAATTTTATTTGGAAATAAAATAACCTAACTATAGAATTCAAACTCTCTAAAAACAATCAAAGGAAATAACATTCACAGTGCTTCTTTTAATGTCAGTATTCGACACTCTTCTTTTGCTCACAGCCGTTCAAATGAATGGTACAATGGTAATGTAGTCATTGATCTTACAATTTGCATATGAGCTACCACGCTCTGGATTCCATCTTCTTTGTGATTCTCCTTCCTTTACCTTTTGTCTTCACGATCGTTTCTTTTTGAATGCATTCCCAGGATCCTCAATATCTTCTCATTGTCCTTGAGGATCAGTTTCCTTGATATTAGTTGGAGATAAGGGAGAACTGTGTTTTTCTTTGACACTTTGAAGGTTATTTGATGCTTACCGACCCTCAAAGTTAGTTCACTCTCAATTATGGAGCGAGCAGTGGCTAAGAATGGTCATCTAGGAACCATAGGGGTTTCCACATCTTCTCCAATATCCAATATATAGAAGTATGTAGGGAAGGTAAATTTATCAATTTGTACTTGCACATCCTTAATAATCCCCTTTGGTTGATGACTTGTTTTGTCGATCATCTTTACTAGAATCTTTGTGGGTTCTAACTCTCCTAACCCCAACTTTTGACTAAAGGTATAGGGCATCATATTGATACTCACTCCCAAATCTGCGAATGCCCTGTCTATGTTTAATCCATTAATACTGCAAGGAATGTAAAAATCCCCTAGGTCCTCTTTCATTTGTGTTATGTTAGGGTTTTCTTTTGTTATGCACTCCTTAACCGTCTTTTTAACTGATTCCTTTAGTGTGAGCCTCGTTTGTAGATGTTCTATTATGTTATTGATCTTGTTTGATTCAATCTCCTTAGAATTCCTACCTCATTTGTAGATGTTCTATTATGTTATTGATCTTGTTTGATTCAATCTCCTTAGAATTCCTCGTTGCCCTATTTGAAATTGACTTACGCTGAGTTAAATAGGGTATAGAAATTCAGGTCGAGGTTCTTGATTGGCTCAATTTTGAGCTCACTTGGAAGGAATTCAATACTTACTTGTCCTTCTCCCTCGTCTCCATCTTCCATCGCATGTTCAAGTTTCATTTCCTAGGTTTGAGTAATGGTCATGATTCTTTCCTTTGGGTTAGACTCGGTATTGATTAGAAGGGTTCTTGCATTCTGAGTAGAAATTGCCTCCACTAGTCGACTTACTGAGACCTCTAGATTATACATTGAAGAGGCATAGTTCTTAATGACTTGCTCAAATTTTCTTTCAATCCTCCTATATGCTTCCTCTATGCCTCCAATGTTATCTAAAATCTTATCCAACTTGGATTTCTTTGAGCTTGGTTTATCTTGTTGGAAGCCTGATTGTCCTTGAGGTCTGAACTATCCTCCAGCATTGTTTATCTAAGAGAAGTTTTTTTTGTGATTCTTCCACCCAAGGTTAAAAGTGTTTGAGTAGGGGTTGTTTCCCTTTCCTCGTCCATATTGAGCTCCCATAGAATTCACTTACTCTGGATTGCCTTCCTTCATCAAGAAATAGTCCACCATATCATGGTCCAGTTGTCCACAGAGTTCATACTTAAGTTGTATGACTTTCATTGGAACTAAGGACGAAGCCTTCATATTGTTGAGCTATCGAGTCAAGTTATCAATCTTTGCTTGCATTTTTGTCATTTGAACAACATCTATAATTCCTTTTTGTTCTCAAAAGGTAGTGGTTTGTCTACTCCGCTCGTTCGTCCACAGGTAGCTATTACTTGCCATCTCCTCTATCAGATTTTTTGCTTCATCAACAGTCTTTCTCATCAATGATCCTCCTAAAGCTGCGTCGATTGTGGCTCTCGTATGTGGGGTTACTCCGTTATAAAATATTTGCAACAATAATTCCTTGGGTAAGTTATGGTGTGGGCATTTCCATTGCAAATCCTTGTATCATTCTCACACTTTATAGATCATTTCCCCATCACTTTGCTGGAAGTTGGTAATTTCCTTGATGATCTTAGTAGTCTTAGTCAGGGGTAAATACTTGTCTAAAAAGGCATGAACTAGTTGATCCCACGTTGTGACATTGGCTGGATTAAGGGAATGCTACCAAGCCTTTGCTCTATCTCTAAGGAAAAAGGGAAAAGCCTAATTCTGATTACATCTTTCGACATCTGATGGTACCAAAAGGTACCACAGATTTCAAAGAAGTTTACTATATATGTGTTAGGATCCTCATTTGTTAGTCCATAAAACTACACGTTCTGTTGAAGCATGTTTAGGAGGGCTGGTTTGATTTTAAATGATGTCACTTGTACGGGTGGCCTAGCTACTTCTTAATTAGCCGCATTGAACCCTGGTCTCATGAATTCCATAAGGGTCCGTTATTGACGTCATTGGTTTGCTCTGTGGTCCAAATCTTGCTGAAATTTCTCAACCATTATTACTTTCCTGATTTCTTTTTCTTCTTCTTCACGCCGAGCTTTCCTAATAGATCGTTCTAGTAGAGTGAGGTCTAAATCTACAGTTTCAACTGCACAACTCAAACTTCTCGTGACACTTGTGTTCATGTTTTATGAAAAAACATGATTTCATAAATGGAAAGAAAGAATGAAGAACAAAGAAAATGAAAAACTAACTAAATGTCTTAAAATATATAAATGGCCTCCACGATAACGGCGTCAAAAACTTGATCATGGTTTTTCGATGTGTGTAAGTTTTAATGATTAACCTCGATAATTCGCAAGCACACGGGTCGTTCTCATAGTACCCAAGGTGTTGATCCCACGAGGAGGGATAATCTAGTCCTAAAGCTACGGCCAACACAATTTGCAAAAATTCAACAGATAGCAAAATTAAAACAAGAATTTAATTCAATTATGCAATTCAATCCAAGAAACAATTACGAAAATATTAACAAATTAGCTATTGCAAGACATCAAAAATTAACCTAAAGGAACTATCAATTAAGAGAAAGGAGAATTTGACCTATCTTTAATGCTAACCTAATCGATTATGATTTACTGGATTATTGGTTTTAGACGATTCTAGGGTTGATTACTCTCTCTCGAGTTATAACCATTAACCTTAAATTATGAACCCTAATAAGATTATATAAAAATGTAATTTCTCGATTAACAACCTATCTAAAACCCTAATTAGATTTGAAGTTATCTAATAAACTATCGGGGACGTATGTGAGATCTCTCTTCATATAATTGCCGATTTGATTAATTTCTCATTCTTATTAAATCACCTAACTCTTATTAGCACAATTTAATTATTTTTTATTCGATTCACCCTCTCAGTTTATTACTAAATTATGCAATCATAGAAATTAATCACAATAAATCCAATAAACGTAAAAACAATAAGATTTTATTAAATCAAAGATAAAAACCAGAAGGTGAGTTTAGAACATCTCAACATTCATAAATCTTATCATCAAACTGTTATTCCTAATTGTATAAAATAATAAAAATAGAAAATAATTGGAAATACGATCTTAAATAAAGACGGGAGGCAGCGACATTGGGAAACTCCTGATTCGAGAAGTACGTTGATGTTAGCTTCTTCTCCACTTCGGATCGGTCCTGTCTTACAGGACCTCGGTCTCTAGGGCCTGGCATCTACAGGTCCTCGACCTCTCGGGCCTCGCGTCCTCTAAAGGACCTCGACCTCTCGAACCTCGCGCCCACCCGCTTGCAGATATTGTCCGCTTTGAGCCTCGACCTCTAGGGCCTCGCACCCTCACGATTTTGCTTTTCCACAGGACTTCCTAGGAGGTCACCCATCCTGGTACTGCTCTGGCCCTAGCACGTTTAACTTCGGAGTTCTGATAGGATTCGGTGCGTTAGGGCATGGAAAACGCGTCTGCAAGGGGAAGGTATCCACACCCTTATAAAGGGTGTTTCGTTCTCCTTCCCAACCGATGTGGGATCTTACAACTGCATAAGAAACAATTATGATTTTTCTTAAAATACTTCTCACCTTGTTTAAATGGCCTATTTTGTTTGGACTTCCCTTTGTGATCATTCTCCTTTTTATCACCTTAGTCTTTCTTCTCCTTTGCTTTGATTTTTGAGAAGAGGAAGAGGCCTTGGTTTCTTTTGGCACTCTGAAATCTACCAAAGAATCTATAATTGCAATTGTGCCCACAACATCCTTGACATTTTGCCTTCACAACTCCATTTGTGCCCAAGGATGTAATCCTGACATAAAGTTGAAGAGCTTGTCCTCATCTATCATATTCTTAATATCAAATATTAAGGAACTAAATTTCTTAACATAATCTCTTACCGAACTATCATGCTTCAACCATTTCAAGGAGTCCCTTGCAAGCCAAGCAGTATTGTTTGGAAGGAATTGATTCTTCAGCTCCTTTTTCATCCTCCCACATGTATCAACAAAAGGACGACCAACACTAATTTCAGTAGAGGTTCGAGTTCTCCCCTATAATTTTGCATCTCCATTAAGATACATTACCTAAACGTTGACCTTTTTTGCATCCGACATCTTAGCAGCTATAAAATACTACATTATATCCCACAAGAAGTCCTCAAGTTCCTTAGCATTCTGAATGCCCTCGAAAACCTTTGGCTCACGCACCTTTGGCGTGGTGCTTTCAACATGTCTCTCATCTATAGTTGCAATGACATGTCTAAGGATAATTATCTCGAAATTAGCGTCCTCTCATGCTTTAAACAACTAAGCCACTTGATCTTGCAATGCTTGGATTTACCTTTCCGAGGCTTCAAAATGTGATGCATAAGATGAGACTTCTTTTCACCCATAGGTAAAGGACCGATGAGCGCTTCCACCCTCATGACATGCTTCATAAGATTGTTACCACCCGCCATGGAATCACAAACACGACTCTGATACCAATTGTTACAAAGACTATGCAACAAACTCCAAGTTCGCTCACAAAATGCGCCAAAGTTTAAGTATGGTAGTTGAACTCCCGCAATTCAATTCAATCTTCCCAAATCCCTCATGTTTAAGGTATTTCTCACAAAGGAAAAGTAAGCCCACGAAATTCACTAAGCCAACACAATAGAATGGATAGCAATAAGAAGAGAAAGATACACATAGCCTTACAACAAAATTGCCAACCTTTATATTACTCACAATTGATACAAAGGATACAAAGCTCCAACTCTTTCTCTAATGAATGAAGCCTTGCAAAAATGAGCTATTTATAGGCTTTAGGAAACTTGTTGGGCAAGAATATAAGAAAGGGGTCTTAAGACCACTAAGCCATTAACTTAGTTGGTGGTTGACATCCCTAACCACTTTAGGCATTACTTTAGTGAGTGATTTACACAAGTCAAAGCAACATGTGTAAAGTGCTTACAAGACACCTTATCCATGTTCTTTGCCAATTCTTGATGATTCATCCTACTAACACTACCACATCACCTATGATCTTATTTAAAGGTGAAGGTTAGCCAAATTTCAAGCCAATTCCAGCGTAGTCTGACCAATTTATATCTATGGTTTAGTATGTTCATTCATGGTCCATCATTTGAGCATTATTTTGTCCTTAGTCCTATCAAATATATCTTAGGCAAGTCCAACTCGCTCCGGTCATCAAGCCAATCAACACCTCATGGTCATCGAAATTCAAACTATGCTTAATTTTTACTTGGTTAAGTTATCTTGGCTCCTTTAACGTACCTTTTTCCTGCCTAAGCTATGTTAGACATTGGCCAAGGATAACCAATGCTAGCAAAAAGGCCTAAGGGGCTAACAGCAATACTGTTGCATATTATGATTCTATCAGGTAAGTACACAATGCTGACTCACCGTCTCTCCAGTGGTATATACTATCAAACAAATAAATTTTAGTTCCATTATATTGGAAGTTTTGTGATCTCACTTAAAACGGTGCAAAAGCTTCTCTTGGCCAATGACGCTCTTATCTACACGTCGGCGTCACGGATGAGAACGAAGTTTCATTCTTCGTTAAACATTATCCCTCGTTTCCAAAAATCCTCGACCAATCCTTTGGCCACAACTCCATCTTAGCGGCTATTACCTGCTCAGTGCTGTAGAAAAAAAGCAAATACGGACTTCTTATGGCCACAAGCAGACAAGCATCCACCAAGGGTCACATCAATCATCTTAAATGTATTAAATGTCAAATCAGAACCTTTTATAGGTGTTTTGTTCCTATGATGTCACTTTCAGGAAACAGATAATGATAATACTGGGTGCGCACGTAAGAAGTGCTTCTCTTCACATCGTAAAATGTGCATAAACAAACTATGTCACATATTAAGCTAAATCCATCTGCTGAGTTGTTCTTTCTCATAAGTTGACGCAATTACATCAAAAGAGGATTGTATTCCTTTCATGCCCATGTTTCCTAATGTTCTATTATGTGCATTTGGCTCCTATGATCTGATTCATCAAATCATCAATTAGTTTTCTTATTTTTGGCATGACCTTCGATTTCTTCAAATCAATTTTAAGCGATCAAATTGGACTGCTTAGAAAAGTTTAATCACCCAAAATTTATGTCTAGGAGCAATCATCAACAACAAGATTTACTTCTCAATTGAAATGAAGAAAGACCACCAATTATGGAACTAATAGAAGTATATTTCAAATTTTGTAGGAATAGTATTCAGATACAACTCTAAAGCTTGCTTTCAATAGGAGACTAAAACAGCAAAGCTGGAAAGAAGATTTGCAGGGCACGCTTAAAGGTGCATGCCTCTTTCATGTTTCATCGCAAAATTTAGAAGTGCGCCAGGAGAAGCCTGGAATTCTACTGCAATGTGCCAAATCCTACTCTTAATCTTTCTAGCCTAGTAAAAGCTAGGCCTATTGTATATGTGAATCTCAGAACTTCAAGGATGGAGAAGAAGGAATTGTAATTGTTAATATACATTAGTCTAGTGGACACCATGTAGGCTTATACTTCATCATAAAAAGGTGGTTTTTTTTTCTTGTTTGTTTATCATAGCACTAAAAGAACTGATAAAACAAAGTTGTCATAGCCACACATTACATGATTACAACAATAAAAGCATCAATACTGATCGTTTTCTTATGGTTTTGCTTCTATCTATAACGCAATCCATTTAGCAACGGATAAAACTACGTACTTCATACTGGATCAGCGGTTTTTCCATACGCAGAACATGATAGCTTAATCATCTCCCAAATCATTTTATCACGTCACTGTTGTTACCTTGTGACTTTCCACCAAAAAAGAAGTTGTTGATGGATGATGTTTCTGTGGCTTAAAATTACGAGAATTTAGAAGTACCTTGTGGAACATGCCTTTTGATAAAAGCTTCGATCAAAATTTATATTTATCGACTGTATACGGTTTCTATCGTGGAAAGTTACTGGAGCCGATGGCGGCTTTTGACCTATGCAGGCCTGCTGGAAATATACTCTAATTCAATCTCCAAACAAAATAAACATGTTAAACTTCAATGAACCTTCAATGTGGAGGTAGGCCCATGATACTCTGAGGATGTACCGCTCTGATACTTGTAGAAGTTATCATACTGGAGCTCCCCACCTATGGTACCATTATTTATTGGCTTGCTTAAAGCCTTAATAGCTACCCCGACCGATTTTAGTGCAAGGATTGAATCTTCACTGAAGTCTTATTTTAATTAAGAAAGTCAGGCAATCTTATAATAACACTGAGCTTAAAAGGGCAGTAGCTGGTTTTCCTGTAACCCACCAAGTCTGATCAGTGGAAGGTTGCTGCAAAAGGACAAACTACCTACTTGACATGAAACCTGCTTATTGCCATAGGTTGTGGTCCAAGAATTGAATGTCGAGAGTGTCAAGTTTAAAATACACGGAGGTCGGCATAACTAGTTGAGAAAGAGCCCATGGCAATTCCATTAATTAAGGGATTCCTTAATTATGCACCCATTTCGTATAGTTTAATCTTGTAGTGGAGAGGGAATCTATCTATTAGTTATAATCTCTTGATCCTAAATTTTGAGAATTTCTTTATATGTTGGATTAATTGGTGTTATGTTTTTATTGCTAAGAGGTTTAATGATGTTTAAGGTTATTTCATCAATTCGACCAATCTAAATAGAAAAAAAGATTCAATTTTTGTACCAATAAATTGTTGAAATACTGAATTATAAACTGGACTATTAGTGCTAGGAATTTGAAAACATTATATTACAACATTGGGCAGTAGGAAACACTCATGCTCGGTTAATACAATGTTTGAACAATGCTTTTAAAAACTGTCTTGAATCAAAAAAAGGTTCCAATCAGTATTTTGATGATAATAAAATATAATAATTATTAATGAGTTTATTATTTTGATGAAAAGCAATATATAAAGTCAAACTTAAAAAGATAGTTTATGAAGTTGATAAAGAGAAGTTGAAGTTTATTACTATCAAAATAAAGTTCAAACCAAGAATAAAAGAAGATCAAAGCTTATCAATGTCATTCTTTAGTTTGTAATGTTAACTGCAATATCACTTTGTTAATTTGATGCTATGAAAGGCTCACTATGCATAAATATCTCATCGAGTGTTTACATTCATCAAGAGATATTAAAGTTTTTTTTTTCTGTTTAATAGAAAAATCTCATGCTCTTTCGAGTACCTTTAGAAATATTTTGGGAAGTATTTAAATCATAATTGGATTAAAACAAATTGGTTTTGAGCATTTGAAGTTGTTAAAATCATATTTTTGGGGTGATTGTTTGACCAATATAGATTAAAATTGTTAAATTTGATGTACTATAATTTTGTTGTAATATTGGATTAACTAGTGCACTATAAATAGTTATTGTAATGATTAGTTCTTAGTTCCAAAAACTAGGAACTAAAGGTCGGGATTGCTTGACTCGTGGCCCGACTGGCTAAAGGTGGGTCGGCTTGGGCCTATCCAATTTAAATTTTCTAAAACAAAATTTAAAAAATGACATCACTTTGTTTTTTCTCTCTCGATTGAGCAAAGATCGAGTCAAGAAATTTGGCCTATTAACTTCAGGTTGGGCTAGATCAGGCTAGATTGCCATGCCTAGTTGTCATCATCATTCAACTAAGAGAGATAAAGCATTAGTAAACCACCTTTCTTTGATGTTAATTGTAGCATCCCACTCCCGCAGGACCCAAACTCGATATCGTGGGTGATATCCGAGTCCACGCCTCACGAGAGTGGTATGCTAAAGCACTCAATTTCAGTAATCACATTACAATTATGGCAT
>JANVCQ010000002.1:39188089-39200060 GCA_025531925.1 Erythroxylum plowmanianum
GATTTTTCAGCCACTAAATCTAGCTTATAAGATAAGATTAAATATAATCTAAGACTTATTCTAAGATAATCTAAGACTTATTTTAAAAGAATTTAAACAACTCTAAAATTTAAATTAATTCTCAAAAATTTTCAAGACAACGCAGCAAATTTGAGCTTCTTGAAACACGAAACCAAGCTATTTCATTTTCCAACATAAATGGATCCCAGTTTCTCTAGCATTAGGTATCACTCTTCAGTACTTTATACACTAATTCAAGTAGCGGTTATCTTATTTGTTAAAACTTAGCACAGATACTTGTTTGACACTAAGTGTTTGGAAATTTTTTTCTTGTTCAGATACAAGCTGCATAAGGCTCATATCCGGTCATGTGATAGTATCAGAATAGAAATCTGCATAACGGACATTAAAATCCATAGAATGTATATGGTGCACCTCGAGTAAATTTTGATATTAAAATATACTAAACCTACATAACAAGGAAAATAAACATAATTTGAAATCGAAAAGTTGAAGTTTCAGATCCAAAAAAATGTTCGTTTATGTCCCTTAAGTTTAAACTGAACCTGAAAAGCAAACAAAGTCAACATTTATCTCCATTTCAATCATGGAACTAAGCTTCAGACAAGCTTGTCTCAGCATTTTTTTTTCTATTTACTTTCTTGTTGTCTATTTAACATCCGCTTGACCTTATGACGCTAAACAACCACCGGAGAATTAGTCTTTTAAAAAACCTTATAAGATCTTTTAGGTTATGTCAAGTTTAGACAGTTAAAGGTTCTAGATTTAAGGAACAATTTGATAGACAACGATTCAAAGATCTTAAAAATGAAGTATTTGTTTAAATATAAAATTTGGAAAGTAGTAAAGATAAAATATGTTATTCATTAAAAGATAAAATTTTATCTATTAAAATAAAATTATTATCTATTAGGATTTAAACTTTTAAATTTTTGATTTGTTTGCTTAATCTTTATCTAGATATTAGTTAAGTTTGTTATTTTGTTGCTTATATATTTAGGCCTTTAGCATCAATATAAGAGAAATTTATCAATAAATTACCTCTTACATTATATCTTTTAATTTCTATTATATTTTTTTGGTTAAATTTTGATTCTAAAATTCAACATGTTATCGGAGCACTCAAAGATTTTCAGAGACCTGTGGCTGATTAATGTTCTACAGGCTCAAAAACAAAGAAGGGTAATGAGAGCCTAAGAGAGTGAAAAGATGGTAGAGGAAGCCTATATAACAAAGATTCCCTTATAAAAAAAGAAAGAAAACATTCCTCAATGTGGTCCTTGTGAGAAGTTTTGTCATAAAGAGAAATATTGCTGGTATAAAGAGAAGTCTCCATGTTTTTATAAAAAAGAATTGCAAATTTAACAATGAAGAATAAACAAATATAGTGCAAGTAATTGAAGAAGACAATCTCTTCTGGTTAAAAAGAAGTGCACCAAGACGTATTATAGAGAGAAGTGTTCTATGGATATAAGTGATGAAAGAAATGCTTATGTTGAAGAATAGAGAGAAGTGCTCCAAAGAAAAGAATTGTGGAGATATGTACTTTAACGTAACTATTGAAGGTTGATGGGAAGTACATCATCAAATTCAAAAAATCTTATAAATTTGAATGAAGTGGGATTGTTCCAGAATAATTCAAAGTTATTAAAAATGAAGTCTTTGTTTAAAGATAAAATTTGAAAAGTAGTAAAGATAAGATATGATATTTGTTAAAGATAAAATTTTATTTATTAAGATAATATTATTATCATAGGATTTAAATTTTAAAATTTTTGATTTGTTTGCTTAATATATATTTATATAGATATTAGCTAAATTTGTTATTTCATAGCTTATATATTTAGGACTTCAACATCTATGTAAAGAAACACTCATCAATAAATTACCTCTTGTATTATATCTTTTGTATTATTTTTTAGTTAAATTATGATTCTAAAATCCACCACAATTTATGCAAAATATTGCTAATGACGGCAGAACTATCAATTTTGCGGAAGATATATCCATAATCCATCATATCAGCTGGACCTTCATTTACGCACTAACACATGCATACTGAATCGTTATCCACAGCCAAGTCGCGGGCACAAAATGGATTTAGAACTTTGTTTAGTGCTGAACAAACACTGGTGGGATAAAGATTACAACCTTAGAATGAGCCAAAAGTTTCTGATACGCTTTAAGCCACGTCCATTCATAACAATCTTGTCCTCTCATCATCACAAAGCTTCAATTAAGGCTAAACTTCATGACTAGATACGCACACACATGCAAGCCGCTGAACAGATGTAAGAGCACGCGCACGCACGGATATATTTACCAGCATACAAGACACCGCATATTTCCACTTCGACCTTCCTAATTGCATGATCCATATTTGAAATATGTACTTTTAAAACGAAGAAAAATCATGGCTTTGAAGCAAAACTTGTAACTGCGAAGACAGAGGTGGAAGAAAAAAACAGTATAAGCTTTTCATGGTCCTAAGTGCTCCATCTTGGAGGATTATATTTGATTTTTTCTTGCATCACCAAAATGCTGGAAATTTTGCATGGGCTTTTTGGTTGTCCAGTTGTTCAACAACTAGTGGCTGCAAAATGAAAAATGTCCTATAGCATCAGCTTTCAATTGACATGACCAAGTGGGTCGGTGGTATTTGGTGCGTTTCTCGTGGAATGACATTTTCAACTAAAGGAAAGTTGAAAGTTATTGTAGTTGACCCCATTTTATCGCATAAACATATTAAACTTTAAGCTCAAAGACAAAAAGGAATGGGAAAACATTTGTCTGAATATGCATCTTAATCTCTCTTTTCCTCAAGTTTGTCCTTCTTGCTGTCTTTTGTCGCTTCTCATGCCAAAAGGTATCTCTTAGTATTATTCAAAAGCCGTTGAAAGGAAAGCAACTTTGGGACCGAACGACAATGACTAGTTTGCAAATTGAGACTCAAAGGAGGTAGTTTTTTATGTAATGATCGTGGAAAGACATTTAGCCAATATGAAAAGTTGGTATGCCTACTTTTGTGGGGTTAGACGGTTTCGTGCCCCTACCAGATCTTGATTATTTAACTGTGTCTAAGAATTGTCCAAAACAATAGCACTCAAATGATAGTGAGCTCTTGTCAGAAAGTTCTACTCGTTAGCTAAAGATCATTAACGACAATAAGAGAACATTGGTGCTCAGGTGGGCACAATGGACAAAAGCTTCGTATGATTTGAGGTAATTTATGGGGTATTGCTCTCAGAAGAAAAAAGCTTAAGCTATTATGTTCACTGAAGATGAAAGAGAACGATATATAGGCTGGATTTGTCTGTTAATAGAAGCCATCTTCATGATCGTTTTAACATCAGAACCTTCTCTTCGTATAAATATATGTGTGTGTCTGTCATGCATTTGCACAGAAATTGATCCCATCTAGCTCCTTTCTGTGTTAATACTCCAAAACTAGAGTGCCTCGCCCAAAGTCAATATCCATATTTATTTCTTAGGACACTATATGGATAAGTCTAACTCAACTTTCATTCCGTTGTTAATGGTTATTCTGTTCATTTTGTCAGCGAATGTGATTGGTACGGAAGCATTAAGTTATCGGGGCCTTAAGGCTATGCATAAAAGGGTTGACAGCAGCTCTTTTTGGCATGAATTGGGCTACGATCTTTCCAAGGTTAGGTACATCCAGAGGAGCGCAGTGACAGATGCATCCACGACAAGAGTTTCACCTGGAGGGCCTGACCCCGAACATCACTAACTGTCATCTCATGAGTTGAGTAATGCCGTAGAGAATGTAGCAGGATTTTAATGCCTCCGTTAATAGAGGCAGACCTAGAGATGTTGCATTTTGAGCAGCTTATTCCTCGCAATCAATTAGTTCCATACAACAATTTCTCTCAATTACATTATTAAGATATGTCGGCGACTCTATATGCATAAACTTCATACAAGGAAATTAAGTTCTTGTAACATCTTGCTATTCTTGCTACTTCTGGATGTGTCTAATGACGTGTATCTGGGAAAACGGTACTGTTTCTTTCTTATCTTCAACTTCATCTTTTCGTATTGTTGCATAATTGGATTTCGTTTTAAGAATTAGTTGGACGTTTGTGCTTCCTGCAATGCCTTGCCTGTAATGTATACGACAGTGTTGAGGGTACTTTCTTAGAGTACTGAAATTGTGCTAATTTGGCTGTAATTATTCGTGTGGCGATTGACTTCCTTGCAATTCAGCTCGCTCTTATCGGGTCTTCCTATTTAAAGTGTTGTATACAAGATTAAGGAAACAATATCATTTCCCTGGCAAGAACAATAGATAGCAAAGAAGTAATAACTACCAAAAACTTAAAAAAAAATCTTAAGTTTTATTCTTACAATAATTACAGGAGGAACAAATAACTCCATCTCATTCATGATTCCAGCTCTTACTCAAATAAGCTATTTCTAAGTATCATATAATTAAATTTACTCCTCGTGTATCAAGTGAACGATAAATTCACCAATTTGGTGGGTAGGTTTTTTTTTTTAAAGTTGAATAATTATTAAAGAACTATAGCGAAGTTATCCTAACATTACAATGAATTTAACAAGAATAAATTACAAAATTAAAGAAAAAAGTTATAGAGGAAAATAAAGGTAGATAGAAAAAGTTACAAATTACATCTAATCTTCATTTCTGTAGATAGAGCATAGTGATTAGATTTAGCAATCGAAACAGCTCGAATCTAATTGATGGTAACATCAGCTAAGATGGACTTGTTAACTTCTTTATTTTGTAAATCCTCTTATTCCTTTCCTTCCATATTGAATAAATAGCAGTAGTGAAGGTAGTTTTGTAGATTGGGGCATCTTGCTTTCCATGATTAGCGGTGTTAATGATCCAATTAAGAGTAGAAGGTGAATTTGAGGGAGACATCTAATAGCAAATGTAAAATAATTATACTCTACATCACTTTAGAGTAGTTGCACTGGAAGAAAAGATGTTCTCGATCATCACTAGTCTCTTTACATAGCACACTAATAGGGTCATAGGCTCCAAATCATATGTTTTTTGTATGAATCTCATTCTTTATTACCAACCATGTAAAAATAGAGGCTTTATGGTTGAGAGACCATTTCCAAAGGAGATTGTACCAATGAACATTCTTATAGTAAGATTTAATAGTAAGAATATCATACTTATCTGGGACCTAGGTTACAGTATTCAACATAAGGCTGTTAGTGATCTGAGGTAGATAATCCACTTTCAAATTAAAACCTCTAAAATTGCCAACCCAATGGGTTTCATTCATCAAAGAACATATTTTAGAGGAAAGTGGAAGCCTCTTCATGAGATTGGATAGTTTAGACCTTTGTAGTAGAGGGCTATGATTAGTCCAGTTATTAAACCACACCCATATATTCTCACCATTGCCTGACATATGTTTAATAATGGAAAAACCTCATTTCTTAGCTTTAACATATGCAAAAAGAACTAAGAGTACTAATAAGTGTAAATTGCATCATATTTTAGGGCTTATTTTGATATGTATTTAATTGTTAATTCAATTGTTTAGCATGTGTTTAGGTTAGAATTGTATTAGTTTGTTAATTATTTGTATTTTTAAATATTTTTATTGGTTAGTACAATTCTTTGAGCTTAAATATTATATTTTAAAGGTAACTTAATGTATTTGTTAGTATTTCAGGGTCAACATCCAAGAACAAATAAATTTCGGAGAAATTTAGGCAGAAACAACAGCCCATGATCATGGCATAATAGCCCACAATCGTGATAGAAGCACCAGAGTTGGCTTACGATCGTGGCTCACATGCCATGATCATGACCGAAACCCAAGACATGGATCGTGGCCTGCGTGACATGATAGTGAAAGAAGGCTCAGATGTGGCCCACGATCATGGCCTATGTCGGGTAGATGCGTAGACACTAAAAAACATCAAATTTTGAGATATTTTTTAGACCTTTCGAACTCTGGAGAAACCCTAAAGCTACTCAGAACACAAAGGATATTTAAAGAACAAGACAAGAGACAAAAGAGAGCTTTTGCATTAGCCACTTTTGAGAAATCCTAGAGAGAATTCCTCGAGAGCTCGAGAAAGAGAAGAATGAAGAGAGAAGAGGAGAAGAAGCTGATTTGACGTACTTCCTGAATCAGGAGGTTTCTCAATGTCGTAGCCTCCTGTCCTCCATTCGATTGTATTTCCTATTTATTTTAGTTTTATCATTGCATAGAATTGAATTGAATAGTTGATGATAGGACATAAATGTTGAAGATGTTCTAAACTCACCTTTGGAGTTTTATTATTGAATTAATGAAATATGATCATTTTTATATTAATTGGATTTATTATGATTAAATTATGTGATTATATAATTTGGTAATAAATTGAGAGGGTGAATCAAATGAAAAATAATTAAATTGGGCTAATAAGATCTAGGTGATTTAATAGAACAAAAATCAAATCAAATCGGTAATTATGCGAAGAGAGATCTTACATAGTTTCCCGATAGTTTATTAGACAATTTCAGATCTAACTAAGGTTTTGAATAGGTTGTTAATCGAGAGATTACAATTTTCATAATTTGATTAGGGTTTATAATTTAAGATTAATGGTTATAACTCGAGAGAGAGTAATCAACCCTAGGATCGTTTAGAACTAATAATCTGGTAATTCATAATCAATCAAGTTAGAGTTAAGAATAGGTAAAATTCCTCTTCTCTTAATTGATAATTCTTTTAGGTTGACTTTTGAGTGTGTGTTGCAATTGCTGAGTTATTAATATTTTCTTGATTGATTCTTGAATTGTTTTGATTGAATTGAATTGAATTCTTATTTCAGTTCGTTATATTTGAATTTATGTGATTTATTCTAGCCTTATATTTTAGGATTAGATTATCTCTCCTCCTGAGATCGACACCTTAGGTACTATGTGAACGAACCATGCACTTGTAGATTATCGATGATATTTATTAAAACTTACATAGATCAAACAATTAGATCAAGTTTTTGGGGCCGTTACTAGGAAGTGATTAGTTTAGTTCTTTAGTCTAAGACTTTTTTACTATCTTTTGTTTTAAAAATAAAAAATAAAAAATATATAGAGAGAAATTTGGGTCATAAAGTAAAGGCACATCAAGACATCTTAGAGTGAGAATGAGACATCTGAAGAGCTAGATACCAAGAAAAACTGGAAAGAACAATGATGGAGGATAGATATTATAAGGAGCAAGGAACTTTTGCGAACTACAATGAGGCACAGTATGGTTGGGGAAGTAATGATCCTTATTGGAACCTGTCACTCTGGTGTGGCAAAACCACCCAAATTCCTATTGGTCTAACAATGTAAGGACTCATTTAGGACATTAAGACCTATCAGGGTTTTAGCATAAGTCCAGTTCATGGGATTCTAAATTGGACAAGATCCTGGATAAGCTGACGGCTATGGAAGAGAGCCAGAAGAGACTAGAAGAGTAAATTAAGCAAGTAACAGAAAATCATGCCTTGTCTATTCACAACCTAGAGGTTCGAATGAGATAACTTTCATGTGAATTTTGTAAGAGAAGTGCAGAAGATTTTCCAAGTAACATAAGAATACATCAAAGAGAGTAATATGAGGATATCGCACCTAAGAATGGGGGAGAGACAAAAGGACTAGTGGAAAACCAAACAGAAACCCACCTTATTGAAAGCCAAGAGATAAAGAAAGAGATTGAAGAAAAGAATGCCAACCTTTCCTTTTATTCACCAATTCTTGATATACCACGTGTGAACATTGAAAAATCTTTGGTAGATGTCCATAAAAAGAACCTTATCTTTCAGATTAATGATGACAAAGTGACATTTAACATGAACGATGTATTAAAGAATTTGAAGGAGAGTAGCTCAACTAGGATATTTGATGTGTTCAAATCTTCTAAAGAATAAAAGGATGACGAACAAATGACAAACATCAAGTTTAAAGAAGCTATGAAAGTCTCTGTTCATGAAGCCAAAGAAGCAGAGGAGACTAAGGTGATTAAGAAAGAAAGAGAGCAACTCACCTTCTTACATAACAAACTGATAGATTCGACGGAAGATTCAAGGAGTTTTGTTATTCCTTGTTTTATTAACAGTTCACTTGAAAAAAGGACATTATTGAGCTTAATTGGTTTTCATAATGTTATCAATATTGTCCTTCTGATTATTTTGTAATTTGTAGCTTACTTATAGGCTAAAAAATTGATGTTGAATGGAAAAGGTGGAAGCAAGATGTTCATAATTGATCCCAACTGAGTTTCCAAGGATAGAGTGTCAAACTATCGACGTTAAAAGAAGCACTACATGGGAGGCAACCCATGGCTTGTTAATTCCATACTATTTCCTTTGATTTTTAGATAGTTTGAATTTAATAGTTAGGTTGTTTTGCTTCCAAATAAAATCAGGAAGGTAGAGGAATTCAACATAAATTTGATGATCGAGGAAGTAAGCAAAAGAGAGGTGAAAGAGCTATAAAGAGTTAAGAAGTTATTTAAGAAAAGTGTGAAAAAACAAAAGAAGCAAAAACATCAGAAATTGGTGGAAAAATTGTAGGCTACGATCGTGGCCTGCGACAGGGTAAAAAGGGGACATGCGAATTTCAATTTTATTTTTTACCAATTTCCCCTCCATTCACCTATATATTTATTTCTTCACTTTTTACTCACTTTTATTTCAACTTTATCTCTCTAAGTTTGTAACCTCTAAACACTTTTAGTTCTTTCTTATTGAATTTCAAACCTCCAGTCTCTTCTGACTTCTACTTATTTGAAAGGCAAGATGTCGCGCATTAATTAACTATAAAAACGCGATCAATCATCGGGATAAAACCAAGTCTCGGGACGAGGAAAAAGGAGCAGGGCAGTTGATTACAAAGCACCTTTCCTGATCTCCTCATATAAGGAAGGTACCCACTTTCATTCTCTTCACAATAAGCAAATTATGGTTCCAAAGTATTTTCATTTTGAGACTTTAGATAGACTACATTGAGAGAAAAGGTCTAAAGTTTAGTAGAGAGAATTCAATGGGGACAATTTATTCATTTTCAATACCTAGTTTATAAAGAACTTACCTTCAAATTCTTTACATATCTTCAATTTGAATATAATAAACTTAGAGAATTATGGTTTAGATTGTGGGGACAACCTTATGAGCTTAATTATGAGGCTTTTTATGAAATTTTTGGTTCTATTGAATCATCCATAGTGGATCAACATGATAATTTATGTGTCACACCTTACCGGATTGAACTAACTAGGTTAGAGTGTTTTAATGCTAAGAATGCACGCAATAACATCAGCAAGAGCCATGAACACTTATTGCTACACAAATTCATGTGTCAAACTGTTTATGGAAAAACAAAAACCAATAAGCATTCGATGAAGGAACTTTTCATGTTGTGGTGCATGGACCACAGCATCCTAGTTTGCACAACCACCCACATCTTTAACGCAATTATTGCTACTCAACGTAAAAGGAGTAATAACTTAGGAATGGGTTACTTTCGGCCATAGTTGATTACTATAGAGTTGAGTGCAATGGAGTCATAGTTTACCGTCCTAAATTTATGAACCATCATCATCCGTAGTGAGCTAAAATCCTAATGTCCTATAATAATGAACTTTGGGATATTAGTGTCAAGAAACATGTCAAGATTAGGACCAGTCAAGCGAGTTCAAGTTCTTAGCAACAATAAGAAGAGGATTCAACCAGTGACGCGTTCGAGGAGGAAGAAGAAATACAAGAACTGAGCTGAAAGAAAGTGTTTGATACAATCTTCGCGAACACCAAGGTAAATACAAATACACTTGCAGAGAACTCTAAAAGAATGAAGGAGATGGCCTAAACATAACAATGTCAGAGCCAAGATATACATCATATCCATCGTTACTTTGAGGTTTAAGGCGTCCAACTGCCACCTCCAACACCATCCCCGCCTCTATCACCATGAAGCTTTGTTCTAACCCTTTTCCTTTTAACTTTAGTCTTTATTTACTTTTTGATTTATTTTAATTTATGTTTCTTCTTTCCATGTGTTTTTGTTTGCCTTCTTCTCACAATGAGGATAATGTATTGTTCAAATGTGGTGAGAGTGACCGGCGTCGTTACACTAGTCAAAATAAAATAACTAGACTACTACTATAGTAGTGGTGAGTCTAGGTTGATCCCACAGAGAGTATGTGTAAAGTTTATGAAATGAAATCAACCGGTGATTAGGTTTAATAGGGGGTTTGATTTTGAAAGAAGAAAATAAAATGAAACTAACTAATAAAAAAAATTAAAGAAAACATGCAAAAAATGATAAAAGTGGGGAATTCGGTAAGGACTCGGTTCTTTGGTTCAATCTCGGCTTACACCCTAATTAAGCATATTTCATTAATTTGTTGTTCTTTAACCTCTCCTAGCAACTATTAATCATGGGTTAAAAGTGAACCCGAGTTTTTCCTTAGGTTTTGTTTAATAAAGATACGATCGTTAATTAAACGTGACCACCGAATAACCTAGGATACGATCTCTAGATTTAATTAGGCAGTAGCATTATGATGCGTCGTTTAACCTAGATCATATTATCCCTAATGGTTACAAATCATTAGTCGCTATATATGAATTTCAACATAACAATTACGGATTATATCGAAATTCTAGCAATGGGTTTGAAATTAATGATTCAATGAACGCATTAAAATCATCAATTCACAATACCCAATAGGTTCGTACATAAATAACCAAACAATAATGAAAATCATATCCATAAATAAAATCCAATTCAATTAACATAGGATAACACAATCAATTCCTAATGACAGAAAAAAATAACAAAATAATAAAAAATACTTAAACCGGATCGTCGGCATCGATGTCACCTCCGAACCGGCGTCAGAGTGCCTAGCCCTTCATAGATCTTTCCCAAAAAAATGTTTCAGCCCCCATTCCGATCCCTAGCCAAAATCCCTAAATTTCTATTCAATCGCAGCTCTTTTCAATTTCACTGTAGCCTCCTTGCTACGTAGTTGCTAGGTCATGCCGCTAGCTTCTCTCTATTGTGGTTCTTTGTAGCGTTACTGTGCTTGTTGATTTGACAATTTAATTTGCAACCCCCTTTTGAAACCTCTCCTGCACTCCTCTCCTTTTACTGTGCGTTTTCAATAAAACGCACAGCATCCTACACCAAAGCAGTGCACACCTACATTTTTCTCCTCTACCCACGCCTTCTACATTCTCTTCTCTACTATTTATTTCCACTGTGGTGTTTGTGCTTCATTCCTCTTGTGCTATGGGACGCTAGCGCTTAACACAGCGTTAAACGCTTTTGTTGTTATGCGTTTTGTATAAAATACATAACCTTCTCTTGCTTTTTTTTTCAGCTACTTGCATTTAAATTTTTCTTCTTCTTTGTCTTCCATTTTTCATCTTTTAATTTTCTTTGTCCACTCCATGAAGACAAACGAGTATTGATCTTCGGAAAATGTCCCAAATGGGGTATTTTTGACTCACTTTAATTTCTTTGCTTCCAAATTGTACATAAAATCACATATGAATTAAAGTGAGTATCTTAAGCATTTTTGTATCATTAATCTCTAAATGTAAATGATTAAATATATCAACAATTAAGCATATATCAAATTCTCCCACACTTAGCTTTTGACTGTCCTTGGGCAAAACATCAAAATTAAGCTCATTGACCTAAAACATTGACTCAATTTCCATATTTTTCCCATACTATATAATCATAAACAAAGATAAATGACTTTCAAAAATCATAGCAAGACATCAACATTCCAAGCTTTTACTCATGATCAATCAACATTTAATATCTTCAAAAACTAAGCAATCTAATGGTAGACTCGAAAAATGTGTTTAATTAAAATATATCAATGGGTGCACTCAACACCATTCATGATCATGACAATCCATAACTTTGCATATCATTTCATTTCTC
>JANVCQ010000002.1:39232300-39242370 GCA_025531925.1 Erythroxylum plowmanianum
CAAGAGATCCTTCATCTTGGTTCGCCATATACGGTAGTTAATACCGTTTAAATTGATCATTTTGCTCGTCTTCACCTCCATTTGTCAAAGTAAGTCAAATTTGAGAAAACCGATCTCAAATATAGAACCAGGACGTCAAAATTTGGCAGAAAAGATATCTTCTAAATTTTCACTACGGGTTTGGAATAGTATCGCCGGATCCCACTAGAATAGTACTGTGGGACTCGATAAATAGTAATTCGTCGGACCCCACTGAAATAATATCACAGGACCCAATAAATAGCAACTTGTGAATAGTTACCGCAGGACCCAGTTACTATTACTGCACAGCGTCACCTTGTCAATTAATTAAAATAACGTAAAAGTACTATTTAGTACTATTCATTACCTTTGCTATTTTACGTCAACTTTTCTAATGGAGCACGTCAAAAAATTCGTTGTAACTTTGTCTTCCCGATGACGTGCTTCTTTTTAAAAAATACCTTTAATGAAAACACAGCTCTGATATCATTTGTTGGACGCAGCGGGTATATTTTGTGAAAATGAAAAGTAAAATGAGCAAAATTGACACAAGATTTTTAACGTAGTTCACCCTTAACTTTGGGCTACGTCTACAAACAAAATTCAGAATAAATCTTCCACTATTACAAATAGTAGATATACAAAGATAAAACCAAAATAGTGGCTCACAAGGTGTTTCTTAACCTAAAAATACTAACCTCACTATTTTGTCACTCACCAACCCTTTAGGAATATATTTCCTAACTTTATAGCAAAACAAAACTCTGATTTTTCTCTATGTTTTTCTGTATTTTTCGTTGTGTGTTTAGTTTTTCATCTCCTGCCTATAATAGGCAATGGGATAGCTGGCTACTTCTCTTCAACTTTGGTAGGCTTCTTTTTTTCAACAAATATTGCATGTTCTTCTTTTCAACAAAGCAGCATACGGCAATTGCCGCAATTGTGGAATGGAGTCCCTCTATGTGAGAGGGACCCATATCCATCAATACATTATAGATAGCGATCCATTTAGTATGTAATAAGTTTATTATCCATATATGCCAGACTAAACATAGACTTGTATAGATTTAACTAATAACAATAACTGTAAGAAAATCAATTTCATATAATAATAATAATGATAGAAGAAGAAAATTAATAATAACAAGAAATTTAATTAAAATAAAAATAAAAATAAAATTAATGGATAAAATTAATAATAATAAGTAGAAAATAATAATAATAATAATAATAATAATAATAATAATAAGATAATTAATTTCGAATAATAATAATAATAGAAGAAGAAGAAAATTAATAATAATAAAGAATCTAATAATAATAATAATAATAAAATTAATTTTGTATAACAATGATAACAAAAAAAGGAAAATTAATTTCACATAATAATAATAATAATAAGAAAATTAATTTCGTATAATAAAAATAAAAATAAAAATAATAATATTAATAACTATAATAATAATAATAATAATAAATAGAAGAAGAAAATTAATTATAATAAGGAATTTAATAATAAAAATAAGAATAAAAATAATTGATAAAATTAATAATAAAAAGAATAATAATAATAAGTAGAAAATTAATAATAATAATTAATAAGTAATAACAATAAGAATAATAAAATTATTAATAATAATAATAATAATAATAATAATAATAATAATAAAAGATATTTTGATCTTTTTATTGGTTATTCCTTTGTCATTTCAAGTTTATATTTTCAAATCAAACAATGGAATAGAAATTCTTTATCTATTATATTTTTCGAATCAAACAAAGTAATATATATTATATCATATTTTTCATCTTTTTAATTTTTAAGAATAACTATTTAGACACATTAAGTAGAAAACCCGGGAAGCAAATCACATTCTTCTACCGCTAAAATAGTAAGTGAAGGTTTTTAGACGGGAAGCAAATTAAAGGTTCGTCTAACAAGTAAGCGAAGGTTACTTACCCGGGAAGCAAATGAGAATCATAAATAAGTGGCACTTACCTCTTTAATAATTTTTCAATGGATACATAAATAAGTGAAACCATAAATCCAGGGAAATTTTATTTATTGTTCATATGATTCTCATTTGCATACTTGTTAGACGAACCTTTAATTACTGTTTAGATCATTTTAATCTAACTTATTATGAATTTTAAATATTTAGTACAATCCTTTAAACTCTAAATCCTTAGTTAAAAGAAATCCGAAAAGCTGTATAATCCTTCAAAATCTCGTTATTCATGCACTTTTAAGAAAAGTTAATAAGGCTCCAAACTCAAATTAATATAAGAAGTTGAATGGTAGCCTTAAAATTTGTTCGCTGCTCTTTTAAAATTAAATTAGATGTATACTATTATGCTTCAAAATCTGAATTCCAAGAATCATTACGTATCAACCCAATCGCTTTCCAAATAATTTAAAATATTTTATCATATATTTAAATGTTTCTTAACAATGTTCAGCGATCTTTGAACTTCGGACCTAACAGCTTGCTTAACAAGACCATTTACTCAACAATCACTACAAGAAAATGATAAAATACTAGTGAAAAATTACCGATGGAATAAATACCGTAGGTAATTAGAGACGGAAAATCAATATTCGTCAGTAACACTGTTGTGAAATTTTCTATTTTGTGACAGACAAAATTTTCGTTAATAAAGGTGAAGGGAAAAAATTCCCGCACTGATGGATTATAGCAATGAAAAGTCAGAGCAGTTCATAACTTAGGCAGGAACGCTTGGTGCTATAAACTAGCATCAGGACTTTATCGATGATATTGAATTATGAATATTAGTTGATTAGTTGACCCTGTTAGTCCGTTCTTGCAAGAAGAGTAGGGTCAACATTTTTCGGCCTGTTAATTGAAATAAGATTTGCCCCGTTTAACCGATAATCTTTTGCGGAAATTCTTTCTCATTTTAAATTGAAAATGGAGTCGACGGAATATAGATCCGTCGGTGAATTTTCAACGGTATAACTTCTCCGTCAATAAATTTATGCTGAAACGTCGGGGGTTACCGATAGTGATGTATTCAATCAGTGAATTTCTTACGGTCTGGCCACTCCGTCATTATCTTAATATTAATAGTTTTAAAAACCAAATGACGTCATTTTCGATCGGGGATAAACCCATCCGAGCCTTCCCCCCTCAGTTTCTCCTCTGTGTTTTCGAACCATCTTCTCCTCCCTCACCGTCGCTCATCTTCTCCTGGCCGTCGCTTGTCATTTTCTCCTTGCCATCGCTTATCGTCGTCCTTTTCAGCTTTCTTGTCGCGAGTGTGGGGCCAAGTAAGTCGGAGTTATTTGCATTCCTCTCCTTTATTTTGATTTTTGCTTACAATTTTGTGCGTATGCTTCCTGTGGTTGCTGGGTGTACGATGTCATGTTGACGAGAACATTTTGGACTTGAAATCAAGTACCCACATTTTTAAGTTTAATGTGGTTTTGTTTCTTATGGTACTTGAAGGATTGATGTTTAATGTCTGTCTTCAAATTAACTTGCCTTGACCCACATTTTGTTCTAATCTAATGTAAACTCCACTTTCCATCTTATGAAGACATGATCATGGATAATGGATAGGATAATGGATGATTGCTGGAGTGGAATCGGTTTTCATCTCAACTCTGAGTTATTGAAGTGGAATCGGTTTTAACTTAATGGATGATTGCTAGAGTTTATGATCTTGTGAATGCGTTGGTTATGGATTTCAATTAGAGAGTGATCAAAAGAAATATTGTTTCCCAAGTAAGCATCATTAAAAGGAAATTCAATCGTCCATTAGATATTGATTAATGCTCTATATACAAGTTCAGGATTGTTATTTCTTTTCTACAATTTGCCAAAAATTATATTCTTTGAAATGATATTTATTTACCCATTTTGACTATAATTATTCCTTGTCACTATGTAATCTCCAAATACTCTTAGAAACTAGAGCTAGTTGAGTTAAATGTAAATATATCAATCTAATTCTCCCTCTTGCTTTTCCAGCATAGTTCTTCCCATTTTATCTTAGCACCTAAAGTTTTTTTCTTTTCTTAACCATAAAAGTTTCTAATGCACTTCTCTAGCTCCTTGTTTATCTTTGTAGGAAAAAAAAATATAAGTGCTCTAGTGAATATATAGGTTTCTTGCGACTGAGAATATAATTTGTAATCTTCCAGTTAATAAAAGAAATATATTATGCTAATCACATATTCTCTTCTTGAACATGTCCAAAAGGGGTAAGCAGTCTTGGTATATTAGTTTTTTTAGGTGATTGAAACCCCTAGGTACTTGAAATTATGTTTATAGGAATTTAGTCCAGAGATATCTCTTATTTTGATTGGATCATGCACATCAAATGAGAAATATATTTTGCTCTTCTGGTTATTTATTCACATAACTGAGTACCCACAAAAATAGTCAAGGGAATTGATCATTAAAGCCAAGGTATTATGTTTAGCTCCACAAAACATGATGAAATCATCTACAAAGCCAAGGTGTGTAAGTTTCAAATCCTTACATTTATGATGATAGATAAATCTAGAACAGTGGTGAATGTTCCTCTACATAATTTTGGAGAGACCTTCATTGAGAAAATCAATAGGTAGGGGGTCAAAGGATCCCCTTACCTTATTCCTTTAGACGTTGAATATCTTGCTAGGATTACCATTGATTAGTACATTGTAAGTTATGGTGCATATGTAGGCTTTAATCTAACCTATGAACTTGGTCGAAAATCCAAACCATTTAGGACAAGAAAGAATGAAGTTCTATTGTGAAGTATCAAATGCTTTTAAGAAATCCATTTTAAGTGTAGAACTCTTTATAAGCATGTTTTTCTCATAATATTCCATCAACTCTTGTACCATCAAGATGTTGCCAGATATAGATCTAGCTGGTATAAAAGCTCCTATGTAAAGTGGATTATATGCTTCAAGGGATCCCTCAATCTACCTATTATAATCTTTAAGATTACTTTATATGTAATATTTAATCTACTTTCATTTAGAGCCTTAGGGATTAAGCATATGTGAGTGTAATTCAACTCTTTCATCATTTCACCATTGGCAAGAAATTTATGAACCATCTCAGCTAGTAATTCATATGTGACAGACCAACTAGCTTGGAAGAAACAGGCACTAAACCCATTAAGGCCAAGAGATTTCCTCGAATTAAGGCTAAAAAAAATCATTTAATTTCCTGAAGTGAAGTTGTTTTTACAAGATTCTCATTTACTTCCTGAGACAGGGCATTTAAACTCCCAATTAACATATCTAAGTCCACCCTACCCAATGATTTAGATATTGATTTATTGACACTCTTTATTCACTTAAAAATGGTAATGCAATTAAAAGTATGTGTATATCGACATAATCTCTCATCTTGTCTCCAATATATGTATAGACTCAACTAATTGATTATTATTGTTTTGATGATTATTAACAATTATTATTTGGTAATAAAAATTTTTGTTTATTAAAATAATATTTTTACTAGTCATTTATGATAATGATGATTATTAATAACTACCAAGTGATAGTCATCAAATCTTTTCCTATATGTATATGCAAATTATAAAATGGTTAATTGCCAAAATTCTAAAAAAAAATGAAAAATGTCACTTGTTAGAAGTATTACAATACCAAAACTCTCATTTTATAGTATGGTTATGATTATTTGCCATTACGATTGCATTTAAACTCTTTCTTTATGTTTTTTTAATCTTTTATAATATGTTAGTTGATAGTTGCCTTTTAATTTTTATGCTTAACATTTGTTCTATTTTAGGTAGATTATGCAAGTAATAATCAACTTCACAAATAATTTTAGTTAGGCTCTACATTTTGCTTGTAGGCTGAACTCTTTAACTTCTAATGAGATCAATAGCTCACCAATCACCATTAGCTTATTAATTATTATAGTTATTCAATTTATTAATTTGTATGATTTTGGTAATCTCTTAGTCCATTGCCGTATATACATGTCTATCCACGTGATGTTAGCATTTGTGACACGTTAATATAGAAGAAAGCAACATAAAGCTGTTCTTTTTAATTTCATAAAAGAAAAAAGATAAACTGTGTGAGTTCTAATATTATATGGCAGCCACTCTCTTGCACCGAAAGCAATTCATTACGTAAGAGTCAACTACGCATATGAAAGCAATCTTTTTCTTTAAAAGGATATGGAAATTCTTTTAGTGAGTTTCCACAAATAAGTAATCATAAAAGTCATGTATTTTAATAAAGCAATTCATTACGTAAGAGTCAACTAGGCATATGAAAGCAATCTTTTTCTTTAAAAGGATATGGCAATTCTTTTAGTTAGTTTCCACAAATAAGTAATCATAAAAGTCATGTATTTTAATATTATATTTATGGAAAATATATCAAACTCTCTTTTCTCTCTCCAAGTTCCTTCTCCATCTTATTAGATTAAATACCATAAATTTTTTTTGACATATTACAATCAAAGGTAAATGTTCTCATTTTTGGAATTTTATATAAGAGTTTTCTTTTCTATTTTTGGTTTGATGGGAATCCATAAAAGGTTATTGAAGCTTAGATTATACTTTTTTTCTTGTTTTGTTGGCCTTGCATGATTATGCCTCGCATTGAAAGTTTCAGGTTCCTTCACAAATTTTCATTTCTTGTGTTGTTTATTAAGTAATAAGTATGTTGGATGTATATATTGTTGCCTCCAAATTATTAAGATGTCATTTAAAGGAATTGAGTGGAAAATATGTAAAAGCAATATTTTCAAGTTTATCCAATTGATTTAAGATCTCTTTAAAATACTTAATGTTCCTGGCTAAGATCTTATTAATTATTGCTTGGCTGTAGGAACTCATTTGTTGACAATATTTCTATTTTCAAGGAGATTAAAGAGAAGCTTTCAACAGGTATTCAGTTTTGACATTCATTTCCTTTGTTAATTGACAATGTCAACAATGATTTTCCACATATTTTAATTGAATTTGTATTTGTTTCTATATTTTGCAATATAGTCATTTTACATCTTTTTACTTCATTGAAAAGAGAACTTTTATCATCCTTTTATGTTTTAAAAGGCAAATGACTGGATTTTCTGGCATGACATGACAACAATCAAATGTTATAACTAAGACTTTTGAACATGAATTTATCTGAATTTGCGTACTATTTTGAAATTCATTGTCTTCTTTGCTTTATTTTGATTATCTTCTTTGGTCGTTAGCTCACTCTAGCTCCATCATCTTCTTCCTTCACATGCTTCAGTGACTTCTTCTCCATGTCGGTTAAGGTAAGTGAGTTTTGTTATTTACTAGGTTTTTGTGTACTTGGTTTAATTTAGGTATTTGTTTGTGGTTTGAACCTCCCATTTGAACTTATTGCATTTTTAATGTAAATGACTTGCACCAATCGAAACTTGTTTATGATATGAACTTTGGTTTATCACTGAATTAATATAGGATGGGTTTGACTTATAGTTCCAGATATCTAAATTTTTGTCAATGGGTTATTTCATTGATGCTTTCTGAAATGATTAGGTTCTCTTTACTTTTTATGTGCGAATCTTTACACGCATCTTTTTTAATATAATAATAATCTTCTTCTAAACATATTAGATAATTTGTATATGTTACAATAATTTATTAATCAAAGTATTCATATTTTTATCTTTACTTATTATATTTGTTACTAGTACATAATTAATTTAGGTTAAATATCAAACTTCTAACATTAATTTTAAATTTCAATTACAATATCTAAACTATTCAATTAAAAATTCAAACTTTATGAAATTAAATGATTCATTTTATGTTCCCATACCAAATCAAGAAACTGTTGCTTTTCCCTTTCACATCCTTAAGTGCATCTTTGAATTCTCTTCTAACATATATGATTACAAAAAAAAATAGATCTTCAGTTAATAAATAATTTTGATCTTAACCCATAAACTTTAACCCATAACCAGTGATGCAACTCTCATGAGGCTTATCGGTGAAAAATACCACAAGCTTAGGAGTCACAATGACAACTTGTTATGTTGATTCATAGGTGTAAACTTTAGGGATTAATTCAATTGGTTAATATTTAGAGGATGTTATGTAAAGTTTAGATGTTTGTAAAATTTTGAAAACATGAAGGATACTAATTATGGAATCACTGTTTGAAATTAACAGTTTTGCAGAAATGAGTAATGTTGATAGATCTTAGATGTATAGACGACTAACAATTGATGCTTTCATTAATCCTGAGTTTGTTGAGAAAGTTGAAGCTTTTGTTCATTATGCATATTCTCAACCTGCATATATGGATGGCCTAAAGATTAGATGTCCATATAAAAAGTGCAAACACATTTGTTTCCTTCCTATTGATGAGGTTAATGGGCATTTGTTAAGAAAAAGGTTTATTCCCAATTATTTTCAGCGGACATGACACAGGAAACCATTGCTTTGTAGCACCTCAAGGGATAATCAAGTACAATTATTTGTGAACTTAATGAAGTTTGAAGGGGGATTAGATTTATAACAAATAATGTGGATACAATGCAAAATCCTTACATGCAAATGCTTTATGATGCAGCCGATTATACCTTTCAGAAAATATAGAAAATCTTGAAGAAGAACCAAACCCACATGCAAAATAGTTTTTTGAGTTACTACACTCAGCTGACTAAGAATTATGGCCAAATTGTGCGACAATGACTCAATTGTCTTCAATTGCTTGAATATTGAGCATAAAGTTTGAAGGGCATTTATGATCGTAGTTTTGATAAAATTCTTGAATGATATACTGAATCATTGCCTCTTGATCATACAATGGTTGATAGTTTTTACAATATGAAGAAATTTATTAGAGGTTTTGAATGGTATAATAAATCATAGAAAAGATTGATTGTTGCAAATTAGGATGTATGTTGTATTGGAGAGATGATGTGGAATTACAAGAGTGCAAATTTTATGACATCCAAATTTAAGGAGAAGATTGATCTTGAGGATTATATATGGAAGAATATCTCTCAGGCCACAAAAGAATTTTTACTATCAGGAGTTTGAGGTATAATAAAAAAAATATGATTTTTTTTAATTGATTTTTATACATTAATTAGATAAATATTATTACATTATAAGTATTTATTGAATGTTTTTCCTTTTGTTTCATAAAGAAATTTTTTAGGATTCTAAATTTGACGCGGTCATTAATAAAGTATGGGAGAGACGAGCATGTATACGTTATCGGGACTTTGTTGGTGCGATACACAAGGCTGGTGTATGACCATCTCATATTTATGAACAAATATAGAGTTATTGGCAACAATATTGGACATCACTTGAGGTAATGTCCATTTCAAAGCGCAATTCTACTAATAGACATGGAGGATCAGGAGTAAAGAGTCTTCCCGTACATACGAGAGGATTTATTACTCACCACGAGTATGCAGAGAAACTTGTAAGTATTTACACTTTACATTTATATTTTGATTTTTTACTTTGTTGTATTTCAATTTAAATTGATGTGTGAATTTTGGAATGAAAATATGTGTATTATGGAGAATGATAATGTTATAAATATCTGGTGTCATATATGGTTGTGTTGTTAAGTTAATTTCTTTGTTCAACAGGGGGCAAATATCATAAAATTAGAGAAAACCCAGCCGAAATTTTTATAAATTCTAGTTAACTTATAACATTTTATTCTTATGCCAGAAAAGTCTATGGGCATGAGACCTACACCACATCAGCTCTTTTTGCACACTCACACAAAGAAGCATGACGATGTGATATTCTTCAAAACCCGATGTAGAGAATTAAATGTATGTAAAATTTATGGTTTAATATTAATGCTTAATAATTATCACTTACTAATATAAACATTGCCTTCTGATAGGACCAAATACAAGAAAGCATTCAACGACAATCTCAGTAGTCTAAAGATGTTAATGAGACTCAAACTTATCTTCACGCAGTGAGTGGTAGGGACAGTCGTAGAAGGATTTTTAGCTTAGGTTCATTTGCAAACACATGTTATTCGCAATCCTCCACGTCCAGTACAGCAACATCTAGTAGGCAGTCGACAA
>JANVCQ010000002.1:39246183-39272330 GCA_025531925.1 Erythroxylum plowmanianum
CCTTATCTTTCCAATGAGGTAAAATGTGTCATTTTTAGACTTGTGTGCTAAAAGATATGAATTTTCAAATTCTTGGCCTTGTGTAGGAAATTTAAATATAGTGGCAGCAACTTTGAAGCAATTTATGACCCTCCTAATGGCTAAACTAGTTTTTCAATCCTTCATGGAAGTTATAGGGCTTTCTTTCATCTTTTTATTGATACCAAATTTATGAAATTTGGACTTCGGGATTAAGCGCTAGAAATTTTTAAAGATTCAAGCTGTTTAATTTGAAAAAAAATAAAAATAAAAATCATGTTCCTGTTCCTCGCACTCTGCTGAGTGCGAGCTCGTTGCACTCAGCAGAGTGCGACGAGCTACTGTTCCCAGTTTATTTTATTTTTTTTAAATTTACTGATTTTTCAAATATGATAAATAAAACCCTTTTTCTTATTTTCTTTGTCCTTCCTCCGTTTGACCTCCGATTTTCGCAATTTTCGAACTGTTAGTTTTCAAAAAAAAATTTTATACCCCTTTTTGATAAAATGAGAGTGTCGGGTTTTAGTCGGACCTTACGGGCATTATGAAAGAGAGTCAATTTCGTGACGGTTTTGAATATAATTCCGTTTTGGACGATTTTGTGAGCTATAGAGATCCGATTGAGACGATTCTTGATTCTAATTGACCTAGAGATATGGAATTTCATTTTAGCTTAGGAATCAGATTTAGTTATGGGCCCTAAATAGATTAATTTTATTGGAGGATAATTAGGGTGAATCTATCAAGTTTCGTTCGGATGACGTTAAATTAAGTTCAATTTGAGGTTTCTTTCGTGGTGAGGAATCCCTCCCTCGTGGGATGCGCATCCAGATGTCACGCAGGACGTCGGGCCCGCGACTCACCAGGGAGGGGTTTCAACATTAACATTGTAGCACAATGAGGATTGTATATTGTTAGAACTGTTTGATTGTTATAAGTATAAGTTTGATCATTTTGAAATCTCATCTTTATTATGGATATAAGGATTTGACAACATTTTAGGTTTGTTCAGGGTCTGATAAACCTTGAGTTTACTGATCCTTTATGCCAGTCAAGATCCAAGGTTGGGGTCATGAAAATGTTAGCATAAGAGTTTTAGGTTTAAATTTGAGTTGCTAGATTGATCAAAATTGAGTCAAATTTCTCTTTTAACTACTGTAGCATTAGGATCATGTTTGTTTAAAATTGTTGCCCTTACTTCCATCCTCTCGTAATACTGTTATGAATTTCTCAATGGTTTAAAGTCTTATACTAGAATGACATATATAGATTCACATAGGATTCACATTTTTTAGTTATTAATTTAGGCAGTTACATTGGATTGGTTTATCTAGATTATTTATCCAATTATGAGTACCTTATCTTGGGAGGAGTTTAAATAGAGATTTATGAGACAATTTTTTCCACCACCACAGAGAGATGCTTATAGTTGGTAATTGTTACACCTTAGGAGAGGTGATAGGTCATTTGAGGAGTAGACTATCGAGTTTTATCGACTGATGAGATACGTAGAGGATATGATTGATTGGAGATGGATAGTAGGACTTTACAATACTAATTTGGGTCCTGCATATGTAGGACTTTGTTCAAAGGGTCAAACTTTGGAGGGTGCCATATATTAGGCAAAAGAGATGGAGAGGTGACTCATCATGCATGACACCATAATTTATCCTTACCAGATAGTGGTATTGGCGTTGGAAGCTATAGTTTGCCATCACTAATGCTATAGATAGGTGTAAATGGAGAGTAACATGGACAATCTCAATGAGATCATGATCAATGAGGGCATAAGAATAATAAACCTGGTCATAAGATTCCCATAAGATCAATTAGATTTTGACCTGAAGCGGTAAGCAGTCGCAGTGGGCAAAGCACTGGATGTAGTAGTTCTTGCTTTGGAAGCACTACTTATAGGAGTTGTGGTAGAGTCCATTAGGGACTTTGTCATATTCCTTCGAGTGCTTACTTTCGATGTGGTCAGATTGGGCATTTTTTTAGGGAGTTCCCTAATTTTGGATTTCAAATACATTTTTCTAAAGGTTCTTCTGCTAGCGTGGTGCAACCATTACATCAAGTTCAGCCTCAACATTGGGGGCAGTACCAAAGTGAATCTCAAATTGTAGGCCAACAGGGCCATAAATTAGGAGGTAGGTTTGGAGGTAGATTCTAGCCTATGGGTAGGTCTGGTACTAGAAGTTTTGGGTAGGCTTCAACCTCTGAACAATCAGGATGAGGACAAGCTCAGCTGTTCATCCTCACCCCACAACATGCTCAGAGCTCTAATATAGTCATAGTAGGTACTATATCAATTTTTAATGTTGATGCTAGAGTTTTATTTTACCTAAGTGTTACCCATTCATTTATATCCCTTATGTTTGCTTCAAGGATTAGTTGGCTGGCAACTAGATTAGTAACAACTTTGGGTGAATCCTTGAATACCAATCTTTTAAAATTTAAAGAAATTTCATTGATCATAGTAAAACTCTTTACAACTTCAAAAGGAGGATTTCATGATGGAAATCTAAAATTTCTCATTACAATGGATAAAACAAAAATTTATTATACTATGTAAACAAAAGTTGAATTAAAGCCTCCATCTTGATTTCATATGAGTTGTCATTTTATATGAGACTTCTTTGGCAATAACCAGAGCTCTGATCTCATTAAAAATGTTATCAGATAATTGATATGTACAAGTTTACTCCTTTTTATAGATCCTTCTATTCTTTTCCTTCCATATGTTGTAGATTGTAAGTGTAAAAGTAGTGCTAAATAGTATTCCATCATCCTTTCATGAGTTGGACAATCAAAGGATCTAGGCTAGTGTATTATCCCAACCATGACCTACTAGAAGCTTCAAATTTATGGAGCATTTGACTCCATATAGTTTTGGAATAAATGCAATTAAAGAATAGATGATTTCTATCTTCAGGTAACAAACTACTTTTTCTTTCTATAGATCAATGAGGAGCAGAACTCTGCATTTCGAGACACTAGGTTTGGCAAAAAGGAGCACATTCTACCTATGAGTTAATTTTCATGGTTATAAGCATGCATTAGAATTCATTCTTATATTCATCATGGAAATCACCATCATTATCATATGCACGCATAACACTCGTACATATGGATTGACACATGTATCCATATTTTTATAGTGCAATGTTATGCTTATCTTGATATGTAATGATATGGAGGATTGTTGTGGCATAAGCTACCTAGTGGGTGTCGCTAGGCTGTGTGCAAAATGAATCAATTGGTTGGGTAAGAATATGGGTTAGTATTGGATCCATTAATTGAGATAAGACACACTTAGGGTGGTTCAGTCGAGCTTGCTCTCAAAGGCCAACTGATATATCATACATGATATGGTGGCATAATTGTGGCAGTTTGGTCAAGCTTGCTCTCGGGCGACAATCATGTCGTAGTAAGGTTGTAGCAGTTCAGTTGATTGTGGTTCTTAGATGGCAGTCCACTACATTTGGACCAAGTAACCCGTGCGGAACAAGAGAGCCCTTATGGCTATAGCCTATTGGTAAGGGGCATGTCATTGGGTCTTTCGTCAATCCTCCACTATTATTTGCGATTTGCGATTGTGATGATTAGGTGGCATGATATTGACGTAGGAAATTCATGTATGTTTATGAACAAAATCATTATGTTATGAAATCGTATTTATGGATGTAATACATTATAAATATATACATATATGTATCATTTGATATCCTTAGGAGTACATAACATAACCATAGTATTAATTCATTCAACGAGGTATGACTCCCCTTAACCATTTTTTAGGATCTTCTTTTAAGATTTCTTATAAAAAGGTACTTAGCTAGTTTTTTTCTTCTCCGATGATTCGATGTATGCTTGTTAGTGACTTTGACTCTAGAGCTGCAGTAGTCTTGTATATGTGGATTTCCTTGTATTAACTATCTTAATGTTATGCACATTGAGGATTCTATATTATTAGAATTGTTTGATTGTTATATGCACATTGAGGATTCTATATTATTATAATTGTTTGATTGTTATAAGTATGAGTTTGATCATTTTGAAACCTCATATTTGTTACGGATATAGGGATTTGAAGACATTTTAAACTTGCTAAGGATCCAACAAACCTTGGGTTTACCGCTTATTTAGCACCAGTCATGGTCCAAGGTTGGGGTTGGGAAAACCAACACAAAACCCTAATACTAAAATATGGCATGTCTTATCTGAAACAAAGTTTACTATTGTCAAAGCTTACAACGAAATTTATGTAAATAAACTTAAAATATAATAACTAACATCATAAATCACATAGTAAATGAGGAAAAGGAAGAGAAGAAATATCTTGCACCCCTAAAATTAACTTGTCAAAACTTAGATGAAGCAAAACCTGGTAACATAAATTATAATATGAAAGAAACTATTATTACACTAGTAAATGCTAATTTCATAACCAAAATATTGTCCAAATAAGATCAGCCTAGTAATAAGTAAATAATATGTGAGACTAGATAGTCACATTAATCTTCAACATTACCATAAGTTAGGGAATATATTAGAAAAAGACACTACTTATAATAGATAAAATAAACACACACTTAAATATCTTTTATATTAAAAGCACATCTTTAACATATTTGAATCTTTAAAAAAATCACATATCTAATAAGTCAAAATTCAAATAATATTATTGAGACTGACGTATAAGGATAAAGCAAGATAATGGTATTATTGAAAAGACTAACAAAGTATGAACAATCTCAATCAAACAAACACAACTATGAATCAAAATTCATCTTGAATAAATGATGATGAAAACATATTGATCATAAATAAAAAAATCTAAAATGCAAAAAAAACCTAAAAGAATGCGATAATATAAGCTTTTAGGCAATTTATAAAACAAAGGAATGAAGAAATATAAAACACAATATTGTAATATCTCATCTCTTAAATTGTTAAAGGATATAAAGTGTTAGACTATTAAGTCACATGAATGACATCATGTAAAATGAATTCGGTACACTTAGAACATGATTTTATGATTTCAGTCATATGCATAATAATAGCATACACATATGATTTATGATTTCAAAAAACATTGCAAAGATGGTATATGTACTCAATTGACATATTCCGGAGTATGAAACTAAAATGAATGTGATATGAATGTGCATTTCTAATGTCTTATACTTTGGTTTACCAATAACAAGAATTGATGGATTACAAATTGTAATTTGGAATTAATTGGTACAATTGGAAAATTGATGAATTAATATGTACACCTAGCCTACGAAAATGTCTAATGACAAGACAAGTTGACATGTGGGAAATTAGGATGACTAAGTCTATAAATTGGGTGACAAATGGCAGTAAAAATATAAGTGACAAATGGCTAGAAGGACAAGTATACCAACTAGGGAAAGGGCATGTAGCTTGCGTCCTAATGTGACAAGTGTCCTTCATGTAAGAACACTCATCTTACACATGGCAATGGCCTAGTCATCTTCAATTGTTATGTTTCTGCTGAAGACTCTCCTTCTTCTCCCTCTCCCTGCCATAACATACATATCTCATACACACATTGGAGTTGCTGAGCATTTCCACCTAAAATCCATACAAGACCCTTCACAAAGATAGCTATAATCTGCTATCATCTCTTTGCCTTTGTTGAAATCTATCCTACTTTCATCTTGTTCTTGAAATGATTTTGCATGCAAGTAAGGTTAAGAAAGATGATCTTAAGGTGGCATTAGATCTAAGCAAGGAAGTGAAATACTAATTTATTATGGTTTGTTTTAACAGAACCTTTATCATGAATGATTAGGGATGGATTGAATGTAGTGTTAAAGTAGTGCTGGAAAATGATGCATGAATGATAGTTTCTATTTTGTTTTTGCATGCATGAAAGATAATAGTTTATGAGCTGTTAAATGAATGATTTTGAGCTAGAATTTGAGATGAAATTAATGAGGAATTGAGGTATAATTAATGGACTGTTATGAGGGTGTTTTGAATCTGGAAAATTGGGGATGTTAGTGTATGCATAAGAATGATTGTTAGTGACATAAACGAATACAATTTAGAGAGCTTTAATGTAATCAAGATGGAAGTTATATTAACATGAATTAAAGTAGCTTTTATGTAACGCCGAACTCTTTAAACCATTTTGTATTGGTTTGTGCTTGGAGATGCTACTGTATATTGATATATACATGATAGTATATGATTTCAAATATGTATTTAAGTCCTTTGGATATATATGTAATGATTTATAATGTTATATGCCCTTACATAAACTTAGAGTTCTTCGGTATGCGAAATCTTAGAGAATTCTGATATATAAGCTTCTAAGCGTGTAAAACTGAGTCCATTGGATGGATATGACTATGGTGATTAAGTTAAATATGTTCTAGAGCCTTAGAGGTGATTAGACAAGATTTATAGACTTATTGGACACTTAGTAAGCTTAATTGGAAAAGTTGATGTACATAAGGACTTAATTGCAAATTGTTAAAAGTCAAAGGACTTAAACGTAATTTCCCAATTCTTGGAGGACCAATATGTAATTTTATAAAGTTAAGGGGCTTAGTTATTATTTCCAAAAGTCCAAAGACCAAAATAAAAATAAAAGTCTTGGAGATTCCAAAATTTGGGGCTTAATTGCAAATTTAGGAAAGTTTAGAGGATATAATGGTAATTTCATATAACCTAGGGGTAAAATGGTAAATTCACCATGTTTGGTCAAAGAAGAGTCAAATTCTAGACCCTTCTTCATGGTGTGGCCGTGCCACCCGTTATTTGGACATTAAAACATTTTTGTTTTAATTAAAAGAAAGAGGAAGAGAGGAGAAGAGAGGAGGGAAAGAAGGAAGTTTCGGCCATCACCATATGTCACCCTTCTTTTTGATTCTTTAACCTCAATCAAGGTGTTCAAAGCTAATTTGGGATAAAGGAATTCAAATCTACCATTAGATTTGATAAAATCTCAAAGGATTTGAAGATATCATCAAAGAAGGTTTAGGTAAATTTTGTCTCATCTCTCTCTATTGTATGATTTTGAGTTTGGTGTTAAGATATGTTGTTCTTCATGCTTCAATATGCATGAAACATGGTTTATATGAATGAAATGAGTCATGGAGAGGGTTATTTAAGTCAAAATCGAAATTGTCCTCTTTAGGTGAAAGTTTGTTAATTGTTGAATATCTTTTGAAATTGATGGTCTAAATGAACTATATGGCGTTAATTATACATGTATTATGTGAATTGATGATGAAGAATGGAGAAGATGTGTGTTGGTTAAGGTTAGGTCAAAACGATGGAAAAGATGTGGATTAATGTAATGAGTTGTACAACTGATAAAATGTAGCTTAAATGAAGGAAATTAGTTTGAATGGAGTGGTGGATTGTGTCATTGATTGGAACTGTTACTATATGACATGATAGGAGCATGAATTATTATGATAAAGTCTTGGAAATGTGACTTGAAAATCATGCACATTAGGTGTTTGATAAAATGCGTGAGTGAACTTGACTTAGGATTTAAGGCTTTATAATGGTATGCATTGGAAAACACTTTTATATCAACTTAGAGTGAACTTGAATTGTTGCTTAAATTCACGAGTAATGGCTTAATGTGCTTGGATAAAGATGTGTTTAATTATGCTGAAAATGAGTAAGTATGGGATTAAAGGCATTAAATGCCTTAGAAAATGCCAAAGAAAAGCTAATATGACTAGTAAGGAAGTAAACCTGTGAGAAGTTTAATGTTCAAATTCTATATCCTATAAGGGTTGATATTGTGTTTGATACACCTATGTGAGCATGTATAAATAGGAAATTTATGTTTAGGTAGTAATTTCATTGTACATCTTTTTTATGAATAAAGGTTCGAGAGTTGTGAATCAAGGAGCCTGTACTCAGGATTGTTGAAGCTAAGAGAGTGTATACCTTCTTTTGAGGTGAGTTAGGGAAACGGTATTTCTCAAATAGGGTTAAAACATCCTAAGACAAGTATGATGACTAGTATGTGAATTTTGAACCTAGGCAATCTATGGTAGAATTGAATTTCAAATGCATGCTAATATGTTTAGGTATTTAATGAACGTCATTGTTTTGAACAATTATACATTTGAAGTACAAAAGATAACTTCTACTATATGAAATAATGTTTCAACATGGTTTTTGAAGCTGATATTTTTATTACATATTTTGAGAAATGTTATTGTCTTTAACAAATATGAGTTTAAAGTGCAAAGAATAATGCTTTATTTTATGAAACTACATTTTTGAATAACTTGCAAAAGATATCTTTTATTGCATGAAATAATGTTTTGGAATTTACATAAGCATAACCGAGTCATATATTGGCTTAGAGCCATGTTACGGTTTCATTTTATCGGTTGGATTGATAAATAAAAATATGATGCTTTACTTGATTTTTGTACATAATTTTTGTATATAATTTTTGGTGATTGGTAAGGAGATGATTGGCCAATCGTGTGCTGGGCACATCTGATTAAGCAACCCCTGTACCCTCGACGCTGGTACATAAAAGTTGAGTCGTCATATTGACATCTTTTTACGGGACTCGCGGGTGATTCTACACCTAAGGTCTGGATACCGACGAGGTCATCACCTAGGGTCATAACGCTCTTGTCGACTGTATTCTAGACTCACCATGGATGAAAGTCGAGCCAACACCAATAATTAGTAGGTGTGCACATTAGTTTGGTCGACTAGTGGTGTCACACATTATTGTTTTGGCTTATTATGATATTTGTTTTCTGATGAGATTTGATTTATACATCTGATGTTTTTATGCATTTGTATACTGGAATTGGAACCTATATCCATCGGATGGGTGATTAATAGGCTGGGCCTATGTGGTTCCTAACCAATATATGATGAGGCATTGGCTAGGCCTATGTGTTTTTATGTCATCTATATTCACTTCATAGGTTATCTACATCGTCTTGGTATGATCGAATTCTATTTGCGTTATATGTTTTTCCTGCTCACTGAGTACATAATGTACTCACCCCCTTCTTTTTCCAACCATGCAGGTTAATTTAGTGAGTTTGAAGCTCTGAGTGGATCGTGTAGTCTTTTGACATTTTCGGGGTATTACCACACGTGGGTAGTTTCTTATTTTGTACTTTTATTGTCTTGTGACTCATGAACTATGTTTATGTAGATATGCTTTATGATTTTGTAAGATAACTTTTGATTGCCTTGAGTTTTATAAATAACTTTATGTATGAATCTTTTGATACTATTGTTGAGATTGCCTTAAGTGGACTTTAAAACCCTGAAGTTGTGGTTGGTTGTGAATATAGAAGTGTGTTTAAAATTGTTTGTAGGTTTTGGGATTTTTAAAATATAGCCGTTGTGCTGCCCAATTTTTTTTAAAATAATAAAAAAAAAGATATTCAGTTAGCCTTGCATTGTCGGATTAAGGATACTATGAGTGTCCTTAGCTCGGTTATGCGGCGGTTGTTATGGACCCGATGTAGTATCGGGTCGTGACATTTTGAGAGTATGAATTCTGGAAAATTTGAAGTGTTAATGATGATCCTAAGTAGATGAAATTTGAAAAACATTGAGGGAAACTGAATAGAGCACTTTTGGGTCACTCATCCCACGATCGTGGGAAGGTCTACCACGATCTTTGGCAATGATTAAAGTGAACAAAAATTATGTTTTGTGTGATTGTTGAATTAACTGAGGATAAGTCACTTTACTTTGGCACGTTTGGACTTCATTGAGGCTTGAAATAAACTTAAATAGTTGCTTGATTAATTGGTTAAGGGTTTCATAAGTTTAGGTTGTTAATTGATGTTATAACTTAAGGAATGGATTATTTTGATATCAATGTATCTGAATCTAGAAATTATGAGTTGCTAAAGGAATAGTTCTTATAAATACAAATGTGATCCAAAGGATATGAGTAATGTATTGGGAATGAATTAATGTGAATTTGGAAATTGTGTGAATATATAATGCTAGAAAAGTGTTGGTTAATGTATGGTTGATGAATTTAGAATAATCAAGTTTACTTAAGGTATAAACCTAATTGCAAACTATTTATATCCAAGTTATGATGTATGAATGGTTAAGATTTGTGAATAAGGATACATACCCAGAAAGTCAATTGAGCATGTATTGAAACATGATGTGTGTGTGTGTGTGTGTGTGTGTGTGTGAATGATTGAATAATCATACGATTGACAACTTAGTAACGTGTGAAATATGTGTGTATTGCATGACTAAAGAAGCACAAGTTGATAGTCAACATCCAAACATTGCCAGATCATCAAGGCAATAGCTTATCTAGACCATATTGTGAGTTAACCTAGATATGTAAACTCAATTATATGTGTTTCTATATGATCTGCATGGTGGCTGTGAAATGTGAGAACACTTGAATGTGAAATGACGGAATAAATATGAAATGTGAGAACAATTGAAAGTGAAATGCCAGAATGAATATGAAATGTGTGAGCAATTGAATGTGAATCATCTGATTTAGATCCAACGAATTTGATACATGTGACAGGAGCACACAGGAATGAATGGTAATGAAATATGGCATATGGAATGATGCATCACATTGAAATGCATGATCAGATAAAGGAGTTATAACCGAAGTGACCAACGTAAAAAAAGAGCTTTAAGCTTAAGAATGTGCACAAAAAGCTACATGCTCAGTTATTAATGAGCCCGATATCCTCCATAAGTACAAGACAGTAAATAAAATGAGTCTGATATATACAACGGATATTGGATAATAAATAGGTGCTAGGTCCCAACAAAGCAAAAATGAACGGAGTCACATGTACATTTGCATATACAACTTGATATGTATCATATGGATGATTGAAATGAATTGTTGTACTATTCTGAAATAGTGATGTGGAATATTATACACAAGTTTTACTTGTTGAAGCATGATAAATGTGACGTAATATTTAATATTGGATGATATAATTTGCTTGTGAATTGGATTATGAATTGTCCTCGTGTTTTGATATGAGTGAGCACATTGATGATGGTTCATCCGCTGAGTTTGCAAACTCATCAAAATTGCAACATTGTTTTTTTCAGGTCCAGGAGGAATCTAGCTAGTCTAGTTGAAGTAGCTTCTACATATGGACATGAGTTAGTGGTCGAGATCAATTGTACCTGCAAATGTCTTCAGTTATTTTGTATCAAGAATTGTATTTCTCAATTGTTGTACAATGTATTTGTGAATTCTAAAGTGCAATCACTATTATGACTGTATATGTTTGCAAATGAAATGGGTCAAACGAATTTTTGGAATGCTTAAGATGTGTTTGATGCCTGAAAATGTGTAATGAGTTAATTTGATCGTCTTAACGTGCCATTCTCATAGAGTATGTTCTCGAATATTCGTTGGTACGTTTGGGCATATGCTCTACGAAAGTGGAATGTTACAATATAAAGCAAGTTTCCTTTAAAATAGATAATATTATAGTTTGAAAAAAATCATTAAATTACTAGTCTCATAAATTAGGAGTAAAATAGAACAAAAATTGTTAAAGAATTCAACAACAATTTCTAGGAACAAACAACAAAACAACAAATAACAAAATTTTAAAAAAAATCATAAGAGCCATAAGCAATAAAACAGTGGCAATAAAGTGCTAAATATTATTACCCATCAAATGACTATAATATTTTTACCCCCTTTTTCTTTCTTATTCTATTTATTATTGAATAAAATTCCCTCCTAAATGAAAGTCTAAAGAATATTTTAAATTGTAGTTACTCTTTTACACATTGTCCTTTATCCCTCTTTGTTTTTCATATTTCCTTAATTTCTTTCTTTTGTAGTCTACTCCTTTCAAGCTCCTCACCTTAGTCTTTGCTCAATTTTCTTTCAATTCAAAACTTTCATAATTTCCAAATTTGACTTCCAAATTGGTATTTTGCTTTTCAATTTAACTCAAAATTCTCCTAAAATATGAAATTGATTGCTAAAAATTCAAATTATTCTATAACAATTTCAAAACTAATTAAATAAAAACTAATTATGATAAATTTTTATCAAAATGGCTAAAAATTATGTTATTAATTTAATAATATGCAAAATAATCAAATTTAATAAAAATATTAAGAAAATATGTTGATGAAAACAATATTTTATGGAAAATTCTTGATTTTATAAACAAATTTAAAGAATGCAAAAGAAAACCTTAAAAAGAATTAAGTATCTTTTAAATCTTACAATAATATTCCATAATAAATGTAACATATGATGGTGCTAAAAAATATACCAATCATTGTATTTATTCAAAGTAGGAACAAATCGATACATCTTAGCCAGCATTTAACATTTTATAATGTCATTTATCTACTTATGGCCATTGCATTTTTCATATTAAGAGTGAGATTTTTTTTATACTTTTAAGTATAAACATAACCAAAATCCTACAAATTAAAATTTTAAAAATGTAGTGCCCTTAGTCTTTTATAAAGTTTGAAAATATTAGAAAAATATTTTGTCATCAAACATTTTGTTTCGCCTTTTATTAACACCTACGACATTCTCTTACGTTTTTGCAAACACAACTATCACTTTCAAGTAGGATGTGGTACAACAAAACGAATGTCTACCTCTAAACTCAGTCCTTTGTCGCTCTTTTACATATTCTTATTGATGAAAAGAGGGAATTGAAAGGGAAGTTTCGGTGAAGAATTTCTATTGTTTTACTTTTTCTTATCACGAAGCATATATATACATGTATTTGCGATGAAACTACTCCATCTATATCTAAGGAAATACATATACACAAGGTAAGAAAATTATTCTCACTGATTATGGATCCCTATAATCATGCTCTACTGTAATCTTGGGATTTGACTCAATCTCTCATGTCGTTACTCCTATGATCACGCCAACACTCCACCTCAAGTTGGTGCATAGATGTCTATTATGCCCAACTTGTCAATCACTACATGAAACGTTCTTCTTGAGACTGCCTTTGTAAGGATATCTACAAGTTGGTTCTCGGACTTGACGAATGTAAACTTAATAATCTTTTGGTCTAGCTTCTCTTTGATAAAATGACAATCAACTTCAACGTGTTTAGTGCGGTCATGTTGTACATGGTTTTGGGCAATTTGAATTGCAACTTTGTTATCACATAATAAACTTATGGGCCTCGGATATTCAATGCCAAGATCCTGCAGAACTCCTTTAATCCATAAAAGTTCACATAAATCATGTGCCATATCTAGAAATTCTGCTTCTGCATTTAAACGAGCAACAACCTTTTGTTTCTTGCTCCTCCAAGTAACCAGATTACCTTCTATGAATGTTAGATAACCCAAGGTAGATTTCCTGGTTGATTGATCTCCAGTCCAATCAGCGTTCGTGTAACCTTCGATAGTAGATGCTTCATTCTTTGAGTACAACAACCCTTTTCCTGTTGCACCTTTTAAATATCTCAAGATTCTATAGACTGCATTCATGTGTTCTTCATTTGGAGCATGCATAAACTGGCTTGCAACACTCATGGGATAGGCAATATTTGGTCTAGTGTGGGTAAGATAGATCAGTTTTCCTACCAGCCATTGATAACGTCCTACATCTACCAACCTTTGGTCAGAAGGAGCTTCAAGTGAATGACTCATTTCCATTCATGTTTTAGCTGGCTTGCAGGTTAGAATCCCAGTTTCAGTCAACAAGTCCAACACATAGTTTCGTTGGCAAAGAGAGATTCCCCGTTTTGATCGTGACACTTCAATGTCCAAGAAATATCACAGGTTTCCTAAGTCTTTCATTTCAAACTTGGTGGCCAGATATTTTTGTAACCTCTCCATTTCTACAGTATCATTACCTGTCAGAACCATATCATCTACGTACACAATCAATGTTGTTACCTTCCTGTCTTCATGTTTAATAAATAAAGTGTGGTCAAAGTTACTTTGCCTATAACCAACGGACTTCATTGCTGATGTAAACCTCTTGAACCAAGCTCTAGGTGATTGTTTAAGCCCATATAATGATTTCTTCAATCTACATGCTCTTCCTTCATATTCGGATCCATGCTTAACACTGGTGGAAGCTCCATGTATACTTCTTCCCCCAAGTCACCATTTAGAAAAGCATTTTTTACGTCAAATTATCGCAATGGCCAATCTCGGTTTGCTGCAACTAATATGAGGATATGAATAGTATTAAGCTTAGCTACTGGAGCGAAAGTCTCCTGATAATCAACTCCATACTTCTGTGTGTAACACTTTGCTACCAGCCTTGCTTTGTACCTATCAATGCTTCCATCAACTTTAAGTTTCACAGTATACACCCATTTACACCCAACTATCTTCTTCCCTTCAAGCAATGGAACTAGTTCCCAAGTCGAATTTTTTTCCAGAGCCTCTATCTCTTCATTCATAGCTTTCTTCCATCTTGGATCTGCTAATGCTTCCTGCACACTGTTAGGAATAGACACTTTGGACAATTGATCAATATTTAGGGCATATAAATCCGATAGTTTATGAGTAGAGGTATAATTGTTAATGGGATATTTGACATTTACTTTGAGATCAGGTTCATATTGTTTCTTTGGAATACCCCTATTTGATCTTGGTGGTAACCTAGAGGGCAAAGGATTATTTGAGAGAGAGTCATCAAATACTTGAGGTCCACTATCATCTTGAACATTCTGAGAAGGAGACTCTTCGGTTAATGGTGTTAACATAATTTCTTCCAATGCATCTTCGTCATCTTCCAATAGCACATCATTCTCAGATAAACTCGGCAAGTCTGGAGCTTGTATACTTGAGCTTTTTCATCCTGTTGATAAATTATGGGTTGATGTGTATTCAGTTTTCCTTCTATAGCCTTTAATTCTAAGAACTCCGTATCTCCTATTGAAATTCCAATTTCATTATTTTTTGCATTCAGCTCAGGCTCATCATTGAGTTCTCCCCTTAAGGAGATGAGCTAGAAACTTTACCTGTGTAGTATGGTTCAGTTGCTCAGGCTCATCACTTGAGTTCTCCCCTTGAGGAGATGAGCTAGAAACTTTACCTGTGTAGTATGGTTCAGTTTCATGGAAGGAGACATCCAAAGTAACATGCAATTTTTTATTTTGTGGATCATAACATCGGTAGCCCTTCTGAAAATCTGAGTATCTAACAAAAACACATCGTTTTGCACAAGGATCCAATTTGCTTCGTAAGGCTTTAGGGATATGAACATATGTTGTACACCCAAAGACTCTAGGTTTAAGGTTCAGTAGATGTAGGATAGAGCAAAAAAATTGTAACTTTTGTTATGGAGTTTAGAAGTTAATAACTCGAGAAGGGACTCGAATGATAAGATAAACTATAGACTTGATCGCCTCCCCCCAATAAAAACGTGGCATGTTCATACCAAAGAGAGATGCACGTACCACCTCCATAATTTGCCTATTCTTCCTTTTTGCCAACCCATTCTGTTGTGGTGTGTACGTACAAGAAGTATGGTGTCGTATTCCCAGCTGGTTAAGATATTATCCAAAGTAAGCATCAACAAATTCCATTACATTGTCAGACTGCCAAATTTGAATTTGTTGTTGATATTGTGTATGAACCACAGTGTAGAATTCCTTGAATGCCATACATGCATCACTCCTCTTATGAAGCAAAGATACCCATGTGAACCTAGTACATTCATCTATAAAAGTAATAAAATAATGAGCCTATGAAATGAATGGCACCCTTGCAGGTCCCCAAATATCAGAATGTATAACAACAAATGGTTGTGAGCATTTATTCAAACTTGCCAAATAAGGAAATCGATGGTTTTTCGCTAACTCACATACATCACATCTAAAATCTTAAATATCTAAATCAGAGAACAAATTTGGTTGAAGTTTCTTAAGGTCGCCAAAAGAAATGTGACCTAGCCTCCTATGCCATAGCCAGATGCTTGCGCGAGTCTTCTTAACCCCACTTGTTTGAACCGCGTGGCTAAATTTCTGTTCCCCATCTTTAGTTAATTCCAAGTAGTAGAGCTCGTGTCGTTTAACACCATAACCAAGAGTCCTCCGAGTTAGAATGTCCTAAAAAACACAAAATAAAGGTCAAAAAGTTACAGTACAATTGAGAGATAAGGTAATTTTGTTTACGGATAAAAGATTGAACTGAAGTGTGGGAACAATTAAGATAGTATCAAGTGTCAAGTTATTGGATAGAACAACTGGTCCCTCCCCTGTAATAGGAGAAATGCTTCCATTTGCAGTGGAGATGTCGAACTGAGTAGATTGTTGAATTGTTTGTAATTTGTTAGGATCATTAGTCATATGATATGTTGCCCCCGTATCAATAATCCAAGTGCTATTCTTAGCAGTGACAGATAGTACATCCACCTTACTAGAAATACCTGGTTGAGCCATGTTATTTCGTATCCCCTTGCATCACCATTGCTGCTTTGCTATTGATGTTCTTCCTCAGCTTCTTTGAGAAATCCCACCAGTCTGGATACCCAACAATCTCATAGCATCGTTGTTTCGAATGTCCTGTCTCACCATAATGACTACAAACAAAGTTATTTGTTTTTTCTGATGGCACGTTATTTCGCCCTTTGTTTTGATGAACCACCATGGCAGAGCTTTCAGGGACTGGCCGAGAATTTCCCATAGTTTGCCTCTATTGAGCATCTCTTCGTACATACGCATATGTACTTTCCAAATCCAGCTTTGGATCTTTTCATAGAATCTCACCACGAACTTGGTTAAATTCTACATCAAGACCACTTAGGAAAATATGAACTCGCAGCCTCGCTATCATAGAATGCACATGAACAATTCCTACAACTCCTTCTTTGTTTGTGACAGTCCGATGATCAATTTCTTGAAAAATTGCAACCAGTTCATTGTAATAGGTGGATAAAGGTTGACCATTTTGTTTGGTGGTGAAGGATTTTTGATTCAGTTCAAACAATTAGGTCTCATCCGATCCATCATAGAAGGTTTTCGCAATAGCTTCCCGTATTTCCTTAGCAATGGCTAATCGAATAAATCGCTGCATCAGATAGGAGTTCATCGAATCAATAAGCCAGCTCTTAACTTTGTTGTTGTCAGTAACCCATGCCGCATAGCCAGGATCATTGGGTGCTGGTTTCATTATTTCACCTGTGAGATATCCAATTTTGTTTTGTGCTTCAATGCGCATCTCTATCAACTGTTACCATAGAGGAAAATTTGTTTCATCAAGAACAATACTGGTGGGAAAAACGTTGTTGTCTTGTTGAACTATGATTGATGGTGGCGGGTTGTATAATGCATTTGAAATTGTAGGGTTTGGATTCATGGGTGTGGTTGGAGTACGAGTGGCTGTGGAGCTTTGATCTTCCATTCAGATTGAAAGAAAGGAAAAAAGGATTCAATACGAATTACGATGCGGCTTTAATTCGTTCGTTATTTGCATCAAACACGCTGTGATACCATGATGAGAAGAGGGAACTGAAAAGGAAGTTTCGGTGAAGAATTTCTATTGTTTTACTTTTTCTCATCACAAAGCATATATATATATGTATTTGCGATGAAACTACTCCACCTATATACAAGGCAATACATATACACAAGATAAGAAAATTATTCTCACTGATTATGGATCCCTATAATCATGCTCTACTGTAATCTTGGGATTTGACTCGATCTCTCATGCCGTTACTCCTGTGATCACGCCAACACTTATTTTTAACACTAGAACTACAATAACAATGTGATAGTGAATACGTAAATCTTGAAACTAAGAGTCCCAGATAGGACCAAAGGCTGCGATTCCTGCAGCTTTGCAAGCATTGACAACGTCTCTGCTTCCTTCAGGATTGCTCGTAACTATAACTACCTGAGCTCCCCAGTTTTCAGCCGTCTCAACACTCATCTCGGACACATTAGGCCTTCCTAGAACTGCAGTATCGTGCACAATGACCTTGTCTTTGGGATGACCGCTCATCATCTCCTGAATTTCTTTGCCGAAATTTTGTTCAATTCCTTTAGCCACCCACAGGAAGCACACTTCAGCCCGGCCTGGTTGCAGAATAAATGACAAGAACACGCATATACCTGAACCCGTTGCCACCACCAATGCCCTTTCATACATGTTCATCAGATACGGTAAGCCCGCAAAATGTACCCGTCTCACCCATAGGTGGCTTGGCGGGTTTGAGACTAAAGATTTGGTGAAGTCACCGACTGCACCAGCAAGCATCATGTGCCCTGTTTTTCCATCGGAAATGATGCCAAAAGCATGCCATTCTGACAATGGAGAAGGGCTAATCCTCCCCAATATGCCAGGTTTAACTCCACCCTCGAATTCTATTATGGAGGCATGACCAGAAGGAGAAGATATTTTGACAGGTACACGTCCGATTGTTGCCCATGGGATTATGATTAGAACTGTGATTGCTACCGTGAACCAAAACTCTTGTTGCTTAATCAACTTGGATCCTAGCTTACCGTTGTAAGATTTAATTTTAGGGTCATAACAGATAGTGAGCATGATAAAGGCCCATAGTAGTCCAAGAGCTGCCCATCCAGCAAACCTGTGAGTCCTCTCGAATACGTTATGATGTAGATGTCGAATGAGAGGAAATGCAGCCAAACAAGATACGCAAAGAAGTGACAGAATTGTGGAAGCCACACCTATGATAGCTGGAGAAGTGTTGTCCCCATCGATGAGTGTAAGGACCAAGGCATAAGTCATCCAGGCAATGGACGATATCCCACAACCGCTATGGATACCACCAACAGACTGAAGAAGAGATGTGATTGCAGTTTTGATTGGCAAAGGAACCCAAGACCTTCCAAATATCTTCACCGAAAGCCAGAAAGCAACTCGTAAGAAAGCCTCACTCCTGCAGAGAGTCAGTGCAAAAATGTTGGCTATGGAGAAAAGGGCAGCCCTGTTCCTTGCATATGGTAATTTTCCCGCAGCCGCAAGTGCCAAGCATATAATGTTCAACGCGAAGCAAACAACAAATAGTCGCTTGTATACCGTGAATAGTCCCTGATCCAGTAGGATGATTGACAATCTTGATGACGGTTCTTGCTTTCTTGCAACCTCTGTGCGCTTGCTACCAGCAGACGGTACTATCGATGTAGCACTAGCGTCCTCCTTGCCGACAGATTCGGCTCCTCCTTCTACTCTTCCAAAAATGAACTCATCTTCTTGGTGTTCCTCATCGGACTCAAGATCACAGAAATGGATGCTGCCTTTACTAGAAAGCCTTTGCAAGTCGGCAAACAAAGCATTAGAGATCATTCGATGAAGCAATGGGACTGCATTGGGCTTAGAGACTGAAAATGGATCAGCCCGACGTCCAGTGGCCTCAAAGGCCACTCCTCTGCAGCTTGTAAACCTTACTGGTTGATCCTGCTGCTGCATTTCTCTTTTTTTGTTCTTGCTCCAGAACCGTGGCTTGCCTGCTAGCTAGCTGTGATTTCTATCAACTCATACGTTCCGTTATATAGGCTTGGAAAGACTAAAGAGCAGCCCGGGCCGGCAGTTTCATTTTGTGTAATTGCTAGTTTGCTTTAGATTTCTAGTGTTAGACAATTTTAGGTAAAAACAAGTAGACCCGGTTTTGAGAAGTTTTCTATTTACCCATTTGACAAACTAATACTTCCCAAGGAAACACGAGACTTCTATAATTTGAATTTCCTCCTTACTAATCTCCATCCCTGTCCTTACAAATTTGAATTGTTGAAATTAAGGGCATTGGCCTTGTCTTAGCCACTAACTTAATTGTCTTTTCTCCTCGGATGTGTTGCGTTAACATGCGAAATGACAGATGCTTCAATGACGTACAACTACGATTAAGGTTCTAGGTCATCACGTCAGTTCCTAAAAGCACTGTTGGAGTGATTGAATATTTACGGTATCACGATTGTATTAATCAACGCCTCAGTTGATCTTAACGAGTCTCGTCATCACATAGGTCATAAAGTTTACTTCAATGTCTAATTTTGATTTTATTATTTAAAAATTATCGTATAATTATTTACATATAAATAAGCACTAACGTGTGTCAATATTCAAATAAATTATACAAATGAAAATCATTAATAACGAAAAGTATTAAGAACATCATATGTATCAGCTGTTATTGTTGCTAATGTCACTCAATAACATATGTATATATGGGCGTGCGTGTGTATACATACGACAAGGATTTAGGTAAGGTTGATTTGAAGCATGCATTGATGAAAGAAGACAGAAAATATTTGAGTTGAAGCATGAATTAAGGGGTTACAGAGGACAATGGGCACTGATCTATAAGGTGGGACAGTTGTCAGTGTTAAAATAATGAAGGAGAGTTTCAGGAAAAATAAATGAAATGGCACCAATATGAAAATTATGTCTGATGTTGGTCATATAAACGAGTAGCACTTTGAATAAACAGAATAAAATTAGCACAGATGTTAAAATGTCACTACAAGAAAACAGTAAAATTGGTGATGTTTACAATGTCACAAAATCTATATAAAAAAAAAGGTCACATGATACAATATCCGACATTTTAATAAATGTCACAAAAAATTTTGTAGAATGTAGTGTAGGTAAAAAGTTTGTGCGACGTTTTTTGTAAAACATCACAAAAAACATGGACATTCGGCGATGTTTTAAAAACTTCACTGAAAAATTGGTCTTTCCGCGACGTTTTCTGGAACGTTGCGGAAAGTCACATTCCACTACGTTTCTTAGTCACATTCCACGATGTTTCCAAAAACATCGCAGAAAGTCGCATTCTACAACTTTTTTGTCGAAACATCGCAGATAGTATTTTTTAATTATTGTTTTTTATTTTGAAAATCATTTTAATTTAATATTTTTTAATTTTAATAAATATAAATCTTATTTGTTTAATAACTATTTGATATTATTTATGAATTTTATTTATCTAATAATTCTTCAAATTTTTTAGTATTTCATTAATTTTAATAATTATTTATGTATCATAAGAATTTCATACCTACAGACAATCTATTATTTAATTGTAATTCACAAACATGTCATAATATACTAATTAATGTCAAAAGTACGTCATAATGTATAGTATAGTCATAAGTATAGAATATATCAATATGAGTACATATATCTAACCTAAACGAATATTATGTATAGAACATAAAAGTTCCAATAACTTTTTTTGCTATTCACATTCAATTCTTTGTTGTTCGACTTCGATAGTTAGTCGATCCTGCATTTACTCAACTTTTTTATTTAATTCATCGACTTGAGACTGTAACTCCTGATTAACCTTCTTCGACTCTTCTACTTTGTCTCGAATTCTCTTTTTGATCGAAATCTTCCCTTGTGGTCGAGGCCCAACTCCTATGCCAACATAATCTAATCTAGTTCCCAAGTCATTATCGCACACTTTATCTTCTATCATCGGACGACCTTGTTCTATTGAATCTGCCAATTCCTTACACATTAATGCCTGAAAAATTAAGAATTAATTAGATACACAGTCTCATTTAAGAAATATTTGTAAATGAACTATGTACTCACACATTTTTCTCTGTATTTGGTAGTTGTCCATTGACCTTTACTTTCATTATAATGAGTGTGATACTATAGCTTCATCTAGTCACACTCTTCTCCATCTTTGTCACTCTGTTGTGTAGAAATATATTACTAGTAATATTTATTATAAATTTTGAAATGTCAATCAAAGTAAAATATAATTAAAAAGATAATAACTCACAATCTCATGCTGTATCACTACAAAGACCTTGGAGTCGGAGTTTGGTCGACATTTGACCTGAGTCCTAGCCAATTTGACTTTTTCAGTTTTTTTCTAATCATAAACGTAACAAAATCTATTTTAACATCTATAAATCACAATTTATAAATACTAAAATATAAGCAGTTGTCAATAAAGATGTGAAATTAAGTTTTGTGATCAAATTAAGCAACCTTTGTAGCTGATTGCTTCCAATATTCGCATAAATCCTTCTACTCTACCACTGTCAGATTATGCAGCTTAACATCCTTTCCGTGCTTGGCATAATACTTTTTTAAATGAAATCTTTGATCTTTAGACCTTAAAGAAAGAAACTTGTTGACAGCAGCATGTATTTCGTTGTCTGTCCTCATTCCTTTGACTTCCAAATTTTGCTACAAAAAAATTATAAATTATTAGCCAAAGTTTTAGGCATATGAAAAACATGTACAAATTAGATAGTTTTATAATACTTACGTCTAACTTATCAAATGCAATGTTCAACTCCTCGTTAGTTTTTTTTTCCATTTTGTTCTTACAGTTAAGGAAGTTCGGGATACCACACCAATCTCACTCAATAATTTGGCAGACTGTATGGAGTTGGTTGGTCGTCCTTTAGTAGGGGAGATCTCTATCTCCAATCTCTTACTTATCGCCTTCTTAATCTTTTTCAATCCGTTTCCTTTCGTGACACCACTTGTCTTTTTCAGATCAGTCGTGGATCCCAAAATATAGCAAAGGAATATTTTAGAATAAGCATATAACATACTCTTAATTGGTTAGATAAACAAAATTATTAAACTTATATGTTTCACCAATGTAATGTGAAAGATCATACTTGCAGTGCATGCAAAGGTAGCACTAATATTGGGAAGGGGACTTGTGTCCATTACTAATAGCTGATTATAAGGAGCTAGCGGCATCTCTTAAGAAGTTGATGGAGAACTAATATTGCGTCGCATATTCAAAAGTTGTAGACACTTATCTCTAGGATGAGTAATAGACGCAAATATGACATCTCTTGTTGTTAGAGTAGGCTCACAATGTGCAGATCCGTGATCTTTTGGCTGTGTAAGAGCAGATGGCTCATCAGCTACACTTCTAAGAAGATGACGGTACCACGACTACAGTTGTGTCAGTACTAAGATGCTTGGTGCAACCTTATTCTTTTTCTTGGGTAGACCAGGTCCTATGTGAATCACCTGCATTGAATTCGACATTAGATTTCAAGAGATACATATAAACCAATTCAAACTTAAAAATTGACTTTTTATATTAACTTTAAAATTCTCTTAAAATCTGCATATAAAAATGAAGAGAAAACAACAAAGGTTCAATTGCCTAAAAAGAATTTATTACATTTAATTTTCAACATAATAGTTTATATTTCCAATTTCATCTTAAATACTGTTGAACTCATAATCAAACAGAGTTTGTACTTCTGATTGTAAAAGTTTAAGGATAAAATACTCCAAGACTAATATACTTCAACTATTCATGTTTTTAAAACATCTTTTTTCACTGTTCACATCATGATTATAGGGCATAAATATCAACTCAAGCATATATATCTATCAGTAAACACTTGACAGAAGTTTAATTACATTTACCAGCTATAAGGTTTAAATCATTTATCTTTTATGATATATTAAACATGCTTTTGATTCACGACACTAAGATCATAATGAGGTAATAATACTTTTAAGATACTTTTTCATTCTTTGATGCATTATAGTCACAATAAATAGTAACTATGATTAGATTTGCTGTCCAATGTGTGGGGAAATCGTTGTCATGATATAACAAGTGATTGTAATAACCAATGCAATACAATAAAAATAATGATAAACCCATGCAATAAATAAATACATAAGGAGCATGCAACTATTGTACTACATATAGGAGCTTGTGAGGTCTTTTTTTCTTTACCATGTTGATTGCATTTTCTGTTCTTCATGAATACCATCAGTATTCCCTAGTCATTATTTCGACACTGTATACCTAGAGGAGTTTATATTTGTAACAACCCATTCCCATCTGAAATATGCACGTGCGTCCATCGAATACACGTGTACATGCCTGACAGAAATGACATGTTAACTATCTCACCTTCATTATACATAACATGGCATCATAAACTAAACCATCAATCACACAATTGCTAAAATCCAAAATGTTATCATATTACATCAAAAACCATAATTTACATTGTTTCATATAATACAATATCATCCATGTTTATAAAATATTGTCCTATGAACATAAGCAACTTAGTACACACTAAATACTATAAACTCGAAAGAAACAACTATGTCCTCAATCCCAGCTGACTGACCTTTGAGCCAAATCTGATTCTAATAGTTGCACAAAATATTTTTCTACAAAGTCTTAGAAGCTAGGTCATCTCACTCTCGAACCTGAAAAGCAACAGTGCAATTTTGATGAGTTTTGCAAACTCAGCAGAGTAACCATCCTCGATGGTTCATTCATGTCATAAAATAAGATCAATTATGTATGTAATCACACAGTTCAAATCCATTTGACAAGTATCAAATACTATCACAAATAAATCATTTCTCAGTTAAACAATTCAATCATATAATGACATTCATACAACTTTGCAAATCATTCAATGAATTCAAATTATATGTGGATGCAATATGTATGAGACTCACATTCATTTTTATATTATTGTGATAGTGTGCTTTTACAGTATCCTGAATTATCGGGCTCAGTCAATCAGTTTGTGATTTATTGATCATAGTAAGCCATAGGCTCGAACCACATATGCGGGAGCTTAAAGCTCTTATCAGTAATAGTATCAGTAGCAATAATAGTCACAACTCCTTTATATTACATGCATTGGAATGAAGTGCATGCCACAATTCAGCCATCAAATTTAATCACTTTCATTTGCATATAATATAGCAGTATATCAATCACAGTATCAATTACAATAATAGTCACAGTAGCAGTAATCATCGGACTAGGTCCGGTATTCAAGTTTTCAGTTGAGAACTAGAAAATCATTTAGGCAGATGCATTCACATTCAATCAGCACTTTCAATATCATTCTCATGCATCAAAACACCTCGAACAAATATTATCCAGAATCTAGTACACAATCAACACAATTCATTATAGTTCAATAAGATAACAATACAGTTCAATAATGTACAAAGCAATAGTGAGACCATCTTAGTTTACTCACAGTATGCTCCAAACAGCTATTGCCTTGAAGTCCCAGCAATGTCTGGATGTTGTCACTACAACAAATACATACAATCCGCGACGTTTTATTGAAAAAACGTCGCGAATTGTGAAGACTTTTCGTAACATTTAAAAATTTTCATGAAAATTTTAATTTTTTGTGACATTTTATGAAAATACCACAGATTTATAACACTTTTTGCGACATTTTATCAATAAAATGTCGCAGAACAGAAACCACGACATTTTATTGAAGAAAATGTCGCAGAAGACGTTTGTCTTTTGTTTAATTAACGCGCATTCATTTCCTTCTCTCTGCCTTCCTCCCACCTAAATGTAAGGCCTACCAGCGCCGCTCCTAGGACAATACAGTGAAATTCAACAAAGCTTAAACTAAACAAAACCAGCTGAAGCCAATACGGTGAAATTTAGAGGCATAAACCCTAACTTTCAAAACTAAACGCAAAACAAAAATCATCACAAAAAAAAAAGATTGAAATCACAAAAGAACCAAACCTCAGCTTCGAGTTTCGCAATATAAGATATAAGGGCTGCCTTGTCGTGCCTCTTAATGGATTCCTCATCAAAACCCGCTTCTTTGAGATGCTTCCAGATTGTATCGTCTGTGAGAGGGCTTCGCAACACCTTGACACCTTGCGTTAACAATGGAGGCCTACCTACATTCGCCATTTCCCACCAAAACCCTAAATTTGAAAATCAATCACACTGATGAAGGTTCAAGAAGAGCCAATTTCTTAGTTGTTGTGTTAATTGTTGTTACAAAAGGCTTCATTCGCCTAAACCCATATGCTACTGTCATTCGTCCGCCTCTGGCCATTTCTCTTCCCTGCATCTCTTCTCAGTCACCTCTAGGTTATCATCTTTTTTTGACTATCTAAAAGATCTAGTAGAGGTGCATGCAATGGCATCGAGTTTGTGTTCAAAGTTGAATAATTAGAATTGAGGTTTCTGTATTTTTTGTTCATATTGGCGTTTTTGCATTTTATGTACTTTATGGTTAAGCAATTCACGTTATCCATATTTGGAATAGGCAAATGTTCTCTTTTGAGACCAATAATGTAACATCCCATCACCGATGAGAAGGGTAAAATAGTAATTTGGGACGGGTTATGAGTGTGTAAACTAGTCTCGGCATGTTCATGCATAATATGGCCTC
>JANVCQ010000002.1:39276850-39293634 GCA_025531925.1 Erythroxylum plowmanianum
AGAGCTGTTCTTCGAAGGGATTTTGGTGTTCTCTACTCTAAGGAAAAACCAGAAGCTGACCATTGTGTGTGGAGTTTTACAAATCTGCGACGTTTTCATAAAACGTCATGAAATATTCGAACTTTTCGTGACGTTTAAAGTATTTACATTCAGTGACGTTTTATCAATAAAACGTCACGGATTGTGTTGTTTTCTTATAGTTTTTATATTTTTGAAAATCATCACTTAAGGGTCCACATTTTACAACGATTTGTAGAAAATTGTCACCGAAAATGCCTTGATTTGGTGCCAAAAGATCACCCTTTGGCAACGATTTTTCAAGAATTGTTGCCAAATGTGAAAAATAAGGGAAAAAAAAGAGAAAAAAAGATGGGGGAAAAAAAGAAAGAAGAAAATCACCTTAATGCTAGAGAGATCATATACACCTCATTAAACCCATTCTACTTAATTCGTACTCCATTAATAAGCAGGCTATATCAAGATGTCCATAAGTTAATTCAAGTCCAATTTAATTTCTTTTATAATTTGTAAAAGAAAAATAAATGATATCTCATACAAATATACCCCAATTTATAAATCAATTCATACAAGAATAAATGCTAGCATTTTTGTTACCTAAGCATATAAAAGTATCTAGTGACTGATGATATTGACAACTTGATTTATTAAGATGAAAATCAATGACATCATAATAGGAAAAGATCTAAATGAAAGTAACGATGATGATGACAGTTTGATCTATTAGGATGATTTTAGATTTTAATTCTCTAATGAAAAACAACTTCACAGTCCTCGATTCATACAAGAATAAATGCTATCATTTTTCTTACCTAAACACATAAAAGTATCTATTCACTGATGATATTGACAATTTGATTTGTTAAGATGAAAATCAATGACATCATAATAGAAAAAGATCTAAATGAAAGTAACGATGATCATGACAGTTTGATCTATTAGGATGATTTTAGATTTTAATTCTCTAATGAAAAACAACTTCATAGTCAATCTCCCAAGGGTTTAGGAACCTTCTAACAACTAACTCTAACCTTTAAAGAGAAAAAGATGTGAAATTTGTAAGGTCTCCAAAAGTTCTCCGAAAAAAATAGAAATTCTATGTATTAAATATGTTTTTAACCTCTATGGACACGATCTGGTCTATGATCATGGCCTAGTCTATGGATCCTCTTGTTTCCTCCAAGGAAGAGACATGGTCTCTAACACATCTGTGCCCTAATCCTTGGATCCTCATGTTTCTTTACCAACTAGCATATTTATAGCATAGTTGTGACTTAGGATGTATTGCTCCACAATTTTTCGTTAATGCAGCACGATCTTTCCCCCAGCCATATGCTAATTCATGTTTCTTTTTACACTTGATCCGTACGGGGCACAAACTGGCTCACAACCATGAAAAAGATTGTATTACTTTAAGAATTGCAATTTTCTTTTTTTGTAAATAGCCTCTAATTCTTGATAAATCTCATCTCAATATCAAATATGCGCAATTACTTCAAAATATATTAAAAACAAGTAAAATATGATAATTTTGAAAAACAAATCAAGCAAACATATGCATATTTCATGCACATCAATTAATAATATTAATTCAATTTAGTATGTTGACTAATTATTAATAAATATAATTATTAATTTAATATGATATTAAGTTAAGTTTTACTGATTTTATTTATTATATAATAGTGATAATTAATAAGATGATCAGTTTCGTATTTATATTTAATGATCCATAATTTTATGAATAACTAATAATTAATTTGGTTGCTTTTTACAATTAATTTGATTTCTTTTTACTATTAATAAATAAAATTAAAATTGTCCTATTATTTTATTGATTTATCATTACTTATATAAGTTTATATAAAATATTTAATATATATTTGAAATTTATTTTATTAATAATTGATAATATGTTAATCATATTTCATCAATAGCTAAAAATATATTAATCATTAAAATTTGATATTAAATTATTTATTTTATTTATTTATTTATTATATAATAATTCTAAGACATTAGATGATTAATATGTTATAATAATTTATAAATATATAGCCATATTTTTTTGTTTGTTATTATATTGATAATGATAATTTTATTTATAAATAACTTACTTATACTGATTTATATTTATAATTAACTTATTTGCATATATTGATAAACTTATGAGTTTATAAATAATTTATTAATAATAATAGAGACATGAACAATTACTTATTACTTGTACCAAAACTATGGAATTGATAAGACCAAAAAAAAAGTTAATTAGTAATAACAAAACAATGATCAATCGGCCTAATTAGTAGTAAAATTAAGGAACTTGCAAAGCTAGGAAATTAACATGTGAAAGTACCATTAAAGCAAAAAGATGCAGTAGATACTGGTAGTGAACTTTGGCGTTGGAGCAACAAACATAACACACATATATACGACTCATAACGTTCATAGAATAACATTTTCTTTGTTTACTAAGTCACTAATAGCATAGCCACCATATATATGTGTATATATATATACTCTAAAAGACTGTAAGTTGATTTTAGACGCAGTTTATTTGAGTTATTACCAGCTTCGTATCCCACTTCGTATCTACTAGTAATGTTCTTAAACAATTAATAGTAGAAGTGGAGCCTTCCAGCCCTACAATGGTCAGCAACGGTGCTATTTGATGCGAACCAGCATAGACTGAATCTACTTATGAGTCCCAAATAGGACCGAAGGCTGCGATTCCTGCGCTTTTACAAGCGTTGACCACGTCCCTGCTTCCTTCAGGATTGCTCGTCACTATTACTACTTCGGCTCCCCAATTCCTGGCCGTGTCAACGCTCATTTGAGAGACATTAGGTCTTCCCAGCACTGCGGTGTCGTGTACAATTACCTTATCTTTGGGGTGTCCACTCATCATCTCCTTAATTTCTTTACCGAAATTTTGTTCTATCCCTTTAGCAACCCACAACACGCACACATCAGCTCTGCATGGCTGCAAAAGAAAGGACAAGAACACGCATATACCCGAACCTGTTGCCACCAACAGTACCCTATCATACATGTTCACCAGGTAAGGCAAGCCAGCAAAGTGCACTTGCCTGACCCACAAGTGGCTTGGTGGATTTGAGACTAACGACTTCGTAAAGTCACCTACTGCACCAGCAAGCATCATATGCTCAGTTTTTGCATCAGAAATAATACCGAATGCATGCCATTCGGACATGGGTGAAGGGCTTATCCTTCCCAATATACCAGCTTTAACTCCACCCTCAAATCTTATTAGAGAGGCATGACCTGAAGGTGACGATATTTTGACGGACACACGCCTGACGGTTATCCATGGAATTATGATTAGTAATGTGATGGCTACTGTGAACCAAAACTCTTGTTGTTTGATCAACCTGCTTCCTAAGTTGTTGCTGTAAGTTTTGGTCTTGGGGTCGTAAGAGATTGTTAGTATGATAAAGGCCCATAAGAGCCCTAGAGCCGTCCAACCAGCAAACCTGTGAGTCCTTTCGAATACGTTGTGATGTAGGTGTCTGACCAAGGGGAAAGCGGCCAAAGAAGATAGGCAAAGAAGAGAAAGAATTGCAGAGGCCACACCTATGATCTCTGAGGAAGTGTTATCCCTGTCCTTGAGGGTGAGGACTAATGCATATATGAGCCATGCAATGGATGAAATTCCACAGCCACTATGAATCCCACCGACACTTTGAAGAAGGGATGTGGTGGCTGTTTTGATTGGCAGAGGGACCCAAGACCTTCCCAGGAGCTTGACTGCGAGCCAGAAAACAACTCGCAAGAAGGCTTCACTTCTGCAGAGTGTCAAAGCAAGAATGTTGGCTATGGAGAAAAGGGCAGCCCTGTTTCTTGCGTAAGGGAATTTTCCAGTAGCTGCAAGAACCAGGCCAGTTAAGTTCAGCGTCAAGCAAACTACAAAAAGCCGCTTATATACCGTGAACAGTCCCTGATCGAGTAAGATTATTGACAATCTTGATTCTTTCTTTGGAGAAGTTTTCGGGGGTTGCTCTCGTTTGCTAGCACATGGGAGCATAGGACTCGCTCCCTTGTTCTCCTTCAGGATTACCACATCTTCATCACCTTCTTCCAATCTTGTTAACATCATGTCATCTTCATGACCATCTTCATCATCAAGGTCCAGATCACAGAAATGGCTACTGGAACTACTTGCGGTCCTGGGCATGGAAGAAGGGTAAACTCTAGATGACGAGTTACTCTGCATCCAGTCGATCCAAAATAGACTGCTCACAGGTGGCTCAACTTTGGATGCTGGTGTTGCGACGGCATATGGATCTGGATGAGGTTTGACCTCGAAGGCCACACCTCTGCAGCTGGAAAACCTGACTGGGCCTTCCATGTTATTATCAGTACTAATTCAAATAAAGATATGAGGATACAAGTAGGATAGAGAAGTTCTAGAGAAGAGGGTTTTAGATTTGTGTAGTGGGAAGAGAAGCTGGTGCCTTTTATAGGAGTTGGTAGTTGGGAATGAGAACCCGACTTGCATTGTATTGGCATAGTGTTGACTTGGTCATTGCCCCCACAGGTTAACATGGCTACTGAACTTAAAGCAATGCCTAATTTATAATTTATGTGAATCAGCAAAGAATGTCTTCATCAAAATACAATGACGGAACAATTAATTCTTTAAGTATGTCAAACAATATATATTTAATTATAATATATTTTTGTATGATCGTTTTAATTATCCATTAACAAGACTTGTTAGCTTTTTTTTAACAAGACTTGTTAGCATTCCCAAGACACCAATTATTTTTAATAACTTCCAAATACTCAAATCAGATATTTTATTATCCTGTCATTCTTATAGGTATTAAAATGTTGTATTCTTCGACATTAATTTTACTAATGAAACTCAGACTGGTTTACACTTTCTTTCCAAACAGATTGGACCGACGAATTCGATTGTTATTCTATGGCACGCGTTTGTGCGCGATGGTGGTCAATTAATGTCTTAAATGAATATGAAAGCGGACTCCCAAAGTCAGTGGGAAAGCTTTGGGGAGAGGGAGACTCTCGATCTCAATAATTGTATAAGATAAACGCGTGCATCCAAATTGCAAATCCCTAATTCATTTCCAAATTCCAATTGTTTGTAATAAAACTAAATAGCGTAAGTTGCATATATTATGATCTATTCCATTCAAATCGAATGCGCTGTTGACCTCGTCTGCCGACATGCCTGAGTTACAGAAATTAATGCACGTTATTGCCAGAATCATTATATGATTTTGCTTCATTGATATCATTCTGTAGTTTATTATGGAAGACGATGATTATAGTACTTAAAGAGTTTCTTAATGCACAATTTGAAATGAAGATTTTGTATCACTTAACAATTCGTTTCCTATTCCGAAAATATTACTACTTATACTTCTGTTTGTTTTTTTCTCTCTCAACCTTCCCATCTTGTATCACGTAATAGGTTGTTGACACTATATTTGTATATATACATACATATATATATCCAGACATATATATGCATATATATGTATACATACATACATACATACATACATACACACATACATACATACATACATACACACATACATACATACATACATACATATATATATATATATATATATATATATATATTTTTTTTTTTTTTTTTTTTTTTGTGTGTGTGTGTGTGTCTTCTTAACAATAGATTATTCTTAAATATTAGCTTATTGTAGGGTCATTCTTAATGTTTTATTGGCCTTTGACAAAGTAAAAAGAAGAGTTCCAATAAATTAGTAATATAAAAATATGTAAACTTTAAAAACATATTTTTATTATTAAAATTTAAAATTCAATATAAATGTCTCAAGTTATAAGTATTGTAAAAATCGACTAGATTAGAGCAAGTTTGCAGCTAAATATGACTGAAAGAATAGTAATGAACAAGAAAATTTTACGTGAAAAACTCTTAAATTAGGATAAAAACTACGGGCAAGAAAAAAAAATTTTACTATAACATTTAGGAGTACAACCTCTCTCAATTTTACAATGAAAAACACTAAATATCTCACCAAATAGGTAAAACACTCTTTAAACTTTTGTGAGGATTTAACAGAATAAGAAATTTCTGGGATATTAGAAAACTAATATGGGAAAGCCTATTTATAAGCCTCCCACTAGCTGGGGGACAAACTGTCCACAATTGGCCTCCTTTTTCTTTCTTCCTACTATTCCTGACTTTATGCAGTCAGCTACCTTCTTTATTAACTTTGGTGCAGTCGATAGTAACAATCTCCCACTGAAAATTTGATTGAGAGTCAATAACTTTGGTGCAGCTGACTACAGTTTTGAAACCCAACTCACAGCTCCTCTAGTTACTATAAAAACATATCCTATAGTAGATTTACTTTTATCAATATCATCTACATAATCAGCATCAAGATATCCTTTGACAGCTAAACTTGATCCTCCATAACATAATGCAACATCTGAGGTTCCCTTGATATATCTGAAAATTCTCTTAACAGTATTCTAATGCTCTCGACCAGGATTCACCATGTATCGACTAACTACTCCTACTGCATGTGCAATGTCTAGTCTTGTATAAATCATAACGAATATTAAACTTTCTACTGCTGATGCATACAGTACTCAAGACTTCTTCATCCTTTCTTCTTCATTGCTAGGACTCATATTTGAGGGTAACTTGAAATTAACAGGAAGAGATGTATAAATTGATTTACAATCTTGCATGTTAAATCATCGTAAGATCTTCTTCAAATAATTCTTCTAAAAAAGACAAATCTTCCTATTATTTCTGTCTCGATGAATTTGCATCCTTAGAATTTTGTTTGTTGATCCCAAGTCCTTCATTTCAAATTCCTTAGCCAACTGTGCCTTCAATTCTTTGATACGATCATTGTTGAGGCATGTTACCAACATGTCATTTACATACAACAACAAGACTATAAAATAATCTTCTTAAACCTCTTGAAATATGAACAAGGGTTTTTATTCAGTCTGCTATATCAAAGGCTCATGATGAAAGAATAAAATCTCTTATACCAACACCTCGGTGCCTGCTTTAAATCATACAGAAATTTGTTTAACCAGTAAACTAAGTTCTTTTTCAATTTTTCTTCAAAATCTTTTGGCTAGAGCATACAAATTTGTTCTTCAAGATCTCCGTGAAGAAATGTAGTTTTTACATCTAACTGCTCAAGATGCAAGTCAAATGTAGCACACATCGCAAGACTACTTGAACTGTAGTAGTCGAACCACAGTGGAAAATATTTCATTGAAGTCAATTCCTTCCTTTTGAGCATATCTTTTTACCACCAATCTAGCACGATATCGCTCTACTTGATCGTCACCACGCCGTTTGATCTTGTAAACTCATTTATTGCCAATAGGCTTTCTTCCTTGTGGAAGTGATTCCAACTGTCTTATTCTTATGCAGAGCTTCAATTTCTTCTTGCATCGTTGCCATCCACTAAGATGCATCTGAACTATTCATTGCTTCTTAAAGAGTTGATGGCTCTCTGTCCTCAGTTAAAAGACAGTATGCAATATTGCTCTTCATAATATAATATGAGTGCCAGCTCGGTGCTCTTCTTATGCAAGTTGATCTTCGAGTATCTGAAACATCAGATTCAACTAGCTCTTACTCCTCGTGCTCTAGTGCAGCTTCAGAAGAATCATTTTGATCAAATTCCCTTTCCACTTGTACTGTTGTAGTCTCTGAATTATCTTTTGAAGTGCTAATATCTTCTATTTGCTCTTGATCATTATCTTCCAAGAAAATAACATCTCTGCTGATAACAATCTTGTGAGCAGTGGGATCCTATAGACGATGCCCCTTTACTTCTTCAACATATCCCAAGAAAATACATCTTCTGAATTTTAGATCTAACTTTGTAATTTCTTGGGCATTAAACATCACATAGGTAGGACTTCTAAATATATGGAGGTTATAATCCACTAGTTTACCAGTCCACATCTCCATTGGCATCTTCAACTCAATTGTAGTTGATGGAACTCAATTTACCACATAACAGGTGATATTGACTGCTTCTGCCTAGAATTTCTTATCTAAGCATGCAGTTCTCAACATTTGATGCCTTTTTTCTTGCAGAATTTAACAAATTATTTATCAATATATTCGCCTCCATTATCTGAGCACAAACACTTGATCTTCTTATCAAATTCGAGTTCCAACCATGCTTTGTAAATCTAAAATTTGAATCTACATCTACCTTTCTCTTAATAAGAAACACCCAACATCTTCTTGAATAATCATCAATGAATGATACAAAGAAATTTGCTCCTCTTAGGGACGTAACTGGTGCTTACCATACATCAAAGTGAATCAATTCTAGAATTTCTTTGCTTTTGAACTTTGATGTGTTAAACTTCAATTGATGCTGCTTACTCATAATACAATGCTCACAGAAGGGTAGTGATACCTTTGTGAGACTTGGAAGTGGATTCTTCTCTACAAGTATCTTCATTCTTTGTTCTGACATGTGTCCAAGCTGTTTATTCCATGCCATTGTAGATTTGTCATCTATACTAGTCACCGCAATAGATGTCTCTCCTTCTTGCGAAGTTACTCCCTTCAACATATATAGATTTGCAACAATCTTCTCCATTTTGATAAATAGCAGCGCTCCTTTAATCACTTGATTGATTTTATTTTGAATCTCAAATCTGAAACCGCATTTGGTTGTCCTACAAACAACAAATTCTTCTTCAAGCCCTCTATATGTCACACTTTTTCAATAGTTTGAGTTTTCCCATCATACATCTTCAACTTGATGGTGCCGATACTAGTGATCTTTAGAGCTTGATTATTATAGTTGTACACGGATCTCCCAGAGACAAATTTATACTGATGGAACCATTCTCTTCGAGAGGTCATATGAAAAGTAGCTACTGAATCAAGAAGCCATATATCAATAAATCTTCTGTTTTCTCTAATTGTCATTGCCGCTTCACAGACCATTGCACCTCCATCATCTAAAGTATTTGTCGTATTTCTTAAGGAATATAATCTTTCTTATTCAGATCTTCTTTAGGTGCCCTTTCTTGCCACAATTGTAGTACTTGAAATTCTTCTTACTCCTGGTTTTTGATCTACCATGATTATGACTCCCACTTAGGCCACGTTCCATTGATCCTCCTCTCGTCACGGACAAGACCTTTGCTTGTTGCGAATTTGCCAGCTTGTTTTTCTTACTTTTGTGTCGACTCTCTTCTTCTATAATAGTAGCTACAACATTGTCGAAGATTAGAGTGTCTATGTTGTTTGTTACATTGATGACGAGTTGATCATACTAATCTGGTAAACTTTGGAATAGAAGTTTCGCATATTCACTTGTCTCTAATGTGTGCCCCAATGATGTAAGTTGGGAAAGTATAGTATTTAAAGTATTTAATTACTCTGTCACTGAAGTGGATTTGACCATGCGTAGAGTGTATAGTTTCCTCTTTAGAAAAATTTTGTTGTGGAGTGACTTGACCTCGTATAATTTTGTGAGAAGATCTCAAATCTCTTTTGTCGTCGTCTTCTCCTCTATGCTTGATGATACCCCATCTGCTAGTGCCAGATGAAGATTTGCAATAGCATTCTCGTCCATCTCATTCCACTTATTATCAGTTGTGAACGTTGTCAACCTTTCGTCGATGGTTGCTAAATAGTTATCTTTTCTCAAGATAGCATTCATCTTCAACATTCACAATGAGAAATTACTCCCATTAAACTTTTCAATCTCAAATTTTGTTACTATTGCTTTTATCACAAACGAAATTTAGCTCATACTATTTCACATGAATAGTACCCGTATGTATGAATAGTTTCATATATGTGAATAGTATCATATGCGTATTTATAAATAGTACCGTACACGTGAATGGTACTATATACTTAAATTATAGTAACTGCACAATTTAATGAAAAATAAATGCATAAATAGTTGTCACCTTTTATGGTTATTGTTTACTAACTTTCACTGTGCTCACTTGAACTTCGAATGGATTACACCAAAAAATTCGCCATAATTTTCTCACCTCGCTCTGATACCACTTGTTCTAAAAATTAATTGAATTAGAGCAAGTTTGCAACAAAATAGGATTGAAGGAATAATAATAAACAGATAGATTTTATATAGAAAACTTCTAAGTTAGGGTAAAAACTATGGGAAAGAAAAAGAAATTTCACCATGAAATTTATAAGTACAACCTCTCTCTATTTTATAAAGAGAAACACTAATCTCTCACTAAAAAGGAAAAACACTCTTTAAACTTTTGTGGGGATTTAATAGAAGAAAAGATTTCTGAGATATTAGAAAACTAATATGGGAAGGCCTATTTATAGGCCTCCCATACGCGTACACCCAGCTATGGACAGATTGTCCACTGTCCACAACTGGCCTTCTTTTTATTGTTTCCTACTATTCCTTACTTTGTGTAGTCGATTGCCTTCTTTCTTGACTTTAGTGCAGTTGACAGCAACAATAAGTCCACATATTCAACCAAATAATAAATGATCACAACATCAGCAAATAGCATCTTGCAAATGTCAGCGGTAATAAAATCACTAAAAATAGTAACAGTAACAATAAAATAGCTGTAGCAGTAATCGAATAATAATGTCATATTGCAAAATATTAACAAAATTGCACTAATAAGCACACAGATGATCATGATTTACAAAAAATAATTTCTCTATGCATTTCTAGTTGCAAAATCGTTAATAATAGTATCAAGATCAATGTTGTTCAACATATCCTTTTTATTGTTTCCTACTATTCCTTACTCTGTGTAGTCGATTGCCTTCTTTCTTGACTTTAGTGCAGTTGACAGCAACAATAAGTTCACATATTCAACCAAATAATAAATGATTACAACATCAGCAGATAACATCTTGCAAATATCAGTGACAATAACATCACTAAAAATAGTAACAGTAACAATAAAATAGATGTAGCACTAATCGAATAATAATATCATATTGCAAAATATTAACAAAATTCCACTAATAAGCACACAGATGATCATGATTTATACAAAAAAAACAATTTCTCTATGCATTTCTAGTTGCAAAATCATTAATAATAGTATCAAGATCAATATTGTCCAACATATCCTTCTTGATACATAAAATACCTAAGTTATTCAACCTTTCTTGTGACACTAATGACCTTAAGTAAATTTTCAATAATTTTAACTTTGAAAAACTTCTCTCCACTAATGTTATAATCATAAGTATGGTCAATAGAATTTGATAAGCGATTGAAACATTTGGATAACATTCTGCACCTTTAACAAATTCAAAAGTTTCTACTGATGGCAGTAACACATTTGACAAAGTCATTTACAACACTTTTAAATCAAATAAAAGATAATTTAAATCCACATTTGACACAATATTATCATGAGAAAGAGTATTTGTAAAATTAATGCAACATTTTCTTAATTCATTATCATCTAACAGCTTAACTTGTTTGAATCAAATAAGAATCCAAAAATATTTTAAAATGTGGTCAATTATTCTAATCTATTCTTCATGAAGCAATTCCCATATCCACAACAACTGGAAAGTAACTCACTCCAAAAGAATCATCTACTGATTATATTTCTCCATCATGATCATTTTCATAAAAATGTCTTCTTATAATAATGCAACATCTAGTTAAAAATGTAGGCTCAACATTCATCTCATGTGCAAGAATTTTGGCAATATTCATGCTAAAGGCAAACTCTTCATTTCTATATTTCTCAAAAAATAACATCATACCTTCTTATTTTTCTATGGTAGTGTCCACACAATGATTTTGACTACAACTTTTTACTAACCAAACTTTCCACTTCACTCTTTAACTTGGCATCATTATGATATCTAGATAATTTCATTAAAGCTAATCTTATTTGAGGAGCTTGAAATCTAATAGCTTTGACACTTTTATTTGACTATCTTAATAAGTGTTAAATAATAATTTTATGGTTAAGCCTAAAACATTATCAAGTAAAACCTTCCACCTTTAAAGAGAACTTGAAAATAATGAATTTATGCATTTCACAACTTGAAAAATGAAACAGTTTTAACAAAAAAATGTGTCATATCACTAAGAGTAAGATTAAGATTATAATAAGCACATGGCATACGTAATGCTTTGGGATTTATTTCAAGTAATCACTTTTGAAACCCCTTAATGTTTTCCCTTTATATTAGAACCATTGTCATAAGATTAAGATTATAATAAGTACATGGCATACGTAATGCTTTGGGATTTATTTCAAGTAATCACTTTTGAAACCCCTTAGTATTTTCCCTTTATATTAGAACCATTGTCATAACCTTAATCCCTTACATTATGAACATTAAGATTAAGAGACTTAAATGCATTCAACAATTCATTGAAAAGTCTCAATCCAAATGTGTCATCCACCTTCAAGAACCCTAAAAAGTACTCCTCTATTTTTATTTTTTATTTGACATATTCACACATTGTACTAATAGACTCAATTGTTCTTGATAGATCAAACATGGGGTACAATTAAGAATAATAAAAATGTAATTTTCCTTTTAGATGATCCTTATGATAGAACTTCTAACACTATGGGTCAAAAGAGAAATCAACTCATTTTGAATTTTTTGACGAAGATAATGATGATGGATTTCATGAATTTGAATGCATCTAACATGATCTTACATTATCACATCAAACTCAGCAATAATCTCAATGAATCTAAAAAAATTACCATTACTATCTTGGTAAAGTTTCTTATTGGATCCTCAAAAAACCAAATTATATTTAGCAAGATATTTTACAACAGAAACTACTCTTATCAAAATTTGTGTCCAATGTTCTCTCTCCTTTACAATTTTTTGTTACAAATCTTTATCAATTGTTTGATTTTTGCTTAATCTTACTCTTAATTCAATCAAGGTCCTTATGATAGTCATATGCTCAACACTATTCTCTTGTCTTTGAATCTCTCACTAAGATGCTTCTGATCTTTAAATCCATCATTTACTAATGCACTTTGTTTTCTATTAGAATTGAACAACTTATAACAAAAACAATATAATATGTCTATATGTTTAGATTAAACCAACTATTTGTTATCTCTAATCTCTCCATTAATCAATTTTCTAGAATATAAGAATATGAAAAATGCCGAGAGGTATTGCCTAAAGGTATTTTTTAGAATATCTATTTTCAAAAGGAGAATTGATATATGTGAAGAAGTTATAACAATCTTATCATAAATACATATTTTAAAATAGATATGATAAGTCCGAGTATAGTTGAATTAAGTATATCTATTGTAAAAAAAGAGAATTTATTTTGCAAACAATAATAAAATTTTCAATGTAACTATATTATAATAAATTAAATATAAAATTAATTGAGTAAATAATTTATTTTTAATTTTATATTATTTTATTAATAATGTTTTTTATATTTTATTAAAATTAATATTTTAAAAAATACTATATTATAATATAATCAAAATTTAAATTAATTGCAACCATTATTTTTGTTTCCGTCAAAGTTATCTCACCCACAAAATATGAATTCATGAAAAAATAAAACAAAATTTAGTGAATTGATTATTAAGTATTATTGTATTTTTCACATTGTTTTTTTAGAAAAGATGAATTAAATTAATTCATAAAAGGCATAACAGAAGTACAAGTACAAATCAACTTGTAAAATACAAGGGTAAAGTGACCGATAGCAAATAGAGAGGATTACAACCCATTGTCCTAGGTAGAAGGAGTTTTACACATTCCAATTGGCTAATGTGATATATGATAAAATTAGCATTCATAAGCATATCTTGAAATTTATGCTTATCAATGCTAATGTGATATATGATAAACTGCATAAGTTGGCTGTAGAATTGTTAATTGGAAATTAAAGGCACTTTTCCTGAAAATGTGATTGTTTATCTCATAAGTTGGAATTATAATGGTTGACCTTAGGTTGAAGTTACATTTATAATCCTTGTTTATAGTTATATGAATATTATTTATTTGTTGATATTTTTATTAGAAGTGTTTAACAATAAAATATTTTACCTTCTTTAAAATAACATTATAAATAAGTTAAAATCTCATATTAGTTAAAAAAACAAAGAAATTCTAGAATGTAACAATTTTCAAGAAAATATATTTTCTTTTGCACCAAATATAATTATAGTCTTATATAATATTTTGTTTGGGAGTTTCTTTCCAATGCCTGGTCTTTGGCATTACAATGTTCTCTCTAAAAATGACAAACCAAGGCCATAATAGCATTACAATGTTCTCTCGAAATGACAAACAAAGATATTTATCCCCAGTAGGCTTGGACGTTATCATTAAAAAGCCTTATACAGATAAAGCAGTAGAACTAATCAAACTTGACCGATTCTGGATTGATTTGCCACACTGCAACAGCTTCGTGGTGTGGTGGTTGGCCAACCACCTACACATTAACCTGATTAGTAATGGTGATGTGATTTTATTCAACTGGCTGAGGATGCGTATCTATACAACAAAGTCAAGTTTAACAAGCAAGCTTGAAAATAACATACGTAATGTATATTACTCCGGACGCCAATGAAAGAAAAGCTAAAAAGATAGTTGAGCTATGTAATTGGGGTCCCAGACCTTAAGTCTGTCATTTATCAGACTGCTTTGTTCTCTCTGTTATATGGAACGTTCTTTAGACAACATATGCCCAATTAATGTCTTTGCTGAGCTAAGAGTAGTACAAATAATATGAATAACAAATTAGCAATGGACTTAGTCTACGTTGGGATATTTAATATTCATCCATGTTAAAAGTGGGGGAATCAATGTGCTTTTCTTTACCCGATAGGGTACGAGCATTAAATTAATAACGTTGCAAACAAGGAATTGGTTCAATTTCTACGCTGGGATGATCACCAGGTGCAATTATCAGGACTTGTTCAAGGTGATTTCGACTGTTTTAAAAGAAATCGTTTTCTTCTTTTTTGCATTGATAACGTAAAATTGTCAACTTAGAGATGAGGACAATTCACTCATTTATTAAGCTGGTCTTTGACACAATAACAATACTCAAAATTGGATTAGAAAATATAGTATAATCAATCTTACACAGGACCATATATGTTGTTACAGACGTTATCGAAGAAGATGGAGATGGTGACGGAGAGGGAACGTCGTCAGCATGCGTTAGAGGATGAGTCGAAACGCTACGTTTAAATAATTGTTCACCTTTACTACTGTAGGGATTACACTACGTAATTGCACCTTTCTGATTATATAGTTGATTGTAACGAATCGGGAAGATTTGTCTACGGAATGGAAATTATTCTGATTTTCTCTCTCCTCGTGTGATTCTGTGTGTTTTTTCCTCCCTTTCTATGTTCTTGTCTCTGTTACGATTCTTTATGTCGTTTTTATTCACAACAATTTGGTATCAGAGAAACGTTCCTGTCACCACGATCATGGCTGAAGGTACTAGGAGTGCAGACCTGCGGAAGATGGAAGAAAATCTTAAAGGCTTAATGGAGAAAATGTACTCTGAAATGAACAGCAGAGCCGACAAGGTGGAGAAGGACATGTCGGAGTTAAGGAATCTTGTACTACAAGCGTTACCCATAAATGGAGGAGAGGCCGGTTCCTCAGACCCGGTTTCCCAAGGTAGTTCAGAACGAGTGACGGAGGAAGGAACCCCTTTGCCAGCAAGAATGGCACGAATCGACTTCCCTCAATTTGCTAGCGATAATGTTAAACTCTGGCTGTATAGGTGTGAGCAGTATTTCTCCTTGGATCACACTCCGACAAACACCAAGGTGAATGTTGCGATTCTTCATATGGACGAGTTGGCGCAAGAATGGTACAGATTGTACCTCCGTAATCGTAACAAGGCTGGATCCATAGATTGGGAAGAGTTTACCCATGCCCTGAAGCAACGTTTTGATGCTGAGATCTTCGACGACCCAGTGGGGGAGTTTAAGGATTTGAAGCAGGACGGAACCGTTTTGGAGTACTGCGCCTCATTCGATCATCATTCGAATAGGCTGTCCTTGCCAGAAGACTATCTAATTGGGTTCTTTATTAAAGGACTCCGGCCTGAAATTGGGGTTACGGTTAAACTGCATGAGCCATCGTCCCTCCATCAGGCATACACGTTAGCAAGGAAGCAAGAGGCGATTCTGGCATCGGCTAGTCACTCCTTGATTAATCGGAGCCAACCCACAAGGAGTGTTAGCAGTCACTCTAGCGTTCATCCCAGAGTTTCTCCTTCACCCTCGCCTAATATCTCTAGGAACTCGAGTTCGGCCGGGCTGTTACCCACTCCGGTGGCTACGCCTCAACCTCGAATGATTAAGCCACACAAACCCATTAGCAGTAAGGATTTTGATGAGAAGCGCGCTAAAGGGTTATGCTTCTGGTGCGATGAGAAATACACAGTGGGACATAACTGTAGGAGAAGACAATTGCAGTTTTATTTGGTGACAGAAGACGTGTCGGGAGCTGAAGACGTTACGCAGGAAACACGAGGGGAGGACAGTACAGAGAGAACCTTCGAGCCAGAAGATGTCCCCCTAGTGTCCTTGCAAGCCATGTTGGGCTGTGTGGAAAATACGGATTTCAAGCAAATGAGAGTAATCGGTACCTACCAGAGACGACAGATTCACATTCTGATCGATAATGGTAGCACCCACAACTTTGTGGACTCTTCGGTGGTCAAAAGAGGAGGGTGTACCCTCGAAGAAATCAATCCAATCTGTATTACGGTTGG
>JANVCQ010000002.1:39307646-39321397 GCA_025531925.1 Erythroxylum plowmanianum
TAATATATCGTAATTAATATATTATAATTAATTAATTATATTATTTTTTACAAACCAACCACTATCAACGGTAATAGTAATCATTCTTTTCTTTTAACCAACCATCATAATTATAATGATAATATCTATTCTCATTTCTCACTATATTTATTCTTATTACTATTATTATTTTTCATATAAATCAACCGCCCATTAATATAATTATAAGTATTAGTTTATTTATAATGGAGGCAGTAAAACTAGAGCACATATACATGTAGAAGTAAGACAAATGCAAACGTTGAAAGATGACGGAATTGATCCTAGCTAAGCACATAAATCATAATCCCCGTGAATCAAGGCTTCTATAATCACTTTTTAAACGTGCCACGATTACAACAGAGCATCTAGGCCCTCTACAGCTTTATGCTGCATCTATAACATCTCGAAAACCGAGTAATTGTATGGCGTGGAAGCACCCTGTTTGAGATAAAATGCTCCAAAATTTTAATAAAACAGGTTGAAATTGATTAATTGGAGAAGCATGAATTGCCGTGTCCCTGCAGTGCCTGGCCTAGTCGAGAGACCTGGGAAAAGGCCAATTGATAGTCCTTTCATTGGGGTACGAACACATCGATTCGTGCGGAGACAGTTTGTAGATTGGAGAAAATGTAGGCTACCCCCTTGAGTGTTGTCTCGTGGCTAACTTTTCAGGTTTGGCTACCATATCATTTTGTCCGATTATCTGGAATTTGGAACCCTGTTCAAGGTCCCACGAAAACACTTCCTTTTTTTATTTTTCCTCTTTACGATTAACCGACAATATCTTCCCCGGATTTTGAGTCGCTACGATCGCAATTAACAGCTGTGCGATGTTCCATAGAAAGCTAAAAATTGTGTTTTTTTAAACTTAAAACGTTTTTATTATAACATAATTTCAATTTTAATATTTTAGATAACTTACGTTAAATTTTAATATTTTTCAAAACGAATAAAATAAACTCACACTAAATAAAAAAAATTGATGAGACTAATATTTTTTATAGTTATCAATTACTTGCACCGTGAGGAATCTTATCCAATTAATTTTTAGGACTACAAAAAATCAACTCATAAGGATCTTTGCTTTGTGAGTCAGAATAAATTTATCAATGTTTGCAAACTTTTGTTTTTAATTTTTACAAAGAAGGTATTTCCAAAATTCAAACTTATAACTTTATAATTACAAAGGAACAACTTTAACCTATTCTTTTAAGATTTTTCATGCAATTAATTTTCTGTACTAAAGAGTCAAATCATATTTTTCTTATATTTGTTGGACTTTTGGATTTGACTATTTTTCCTCTCCTTTTTAGATATAAACTACATAAGCAAACAAGTAATATTAGTAAGTTGTTGTGTTTGTTACATAAACCAACTTAAACTTAATTTTCTTTAAATAGTAGTGATAATTTGAGCAAGTTCTCTTTTAAAACAACTTAAAGATTCAATTTGGAGAATTGAGCTTCTTCTATAGAGTTTTCGGGGATTATGCTCGAAAATGAGCAGAAATTAGAGTATAATGATCCTACAGTAGTATCAAAAACTATTTGCTTATCGATATAATATGGCTTTCACGATCCTTATCTTTAGCTTGTCCTCTGACATTGTTTTGTGAATTTTTCATACGGAACATTTATTTTTTTGATTGCTCAAAGGTATCTTAAAAGAGTCTCAATTATGGGAAGATACCTTTAAACCATTCACTCTCAGATTAATCCCCGCTCGAATCGAATAGGTCCCTTGCAGGAAATAAAGTTCTGGCCTCAAATTTTAAACGGCTATATACATGAGAGCGATTTAAACCTGCGACCTCACTTAAGTCAGGAGAGTCCCTTACCAATTATTAAGTAATATTATGAATTTTATTTTTCTTTCCCCATTTAGATAGAACATAAAAGACCTAATGATTAAAAAGATGGGAGGCTAGTTTGAATTTTCTTGTCAGATAAGAATTTCTACCGATTTGTTGTTAATATAATTGATTTATTTATTTGATAATTCTATTTGGAATGTGAAAGTGTAGTAGGAGAAAAGGATTGAGTCTTGGAAAGTTTACCTACTTTATTAGTTGATTTTACCGTTGGTTTATTGTTGAGATAATTGAATCGACAACTCACAAAGCTAAAGAATCTATGTCTTTTACTTCAACGTTAAATTTGTTTGTCTTTTACTTCAACGTTAAATTCAAAAGATGATAATCTGGCTTATTATCATAGGTTAAATGTCCTACTAAGAACCTCATGGAATGTTATAACCCAGGGAGGAAATTTTATGGATGTCATAAATATATGGTAAGTTTTTTTTTAATAATGTAAAAATGTTGATATGTATAATTTTTATCTTATTAATTAATTTTTGTTTTAGGTTGATTCATTGATATGAAGCAATTCATAAATTTAAAAAAGAAGAAGTACAACCATGAAAATTAAGGAGCAAATAAAGCTCATGAAGCAAGTCATAAGTTTGTTGATAAAAGGGATAAATGAGTTGAAAATTACTTTAGTGATTATTGTAATAGGGTTTGTTGTGCTTATAGTAAGTGTTATTTCTAAAAATATTGTAAGAAAATGACACTAAATTGCAATGTTTTGTTTGATCAAACTTGAATTCTAATGAATGTAATGATATAATTGTGCATTACAACTTATATTGAAACATGTAATATAACATATTGAATGTAATGATTCTCCATCATTTCTTATCTTTTGCACTATGACCTATATTGAAACTTGTAACATTTAGTAATAGAGGAAAATATATTAATATTAGATACAAATTTGGATTTCATATACAGAAGTGGTAAATATATAATTATGATAGTAGGAATTCATATCCAAAATTGGCAAACATATATACACGCCAACAATACATCTATCTAAAAAGAAAGTACCATCAATATCCATCCATCCATCCATACACTATTATGCGATTAATACATCCATCAAAGACTTAATGCAACACATGTGACAACCTTACATGTGGTTGATTTTGTGCTACAATGCTTTCCTCATCTGCACTTGATTGGGAAGTCATTCATGTAATGGTTGAGTCAATGATAACCTTCTCCTCTTTGTTTCAATTTGTAAATGTTAGAAACTGATGCTAGATTATCCTTTGAACTTTAAACCCCTTGGCTCAAATGCCAGCTTGCAAGTATGCAAATCAACATCTCCATACGTTCTTTTATTGCTACGTGAAGAGTTACCAACCTAGGAATAGATATGTCATTCACATTATTCATTTGAATTGGTTATTAATAATATAATGAATGCACATGTATTAAACTCACAATGTTGCTTTGATGACTCGATATTTTTACAACAATAGCTTCAACTATGTTTGTACTAGTAACCCATATTAATAGAATGTAACATAATCTCAATTACTACAACAAAGATAAATTGATAAAAACTAAACAGTTATACACCTATAAAGATACCTTGTGATAACCTGACAAGCATAATGGAAATAACACTTATGAATTTGATACACGAAGAAAAGCACACTAAGCAATGCAAGGTTTGTAATTAAAGAAGGCTTAATATTCTTTCTTATTGTATTTTCTGGTATTATAGCTAGAACTACTATATTTCTTACATTTTTGTACCTATTCTTTCATATATACTTTGTCTAGATTTTTTAACTTTTTAGACTCATTCCATCCTTTCCATCTAGCTGTTTTTGGTCTTCTTAATATGACTCTTTTAAATGGTGGGTATATCACTGTTGTATCAAATATAGGTCAAAAAATTACACCTCTAATAGGCTATAACCTATGGTTATACAAATTAAGGAATTGAGCTTTCTTATAGCAACCATATATAAATGTCTTGACCATTTGTTTGGAACGGTGTATCATTTATGATATGTTTGCATGGGTATCCATACAGATCTCATGTCTGGCAACTACATTTTGTCCTCCTTAATATCTGGGATTGTGGAGCAACTACTCTATATATTAGACAGAGTAAATCCTAATCTAGCAGGCCTCATGGAGAATCAACTAGTGCATTCATTCAGTAATAATTTGAAGCAAGAAATCACTTACATGATGAACAAGTGAGATGAGAAGGGTGGTGTAGTTGGGTGAATCCATCTCTGTGGTGAGACTTATAATGAAATTCATCGGAGATGGTGAGTATTAATTTCAGGCATCAACAAAAAATGTTAAGGTTTACCTTATGTGGCTGTACTTTGTATGCCCTTTGATGAGTGACATTTGAACTAATCTTCAAAATAATAGAAAAATGAGTTGCAATAAAACAAATCAAATTAATTGTAAATATATAAATGATCTCTTTTGAGTTCATCTTGAATTAAGCATCCAGAAAGGGTGAGATATAGAGGTGGCTCTTTTTAATATGTCATGGATATATATTTCTACACTTGAATTGACGCACTAGAGAATATAGCCTTGACTGATTTACAAACTGACTTAAAATAATGTTGTCAATGTTGTAATTAAAATATAACATACACCTGAGGTCAAATGCTTTGTTAATGAGTTTTAAATGCTTAGTTTGATTCTCATAAATAATGCAGTAATAATAATGAAAAAGCACAAATGAACTAATAATTAATAAGCACTAGCAAATGACCGGTTGTTGCTTTCCTAGTCCTAACTGATAATAACGTTTCCAGTGAATTCAGCACACAGGTGACTTTGCAAGAACCATTTCTAGTATTGTTTCCTTATCATTGCAAGAGGCGCAATACAAGTAATTAAACTGGGATTGGAACAGATTTGCTCACCAGAGTTTGGGATTTCATGTTTACAGTAAAATAGTTGTGCAGTGGACAACTTGCTATAAGCATTTTACCAATTTATGTACAAGTTTCATCCAGTGATTCAATTCTATTCATAAAACTTGTGCATGTGACAACTTGGCTCCCATTCACGCTATGGCTAAAATGGGAGTCTACAACCACAAGACAATAGCAGTGGGATGGTGACAGAGAGAAGAACAGTAGCTATTGCTTCGTTGGCTTAGCTTACCCTTGTATGCGATCAACGACCAAAGTGATGGGGGGGGGGGAGGGTGTTCGAATTGAAGGACCACCTTTCATTCCATTGCAGTACTGCATTTATATCCCGCCTCTTGTAACATTCATTTCTTCTACACCGCTTCTCTCATCTTCACCTTGATCATACGCGTCAGTTTATAGATACCAACAAATCTATTTCTTTCCTTGTAATTAAAAATTGACTCAAAACTTCTCAGTTTGCACCTGGTGACTGGTCCCTGATCATGTCTTTACCTTCACTAGAATAGGCAAGCTGAATCTCAAATTATTAGTGGGAATTATTCAACTGTGTACTGCCCTACACCATTTGAAGCCAAGCAATATGCGACTGTGCAGTGAAGTGCAGAGCATTGGGAATCCCCTCACTGATTGCTCATTTGCTTTGCCACATAAACTGGGTCTGTTAGATGTCACTGTTTAGCTATCCTCATCGACTTGCAGTGAAAGTAATTTATTGGGGGTGTCTGCTCTCTGGAACCTGGTGTAGGACAATTTCAAACAGCTGTTGCACCTAATAGTTGTAGTTAAATCAACTCTTACTATACATTTTGCTAGTTGCCAAACTTTGCTTATTTTTGGGTGGACACCTCAAAAGTTCTTCATCCACCTTACAGTTTTGGCATTTTTAATATATCAGATCAAATGCAAAATGTCCATGACCATCCCCCCACCTCTTGTTTTTTTTTAATATACATTAGGTATCTCAATTTTTGTTGGACTAATCTTAAGTCCTTATGATCTTACCCTAAGATTTTCAGAGGAGGTAAATCTAAAATTCTAAGATCTCTCGTGTTTCTACATAGCTTGTACACTTCTTCGTACAAAGAATTGCCACATATATTGTTCAGTTGATGATTGATTCCTACCGCATTGTGAGTGTGTTTTATAATTCATACACGAGAAATTGACGATATGAGAAGTTAAGTGATATTATAAAGCCGACCGTTGGACTTCAACTGCAATTGTATTTTCACTCCCACGCGCTAATCTGTTAACACTCGCTGTCTTTATTCATCAAAAACTGATGTTAATGATGTTTACTTCCAAAAGCCTACCTTTCTATATTCAATTCTTCTTGTCCTTTCTTTGGTCTTTCTCTCCTCAATCTTTGAGTGGCAAATAAAACAAACAAATACTTTGAAATTTGGTTAACAGCTTTGTAATATTGGACAAGTGCACAGATACGGTTCTCGTGCTCCAAACATTAAGCAGGAAGCGCGTGGATTCTTTCGATTATGAAGTTCAATTTCTAAAAAAAAGTAATTTTGAAACCGGATCCGATAACAGGAGACCGTTGCTCGGGCTCTGTGCTCTGTATACCCGTTAAAGTTGCTTTAGTTTCTAACTAAAACACTTCTTGATACTCGTCAACTCAGTTTCCATTTCTCTCTCTAGGCCTCACTCAGTAACTAGACCCCAAAGCAAAACTCTCCAATGTCCGTCAAAAAGACAACTGCAGAGACAACGACGTTCTTGTAGCATTCCTTTCCTGTTGTCACAAACTTGAGGACCCTAAAAAACATATTTTACAAGCCTAGCTTGCTAGAGAGAGAGAGACACGCTAAGTACTGTGCTCTTAACGGTGACTTAATGGTGGCCGGAAAAGTGAAGGTCGCGATGGGCTTGCACAAGTCGCCGCCCAAACCCACTACGCTTCCCTCTCCAAGCTCCGCCAAAGTCTCGTCCCAAAAGTCCGCTTTCTCACGCTCATTCGGCGTTTACTTCCCACGCTCTTCCGCCCAGGTCCAGCCCCGCCCTCCCGACGTGGCTGATCTTTTACGCCTCATCGAAGAACTCCGGGAGAGAGAGTCTCGCTTAAAGACAGAACTTCTCGAGTATAAGCTTCTAAAAGAGAGTGTCGCCATCGTCCCTGTGCTCGAGAACCAGATTTTGTACAGAAACACGGAGCTTGAAAACGCAACAGACAGAATCGAGTCCTTGGGGAGTGAGAACAGCAAATTGAAACAAGAACTGCGTGAAGAGAAGACGAGATTTGATGAAGAGAGAAGAGAATGGGAGAAGAGGGTGAAAGAACTAGAGAATGAGATTACGGAAATGAAGAAAATGGCGGAGGAGCTTTCTTCTTCCCAGAGGTTTCAGGGCTTAATGGAGGTTTCAACGAGGTCGAATCTCATAAAATGCTTGAAAAAAGGGATCAAATCTACAGATATTATTAACAATGACATTGCTCAAAAGCCTGAAACTATTACTACTGTAGAATATTCAAAAAGAGATCAAGAGATTGAAATCGAGAGGCCGAGGCACTCCAGGTGTAACTCGGAGGAGCTCACCGAGTCAACTTTCCGATCCCGCGTTCCCAGGATTCCGAAACCACCACCGAAACGATCGTCATCGTCGTCAAACTCATCATCATCATTATCTAACGGCTCTGATCAAACGGCTTCCGCATTCCATTCCCCGCCACCGCCTCCTCCACCGCCTCTGATGGCTTCTACAGGAGTGAAGAAGGTTGGTCCGCCGCCGCCTCCACCTCCGCCGAAGGGTGTGAGAATGGGAGTGACTGCTAAAGTGAGGAGAGTGCCAGAGGTAGTGGAGTTTTATCACTCTCTCATGCGGAGAGATTCGAGGAGGGAGTCAGGTGCCGGAGTTACGGAGGTGTTGCCGGTGAATGCTAATGCACGTGACATGATCGGCGAGATCGAGAACCGGTCGGCTCATTTACTGGCGGTATGTGGTCCGGTTTATAATATATTTACATATTTTGCTGTTGGGGGTCTATCTGGTTGCTGACAGGTCGTTGAACGTATTAATTCAAATCTTGTCCTATCTAGTTTCTTTAATTTTTCCTTACATAAGACAGTTTTTAGATTTGAAGTTAGTTATCTGGACTGTGGATTAATATTAAATAACAGGATTCTATACCTTTTATTAAAGGTAGTGGCAAATTGGACATTTTATACAGAATTGAATGGTCACTTTACTTGTGAGGATGGATCATGGGATGGGACTCCTCATCTCTGAAGCCACTGGGTGTAAATGAATCAAAAGTCTATGTAGTTGTCATATGTTTTGGTGGAAATCGTGATTAATGTTGGTTTTAACAGATAAAAACTGATGTGGAAACACAAGGTGAATTCATAAGGTTTTTGATAAAGGAAGTTGAAGGAGCTGCATTTACAAACATTGAAGAGGTGGTGCCTTTTGTTAAGTGGCTGGATGATGAGCTATCTTATTTGGTAAAACAATCTTCGTCTTCAATTTCCGGTGAAACCCATTTGTTTAATCGAACTGTTGTGCAAGTTTGTGCTTTACGAGCTTAGTTTCTTTCTCCTACTTGCTGTTGGTGTTTAGGTTGATGAAAGAGCTGTGCTTAAGCACTTTGAGTGGCCAGAGCGGAAAGCTGATGCTCTGCGTGAAGCTGCATTTGGTTACTGTGATCTGAAGAAGCTAGAATCTGAGGCCTCCTCATTTCGAGATGTTCCTCGCCAACCATGTAGCTCTGCTCTCAAAAAGATGCAGTCTCTGCTAGAAAAGTATTTCACATTAATAAACTTATCAAGGATGATCACATTAGCTTCTCTCATCTCTGCATTACCTAATTTTCTAGTTGCTGCGATTGCTACAGGTTGGAGCATGGTGTGTATAATCTATCAAGAATGAGAGAATCATCCACCAAAAGATACCAAGGATTTCAGATTCCGACGGATTGGATGCTTGAAACAGGAATCATAAGCCAGGTAACATCTGTTCTTGTACCTCAGATGGTTGACACATTGCAAATCATAACTATTACTACAATGTTTGATCCCCCACACAATTCCCACCTTTTGATAAACTGAACTAGAAAATTGGCTTTTAGAATGGTCCCACTTAATGGATCCTTGCAATAAGTCTTGGGAGAGACAAAAACTTGTACGACAATTTTTGGGACAGTCAGCTTTAAATTATTAAACTATGATAGGCAGAACTTGGAAGATTACAAAAAAATGACTAGACTTTTCTCTGACCACCTCTGCACACGCACATGTGAATTCCCAGTTCTCCAAGTTGTATTTGCTTGTCTGCTTCTTTGTAACTTCGTGTTCATGATTCTACATGTTGACCCACGGGCTGTAAGTTTTATAAGTTATTTTGCACAAGTTTTAATGAAGTCCAAATTCAGCAGCTTGATACGCATTGGTCTAATTACTCTACCGATATGTTGTTGCAGATTAAGCTGGCATCTGTTAAATTAGCAATGAAGTATATGAAGAGAGTTTCTGCGGAACTTGAAACTGTTGGCGGTGGACCTGAGGAAGAAGAACTCATAGTGCAGGGGGTTAGATTTGCGTTCCGCGTTCATCAGGTGAAACGTCGACTCAGTGTGTAAATATGTATATCCATATATATATATATAACTAACATTAACCAGTTTGATATAATCTTGTCGATGGGTTGCTAGTTTGCTGGAGGTTTCGATGTGGACACAATGAGGGCTTTCCAAGAGCTAAGAGATAAAGCTAGTTTATGCCATAACCAGCAACAGCAGAAACTCGTTTGCAGGACCACAAGTTGCTAATCTGTAGCAAACTCAGCTTCAGAATTTGTCACTCGTTTGGTTTTTGTAAAGATAAAACAATCTGTTTGTAATACAATGATGGCGGCCATCGTAGAATCAATACCATATTCATAAATTTCATTTTTTTCCTATTTATCTAACTTCAAATGACCATATAAATTATAATGTGGCCATTCCTTTGAGAGCTTTACAAGCTTGATGCAACTTATACGCAGCATAAAATGTGTGCGCCTCTTTCAGCGAAGCGGCATAGTTTATTGCAATTACAAAAGCTTGTAAAGTAGTTTGTGACAAATTTCGCCCAAAAACTTGGTTTACACAACACTTTCATGTCTTGTTTAATGACAGCGATAGTATTCTGCATTGTAACAAATTTCATACCGTATCAGTCAAAAACTGGTACAAAATAGGATGTTTCAGTACAGAGTTTAAATACCGGCCTGTTTAGTATTGCCAATATTTGAAATGCTGGTTGGTACTGAAAATTTTATAAAAATTATGAGCATTTTTGCAAAAAATGAAAAAAAAATTTAAAAATCCAAACCCCCTTCTACTTTCTTCTTCCTCTCTTTATTTTTTTTTCTTCTTCCTCTCTTTATTTTTTTTGACACTTTCACTCGCTTTCTTCTTTACCATTATTAATAATATAATATTTAAATTCATATAGTAAATACTAGTTATATTTTTCTATAAAAAATAATTAAAAATATGTTAAATTAAAAATTAAGAGGCCTCAAATTTTTATATTTCTTTTTAAAATTGTTAATATAAATATAACAATATTTTATTATTAATAACAATTACATATTAAGATAAAACATACATTGTTATTTTTTGAGATAAGATTGATTTAAATTATACAGTATAATATTAATTGATATTGATACAATAACGTAATAAAATTTAATTTAATATCAGATTTGATGTTGTATTCGTAACATTGATATACTAATTCTAAATCTCTACTTTTTAAGCACTTTCAGAATATGTTAATATGAGACACTACTAAGTATGACATGCCTTTAAATAATGAGATGTTAGTACTTGAAAAGAGTGACAACTCTCGAAAATGATATAAAGAAAATAGTACGAACAATAATTGTTTGGTCGATTTTGCATGTCCTTGTATTTTGTGTCACGAGTTTGGGTCTTTACCTCCTTCTCTTGACACTAGCATTAATTTGCTTTTGACTTCTCAATCTCTGCCAATAGGACAAATCTGATGTCAGTTCCATGTTCTTGTCTGAGACATATTTGTTTTTGTAAGTTTCCTATTCATTAAAATTCAATGCATATATCACGATATCATATTGTGCATTTTTTTTTCTAACACCTGTTGCTTGTAATTACAGTCAACCAATATGAATTAAATAAAATTGATTAAAAGTCTATACTACTCTTGAAACTTGACTGTAGTAATTGTTTTGGTTAAAAAAAATATAACATGGGTATATGCTTGTGCATAATTGAGTAGGTAGTAAAATAATAGTTACTATGATCACCAATATAAAAATTGTATTGGTTAAAAAATAATATAACACATGTATATGCTTGCACATAATTGAGTAAGTAGTAAAATAATAGTTACTAAAGTCAATATATCCAATGTACAAAGCTCTCTACTTTGTGAGAGTCTGGAGAAAAGATCATAATGTATTTGAACTTGTGACCTTACTAGTTGCTTAAAGGCTCACCCTCTAAAATAATAGTTACTATGATCAATAATGCAGCAATGTAAACAACCAATGCAACATTTGTAAGCTCTTTGTAAGATTTGTCCCGTCTTAAACATTGCAATGGCAAGATTATGGATGTTGAAGTTGTTTATGGTGGAATGATATCCTCCAGTGGCTCACTAATGGACAAAAAGAACAAGAATGATGAATGTAAAATAGTTAATGATGGGTTGCGATACATATGAGCTGATTTGATGGATTAATAAGCTCTTAAATCCAACGTTAACTACAAGTTTTACTACTGGGCTAGCAACATATTTCAAAGAATTTATACCCCATTGCTTTTATAACGATAGAGATAATGTGATGTTAAAAAGAATTAGTAGGGTACAAATATCACAGGTGGCATTGAATACTAACAAATTGGACAATGAAGGGGTGGCGCAAGATTCCAATAGAAAGGAGCCGCAGGGGAAAGAAGTGAGGTGTAGTGTTTGCGCGAGAAATGTGCCTTGACATTTCAAGGAATAAGTGGGCCATGTTATAAATATGTGGATAACAGAACATGAAGTAGGTGCAGAATTTGGATGATTTTTCCTCCTCCTCTGTTCTAATCTCTTCTCCCCCGTTGTTGTGTTTTGCTGTTTTAATTTTTCCTCTTGTTAGTGTCGACCTTATAGCTAAGGACACATAGTATCTTTCAGTTGTATAAATATAGCAGAGCAACCCATTTGATTACTTCTTGGTGTAGTTGTTATTATTCATCTCCCTACAAGTGCTATTTCTTTTTTTTTTTTTGTGAAGGGGATATACAACAAGGAAGCCTATGGTCTTAAAACCGCCATCGATAAAGCATCATTTTATAGAAATTGTCGAATACCCGGAACAAGCATCTCCCACATATGCCAACGCTGTGAAGATAAAGATCCTAATTTCACTATATAATCAGCACATTGGTTGCCTTCTCTCAAAGTATGGGCAATAGAAACGCCCCAGTCCTTCCTTAGATAAACGAAATATCCTCAACAATTGTCAAATAAGGATGAGATTGAGGGCATTCTTGGGTAACTAACTTGATAGCTACCAGCGAGTCCGATTCCAGTACAATCTTTCTAAATCCACATTCCTATGCTAAAGTCACTCCATGGTAGATAACCTGAAGCTCTGCCAGCATATTGGTAGCACAACCAATGAAACCCGAGAAACCAAAGATCCAGTGACTAAACTCATTCCGAGCTAGGCCACCAAATCCTGCTTTTCTAGGATTTCCATAGGAACTTCCATCAATATTGACTTTAATATAACCAGTAGGGAGAAACTTCCATGAGACCCAACGATCCAGCTTATCTACTATTTTCTCATCCAGAGCGCAAGCTTTCCGATAGTCATAAAAAAGTTTCAAAAACCATTGGTGGATACCAACCAAAGGCATGTATTCTCGTTGAAAGATCACCATATTTCTAGTGCACCATATGATCCATACTCCCACCATAAACTTAATAACATCATCACTAGAGCACGAGGGGGCAATCACATACATGGAAATCCAAGCTGCAAAATTCAAGTTATAGAAGGAAACATCCAGAGTGCTGTAGATACTATGCCACACCTGCCTTGTTGGAAGACAGTCCCGTAATGCATGAATGTTACTCTCCCAATCCTGTCCACAGCGGGGACAAAAGGGGGAAGAAACCATGCCACGTTCATAATGCAAAACATTGGTTGGGAGAATCTGTCATCTAATTTGTCATAAGAAGAAACGAAATTTCTGAGGAATGCACAGACGCCAAAGGCGAGACCATAATTTAGTAGGGTCTGAAGGGAAAGGAACACGAGTAATAAATTCATAACCTGACCTCACCAAGTAAGTGCCTGAAGTGCTCTCCCCCTATATCAAAGTGTCTCTAACTAGTCCAGATTTAGAGATAGGAATCGCGTAGATACTATGAAGCAAACCCTCCTCCATTGTCGTGTGGAGGAGGGACATATCTCATTGACCATTAACGTCAATCAAATCCTTCACCCGTAGGTGTCTGTCTCTAGTATCAATGCAATGCACTCGTCTGCAGAGAGGAAAATCCCCTACCCATCTATCATCCCAAGCATCACTATAACCACCATGACCAACTCTCCAAGTAAAACCATCTTTTAAATAAGGGAGAGCTCGTTGGATTGCTTTCCAACTAGGGGACGCAGATGTAGGACTTGTGCAATGGAGAATATGGGCATCCCTTAAATACTTACACCGAAGCACAGTCGACCAAAGATTGTCGTCGGCCCTGGAGAGAGACCAAATCATTTTTCCCAACATGGCAATATTATTATCACGTGTCATTCGAAGGCCCAAACCACCCATGGCTTTCGAGCTACACATTGTGTAGCACCCCACTCTCAAAGGACACATACCCGACATTCATGGTGATATTCAAGTACGTACCCCACAAGGGTGGCATGCTAAAACAACCATTCATTCAAAATTTCTTACAAAACTTTTGTTTGAATAAAACAAA
>JANVCQ010000002.1:39330096-39341815 GCA_025531925.1 Erythroxylum plowmanianum
ATTTTGTTGTCTTGTTTTAATGGATGTGTTAGACTCGGATTTGGTTATGATATTAAATATTTAGACACTTTTTGGTGAATTTTTGGATTTTGCGTTGGTTGATACAATTATTTTGACATCTAGTGATGATATTTTAATTATTATTTTAGAACAATTATATGATTGATGGTTGAAAAATTTATTTATATTTATTTATATTATTTGGTATATTTTTCTTTTTTTTTTTAATATTACTAATGTTATATATAATTAAATATAATTATTACGTAACTATGACGTCACACCGATTCAACCGGTGGTCGAACTGGTCAAACCAGTGACCAGTAAAACTTCCGACTCGATATTCGATCCGGATTTCAAAACCGTGATTAGGGACAACTTTGATGCCCGACTATGTTATCAGAGTGCTACTATTAGTGACAACTATGATGCCCTTTTTCACAGGTTTATAGAATTTATTATGAAAGGAGAAGGACCGCTTGGAAAAAACCAACCAAAGAACTTGAAGACCTGAAGCTCATTCCAACAAAACTGATACACTAAAAAACATAACGTAGACTACTAGTAGTTACGAATACTAACTGTAGGTAAGGATTATCTTGTGTAGGGCACATTAGGGACACCTATGAGTTGCCATGAATGGTTCTTTCCGAGTACAATTGTAGTGCCTCTCTTTTGCTTTGCCAATAATCAAATCTTAACTTGTATTGAATTACAAAAGGAAGGAATCTTTGGACGAGATTTTTGTACAATGTTACGAGTATGTTGATAACAATACATAAATAGTAGTAACACTTGAGATCGAATCAACATTATGAATGTGTTGATAACAATTCATTATGTTTTTAAAATACCGTTTTTAGCTGTAGAGTGCACCAAGCTTTTGACTTACAAATGAGGAGGGATTGAAGATCCAAAATTATCGTGAAACGTTTTCTGAGACTTAAAGATTGATATGTATTTTCAAAGTCAAAATGGTCTGGCTACTGAACATCTTTGAAGTTCAAGGAAACAATTTCAGAACAGGCGAGATGATAAACCTATGTATACATTGCAGCCCCAAGACTCGACACTTCCCTTAAATCGCGACAGATATATACCGCTGCATAACCAATCACTTTCTTCCTACCTTATTACGATCCCAGAAGTCCGCTGCACCTGGGTAATTCAATAATATGATGTGAAACAAAAGAGAAGAAGAAATACAGGGACAAGAAGACCAGGTGTTTCTGAAGTTGAAGAGTTTCAGAAGAGTGCCGCGTAAAGGAGTTGGTTCCAAGTATCGGGCAATCCTGGAAGACACCAGTGGCTGCAATCTGAGCCAGAACCGGTTCCATACGCTGAGGGGTGAGCATCTTTTCTCAACTGGGAGAGTGTTGTAATGTCCAGTAAATATACTGGTTTTTTGATTGTGCTTAGCACTTTGTTAAGCACTGCAACAGCTGGAGGTGCGCCGCCTGGGTATGTAGACCCTGAAAGAGGCTCTGCTTCTCCATAACAGTTTCTTTTTGGTTGATTCCAATCTCTTCCCCTGTTTTCACACAAGAGTGTTATTAGTCCTGTTGTACTTGTAGAATTCTTTGAGTTCTGTTTTCTACTTACTCATAGTGAGTAGGAGAAATTCCTTGGAAGAAGAGTTTGGTTTGTGAAGGATCAACACTGGAGTCGACCCATCTGGCCCATGTTGTCAACCCTTTATAATATGCGTCCAAGCGGTTCATATCACTATGCAACCCTTGCTCATCCCTGATATAGTCCCATCTGCATTTCAACAGGTAAGGTAATCAGATTTTATCCATATAAGAAACTTGAGATGGTATCAAATTAAATAACCACATACGGCTGCGATTTTCCAGTGTGAGTCCACCAGTGCCAGCTGTTGAAGACGAGCATGTTCATTCCTCTCCATGTATCTCCTGCTCTTATGGAGTTCAAATTGAGTACGGTGCCTACACTTTCCCGAACCATATCTACCAAGTAAGGTGTACGATACATATACACACTTACTCCATAGTCCTGCATTCGGTATAATTTGTTTTAGTTACTTTCCATGTAAATTTGTTTCTCAGTAAGAATTCTCATGCTCGTGAAAAATTTTAAGGAAAGTTTACGGGGAAATTAACAACAGAAACAACACTCAGAAAAATTTCACTGAATGCAAGTCTTGAAAAGTCCAATAATGCGCAACCTTAACTTAACTAGTAAAGAGACAGTTTAGTTGTATAGAAATTAGAATATACTTAAGTCAAGTTTTTATACAACTAAAAATATCATATTTCAATTTAAAATATTAAAATAATGAATTATAAATCATGTCTTTTATATAATTCATTCTACATTTATGCCTTTTGAAATAATTTTACTTATAAATCTTAAACATAATTTTAATTATGTTTTCTAATTTTTAAGTGATTGAAATCTGAAAAGAGTGAAGAAAAAGACACAGCATTGAAATTTTCAATTCCCTGCTTCATTTAACTTTTTCTGCCTCGAAAGGATTATTTCTCACTACCCTTTAAACTGCTAAACCATCAGGGGTTTATTGTTCAATTGAAACATAATTTCTGATGCCACATGGGCCTGTCAAGCTTTTCTACACTTTCAAAAACTAAACTTTGAATCTCCTCAAGTGATAACAAAACTACAGTTTTCTGCAGTAGTTTGGCGACATAAATGCACAGAATATATAGATATAAAGTTGACAATTCTGGAAGTAACGGAAGAAAGCTTGGAACGGACCATTCTGAAAAGCAGGAAAAAGGAACCGGAATGATGAGATTATAGAATAACACTCAACACAGCGAGCTGACGTGTATGCATATAAAGACAAAAATGCACTGATTGTGATTGGAGTTGTGTGTGTGAAGCAACTCAAAAGAGATGATGAAGGTGAAGGACTAGACTCACCAGAAAGTTTACAGAAGATAGCGAGCCTGTCCTAACGAATTTGGTCTTGGCATCAGGCACCGACGCATGAATCATGCAAGCCAATGATTCCCACATGTTTAGACTCAAAGAGTCCCCCACAAACATTATCTTCTTCCCTCTCCACCTTCCAAGAAAATCCGCACCATTAAACCTGCGCCACAAGAACGAAAAGTCCGCAACAGGATAATCATTCAACAACTGAGAGGACAAGAATAAAGGTATATCACTTTTTCTCCTGAAGAAGCAATTCAATATCAGTTTGTAAATCCAAATGCCATAATTCTCTTCTGCTAAAGTAAACCAATGGGCTTTACCGGAGTGAATTGGTCAAGTTTCCACCTTTAAGAAAACATTTAGTTCACTCTGCTTAGAGAAAGTTTTTTCCTGGAAAAATAAAAACAAACATGAAGAGAACAGCACCTGGGTATGTTGCAAGAGTCAGGGTGCCAAGAGTACTTGAGATACTGCTTATCAGGTCTGCCATTCTTTTGACAATTAAACCCAGCATCTATGAAGGGACAACTTGAAGAATCATAAAGAGGATAAGAATCATCAACAACCCAATTTCCCTGAAACAAGTTACAACCGCTCACTTGCTTTCTTCCTCTTAACCTGGTCAAGTTATAGTAATGCTCTTGTGCTAATGCTTCGCGTAGGAACAAGAGCATAACTTGGAAGAGAACAGCCAAAACTTGGGACTTCACGCCCATTTTAGCCTTTTTTTCTTCCGTCTCTTTTTTTTGACTCTCTAGGATATAGAAGACATCAAAAGACTCATGTGACTGGAGCTTATATACAGAAAAGCTATGTGAGGACAAAGGGGCAGGATAGGTGGTTCACATGCGTACATGAAACAAGTGCACTGATTTTCGATATCCACCTTAAGCTGGGGTGTCTTGGACGGACTTTGAGAAATAGGAAAAGGTGAAAATAGAACCACGGGTGGCTTATTCAGAAGTTTTTCTATTTGTCTGCATGCCACGAGTCATTTTAATCATTTTCCATGAAGTTGCATTGCACTTGCACATGGCCAAACCATGGGTCAAGATATTAGATTGGCGTCTCCAAATGTTTAATTTCTTCAGTGAACAAAGTTATAAAGATGGAATCCCTCAAGTTCACCGAAATTTCTCAACTTGTCAAAATGACAATCTTGTACACATACCTTAAATGTCTAATCACAGCAAAGTTGTTCAACTTTCTGCATCTTTTTTAATCATATATGGTATGTCTTCCTAACCCATCTTCAAAGAAGACCCAAAATAATATAGGTAATAATACAAAACTGACTATTGGAGAAGCTTTGCTGAACCAAGAAAAAAGATTAATTGCTACAAAATAAAAGGAGAAATTACATACTAAAACCAGAGAATTCTAATCGATCTGAGAGTTTAGAGATGCTCCTTCATAACTTTTGTTGAGTTTTTGATAACGCAGCATAAGAGAATTGCTATTACAGTCATTAAACACTTTACTTTCATTACTAAATTTTCACCCTAAGCTCCAATTGCTAATTAAGGGACTTCAAACTCCGTCCAGCATTCCTTTGACTTTCACATATTCCTTTATCCAATTGATGGTCTTATATTGTTGTGTTATCGCTTGCTCTTTAAAATCTATCGTTTCTTTCTTTTTAAATGGAGCAAATGATGTAGATGAATATTGAACTAACAACAGAGAGATCACGCTTTCTTAAAACTTGGATGCTACAAGCACATTTACTATACCATCTTAATGATTAGAGTGGCACTGTAGGTTGTAGAGATCTAGCATATGCTGCCAAATCATAGATGTATAGTTTCAGTTAAAAAAACATATGGTCAAAGGACTCATTTTCCTGGTGGCAAAACATAGATACACGGTTCAAGTTCACAACTGAGATAAAATTATCTTTAGTTTTTAGCTTCCTCCTTACGACAAACCACAATGTAAAAGAATTTTTTTATAGTGTTGTGCTTGTTCCATACGAAAAGTCTCTAGGGAAGTGATTATTAGGGAGGGCTTGAACATGTTAACGCAAGCGCTGGTAGCTCCTTGAATGAATTTTCAAAGTTAAACCTAAAGAAACACCTTAATAAAGATTTCTTCTGCTCAATCTTTTCATTTTCACTTTTGAAGATTAAATCACACTTTAATTAAACTTGAACCAAAGTTTGATATCTAAAACTTCGAAAAAATTATTAAAAGGAAGAATAAACATATATTATATGTTTGAAAAGAAAAAGGAAAGTTATTTAAGTTGGCGAAGATTCTAAAAAAGCGTCGCCAAAGGCTATTCTTGTAGAGCGTCGATAACTACAAGTTTTATACCGTAGCAAAAAATAGCCTAAGGGTATGTTTGCGAATTTAAGATGGAATGAAATGGAATGACAATTAATGGAACGGAATGAAATGGAGTAGAATGAAATGGAATGGAATGGGCTACTCCACTGTTTGGAAGTTTAAATAAAATAAGAGAGGGACTCCTTTGACCATTGTTTGAAAGTAATACTAAAATTAAATAGAATGGAATGACTTGTAATATTTTTTTTTCCAAAATTACCCTTGTAATAAAATATGCATAGTTGCCATGAAACTATTTTAATAACCCCAAAACATTTCAAATTATAGGATGCCCATAATATAGTTTTCTCATTTTCCTAATAAGCAATCAACTTTCTTGTTCTTTTTCATTAACCCTCATTGTACTGTACGCTTCGTTAGGCATTTATTCATGTGTCTTGTTATGATTGATAATCATTCTTGGCGTTGTAAATCTATTTCTACACAACATAGGATAAGCGCATGCCCATCGATGAACAAAGAAGACGACACTAGCATCAATAAAAATTTCTGATTTATTCACATACAAAAAGTGTCAAGAAGATGAACACAAAAGAATAGTCGATGCTTACCTGATGGAACGAAGACAAATGACCCTAGTAGCAGTAGAGGAAAACATTCTTCAATGGAAGAAGTTAGTTGAAGGAGAAACACAATGGACGTAGTAACATGTAGCCGCGTAGGTATTTGCTGGACTATAGTTGTAATTTTATTAATTTTTTTAGGGTATTTTTGTCATTAAATTAGAGTTTAGAAGGCAAGCCATGTCATTCCATCCCTGACTCCTCAATTTGGGAGGTCACAAAATATTGAATTTTGGATGGCAAAGGATGGTTTCTAAAGCCATTAATTGCCATTCCATCCTGTTTCAAAATAGACTCCCAAACAATGGCCTGAGTCATTTGGGCCATTCCATTCCATTCCATTCCATCCCTCCACTCACATCCAAACATACCCTAAGGGTTACCTTCTTGTAGCGAAAGATACGATAATAAAATGATTAAATTTTGAAGTAAATTATAAATTAAGATTAACGTTTTATTATAATTTATGTGATAATTATTTTATAAAATTAAAGTGATCCATAATTTTGATAAATTAAAATATAAAATATTTTTTTTAATTATTTTATAACGGTTAGGATCGGATCTCGTTCCAATTTTTGAGCATGTGAGTGATAGGAGGATATGAGTATACTGATAAAGGCAGCTAACGCCAGTAACTGGTAATTTGTCAAACTCGCTTCTCTGATGAAGCTTATAAGACTGTTAGAACGGCAATCCATCTTAGCTATATTGTCTGGTTAAATAGAGACGATTTATTTCTAAACAATGAGATATCATCACTTGGTGATTGCATTTTTTGACTTAAGCACCACTTCTTTTTCCAGGAGTCCCCACTACCACTGCTTCAACATCATCACAGCACTTCTCGCCGGTCCGGACACACCATCTAAAACGACTGGATTCCAACCGTGAGCCTAACGATATTCCTTATGCATCGTCACTGTCCTCAACAGACCCACCACCAAGCCACTTGTCTTGGTTACAAATAGAAACTACGAAGATTTTGATTTTCGATTTACGATCAGATATCCTATATTAATTAATCTACTTTTATTATGGGAATACTCCTCAAAGAATCCAATGTGGCCATGGCCACCCATAATCTAATACAAAGCAATATAAAATAGACGTGAGAAAGCCTCATTTCCTGCTAAACAAACATGTTCCTGTATGGGCACGGCTTGTCTTTCTTACTAGCAACTGGATGGAATAGGTAAATCCGTGGGGGAGAAAAGCCAACCACGGTCTATAGGAATATATATAAATATGATAAGGTGATATTCATATGGACTTGGGCGTGGCTACATTTAGTAGTATCTTGTAGGTGTTCAATTCATATACACTACAAATTTCTCCCAGAAAAACAATGGGAGAGGACATGGGCAAGGTCTGCAGTGTTTATCTTCCCTTATTCTTTTTTTTTTATTACCTGCGAGATATTTTAGGAAGGTTTCAATTATATGAAGGTATTTTTAAACTATTCACATCCCGACTAATCCCCGCTTGAACTGGGTAAGTCTCTTGCAGGAAACAAAGCTCTAATTTTAAGTTTTGAATGACTGCATACATGAGAAGAATTCAAACTCACAACCTCACTTAAATTAAGAAAATCTCTTATCGACTCACACACACGAATTTTAACTTTCCTTATTTAAGTAGACCAAAGAGGAAAAGTCGAGTATATCTCCAATCAAATGATTAAAACTTGACAAAAGGGGTTCAGGACTTCACTTTGGAAAGGTACAAAAAGTATTGATATAGTAATGATACGATTATTGATTCAAGAGTTCTGAATTATTATTTCTCCACAGGTTTTGGAGTTTTGAAATTATTATCTGACAACTGCCAAATTGCTATTTGATTAGGAACTTGCCATTTATCTTAGTTGAATTCTTATTAGATAATCAATTCGATTGCCACTAAAATTTTTGTAGATATGTATGATACTGAGTTTCACTCGATGGTTAGCGAAATGATGGTTTGAGTAATAACATTTTCGTCCTCCACCTTTAATCAACATTTTTTTAGATTCTGAAAGTGCTAGAAAGCAATGTACAGGCTAGTGGCCACTTTGTTGAAAGAGCAGCTCACCAACCCATTCAGACATTTTGTGGGGTTCCTATTAAAAAATTGCATGATAAGAAGAGGAACAAAAAGGTTAAGAATGGAAAGTATTTGTTCCTTCTCTTTGTTTCTTACATTATCATGCCTTGGAACAAGTCATAGCCACATATATATTTAATTTAATTATGGTCATATATTGCGGCATATGTGAGTCTCCTTTTTCCTTCTAATTAATAATTATCCAAGTGAATTTAACAACAATAATATGGTCAAGTTGAGTCCCGTTTGCATTCGATAATCACTAGATGACATGATCTATATAATAATTCAACAAGGTCCCAATATGAAATCGTTTTCAATAAAGAGATAAGACAAATCATCTCTTTGTCACATTAATTACTGATGAAACATTTAATCTGGCTTTCTGAAATTAAAATGGACCAAAATTAATGACTAGCTTGTCGTGATGGAAGCTACCGTTAAGGAATCTATCAATTAATTGCATGATTCAAGTGTTGCTTTGAACACATTAGCACATTGGTCCAGGATATGGGAGGAGTATAATAAATATTCGTGTTTCTTGTTCAGAGGGTATAAATCGCAATAATTGATTAGAGAATCTGTCTTATAATAGGTCTTTGGTATAATGTAGGATCCTTATTGTATTCACTGCACCAACATTTGAAGTCTAATGGAAAATGAGGCTTGTAACTTTCCTTTCATTAAGCTTTTTTTTTTTGTCTCCCAGGAGGTGTCTATTGGGCCGAAGCCGGTGACTAATCCCCCTTCGCTGTACTGATACATCCCTTTCGGGGACTGCAACTGGCCCAGAAGTTTGCTGCATACCCAAGGGCAGGGATCGAATTTCCTTTCACTAAGCTAATAGACCCAATGGCACATCCTCATTTCGCTGCTAATGTACGATTCATTGTCAACGAAGTTAAAAATGGATATGTGGCATCTATGCAACATGAACCCACTTTTCATCTCCAATCATAAAGCAACATAGACCGAACTAATTTAACTACTTGGTTGAGTGAAAATAGACAGCAATTCCTTTAAGTGGGTCATTCTTTGAATCTGTGGTTATCGAATAACAGATTATCTACTGCAAGTGGCTACGCAACCCATGGTTTCAGGCACCACGCGTATTGGTAGTTAGGAGAGGTGGGCCAATGACGGAAGCATGGAGAGGTGGGTGGGCATTGGCACTCGCAGAAGTCAAACACGTCCAATATATACCTAAGTGAGCTCCAGATAGGCGAACGGGCTGTTGGTGGGCATCACCCACTCCTTGCTTGGTGTGGAGTAGACTTTGATAAGGAGCTCTAGTATCTGTTCTGACTCTCAAAATGCGAATGACATCTGTTGGTCTATCTTCTTTACTGAGATTGTGAAGAGCATATAGACTTGGAGAAACAAACTTCTCTATAAGAATAAGTTCGATTGGACAGAAAATGGGGCAGATTTAATCCTCTTCACATTCACAAGGTGAAATAGAAAAAAATTAAAGATTTCAGAAGATGGTTGTTATAGTTGGACAGTTCTAAATAAAGATGTAAAAAGCTAAATATGGCAGCTTACAGCCTTCCTAATCTGACTATTTGTGTAATTGGTGTCATTAGAGACCATCATGGAGAGTTCCTGCTTGGGTACAACATGAAAACTAAAGAAGAACAGCTGGAAATTGCAATGCTTCAAGGTTTACTTGAAGGAATCAGGATAGTTTGGAGATAAGGTTTTTATAAAATCATTGTAGATACAAGTGTAAAAGATACCATCCCATGGATAAATGATGGAAACTATCTAAGCAACAACAAACTACGTCATTGGATCAATAGTGTTTAGAAGGATTTTTTTTTTTCCTTCGTGTTTTAAAAGTGCTTTTAGAAAAGAGAAAATTTGAATAAAAAGTATTAAAATCCACAATTTTAATTAGTTCTTACAATATTTACAAATGTACAATAGCTTTAATTGTCTTTGTGATGAAAACCTTGTTCAATTCTTACAATAGTTACAAATGTAAAATGGCTTTAGTTTTCTTCAGGTTGAAAGCCTTGTTCAACTCTTTTCCAATAGTTATAAATGAATAATAATTAGTTCTCTTTTTGTTGAAATCCTTGTTCAAATGAATTATTTATAAATATTTAAAATTTGGGTGATCATGAATACAAAAAGGTGAGAAAGGTTAGCAAGTACACTAACTCAGTTGGTAACTGTATCCCTACTTGTTTAGACACTATCTATTCAATCACCGAGTTAATACTAAGTTAATATCTTCTTATCCCTTCATCAAGTCTGCTACCTTCATCATGACTTTCACTTGGTCTTTCAATAGTTGGATTTGACTCTCTAAGAGTTCAAACAGGCAAATTCCTCTTCATTCATAGATATATATCCAATTAGTGCTTCCACTCAAGAAACACACTTGTTTAGATTGCTAGTGCTTTCACTCAAGAAACACACTTGTTTAGATTGTTATCTCCTATTATTTGGACATTAAGAATGACTTTAATGTCAATGATTATGTAGACTTTGATAAGACCATCAAATTCAAACTAAATAATACCAAAATATTCATATAATAATTGCGTTTTTATGGCTCAACTCAACTTTAGTCTTGTATTTATAAACATTTTTTCATATAAAAGATTAAAGAAACAAGTTTGTTTATATTAGCCAAAAAAATAGGCAATAAAATAGAAAGAATACATTAAAAATAATGTAAAACTGTCAACCTTTATTAACTATGAGAATAGTTACCAAATAATAGTGACTCTAACTCTCTTTTTATTGAAAGCCTTACTCAAAATGAGCAATATATAGGCATTTAGAGATTTAATGGTCACGAATACAAGAAGGTGGGTAAAAACACTACATACACTAACTTAATTGGTTGACATTCCTAACCACTATAATAGAACTAATGTAGTAAGTGGTTAACACATCCTACCATTAAGTTCACTACTAAGTAAATAACATATGCTAAGAATAGAGCTTTGAAATGTAACTTGAATATTCTATATTTTTTTTCTTAGTCATCTCACTTCTTCATTATCCCAAGCCATTATCTAAATCACATTATATATGATCTCTAAAAAACAAATGATGGTTAGTGAAGTCCCAAATCAATTTGAACATGGTTTCACTGATTTGCTTATGATTTAGTCTATTAGCACATAGTTTGCTCCTTGCCTACATCCTAATTTTGTAACATCCCATATTAGGGGTTAGGATATTAAGGAAATTCAGTACATTTTATGCTTTACATATTGGAATAGTTGCTTATTTGTGCATAAGCATTTTGGACACATACAACATACAACAATTGTACATGCATTCATGACATTTTCCGGGTAAACTGTTTTATAAATGAAAATTATGGATTTATTTGGAATGTATTAAAAATGATTTGACAAGTTTTGTACGTTTCAAGTTTTTTAGAAATTTTGGTGAATTATTTTTTTAGTTGAAAATTTATTTGGAGAGTCATAATATTATTTCGGAATTTTTGGTGAATTTTAGAAATTTTCAAAAAATTTGGTATATTTTGGATATTTTGAAATTTTTGGTGAATTATTTTTATGTGAAAATTTATTTGGAGAATTTTAAGAAAGTTATTGAAAATTTGAGGTATTTAAATGTATATTTAGATTTGGAAAATTTTCAAGTGGTAAGATAAATTGATTTATGAAATTGCAAAGATTAAGCTTATGAGTTAGTGACATTTGACATGAGTAATTAATTGACATATGGCTTGGTAAGAATGTAACAAATGGCATGGTTAATAAGTTGACAAGTGGCCAAATGGAAGTGTTGCAATTGGCAGCATAAATGGA
>JANVCQ010000002.1:39351153-39364243 GCA_025531925.1 Erythroxylum plowmanianum
TATGCATTTTTCAACTTGTTCACAAATCATGAACACATAAGCACATCAAAATGGTTTGGGTGGATCCAAAACAGAACATACTACACATTTTCCCTAAGGGGTCCTGTGTAGTCGTGAGCAGAGCATACCAGCGCAATCCCACATAATAGTTTTGCGTACCCGTGAACTTATGGGAGTCCATGAAGGAGCTCCATGCCACTAGCGGGCAGGCAGAAGAAGCCTTTAACTTGATCAATGTGCACGTGACTTAACTTAGGGGACTACCACAAACCCACGTAACATGTAATTCATGAACTGAAAACATTTTGGCCATATGACACATTTTTTAAAAACTTGTCTTTCATAAGCATGAAATATTTCGTATGCATTTTCAAAACTTAATCTCATAAACATAAAGTCTTTTCAAAATTATTTCCATATCACCATTCATCATCCAAAATTTATACACCAAAACATATAGCAAATTTCACAATCATTCATAAGCAACAATGCAACATTTATGATGTAAATAAAAATCAGAAAACTTCTTTGATTTAAAGAAAATAGTTGTGGCTTATTTACTCTATTATAAATATATACTCACCTTAGTTTCCTTACCTATAGTCTTACTCAAACATGTCTCTTCTCTTGTTCCTCTTGCCTCTTTGATCCCTTCATGGCCTTTAACAATTAAATTTTGAGACAAAATCTATGTTTAAATGGGAAGGCAAACACCACTTTTTATTTGATTAATTAGAGCTATAGAATTAAGAAGTTAGAGATTAAAAAGATAAAGTCAACTACTTCAAAATATGCCAAATGTTCAAAAATTCATATTTATGAAATTAATATAGAGAATTTATTAGTTCAGTTACCAATCTCAAGTCCTTAAAGTTAATCGGTGTTTATTAAAAACTAATGACTGAATTGAATGATTGACTAAATTTATGTTCTAAATTTTTACTTAATTTATTCGGTAATTATGTAACTGAAATTTAATTCATTAGATATCACTTATGATCATTTTAATACAGTCTCAGTACATATGAGATTTGTAATCAAATATCATTGGACCAGAACATTGGGCCTTTATTCCTTCGTCCAAAACTTTAACCCAAGTATCATTGGACCCTAAGGATAACGCTGGAAAATTGAAAACTTGTGGATAGCTAGCTTCATGTTGGCATAGCTCGGGAGGGAGGAAGAGGACCAGATCGATAGAATTAATACAGAGGGAAAAAGGGTGCCTAAAAGAGTGGCAATGGCTGCTTCATTCTCCGTAATTTCGACAAATCCTCCATGGATTCGAAGCTTTCAAACCCCGTCAGCTTCTCTCTCTTTGTTCACGGGTTCAAAGACCAGGACTTTGTCTGCCACCACCTCCACTCCTCGGCCCTGCTTGCTACAATCCTCTTTTATTTCTTCTCCGCTCTCTTTACTTTCTTCTTCTTCTTCATTTTCTGGTAAGTTTTGGGTTATTGTTGGTTTTGTCAATTTGTCTTTAGGTGTAGGTATTCGTGATGGTGGTGCTTTATGTCTCCCGTCTTCTCTTATGAATAAGGCGAGTTTTGGTGATTATATTGGACGCGTTGGCTGATGAGCCTTCACGGCGCCCAAATTCTGTGGCCTTTTGCGGTTCTCATTTCTATAATATTCTATGTTACACGGATTTTTTATCAGTGCCTTTTGGGATTCTGGTTCTGTTACAAGACATGTTTAGTCTTGCAGTTCAACGAGTTTTTCTGTCGTAACAGCCTTGAACAGAGGAACTAGGATTTTGTTAACAATATAATGTCACAATTTTAAGTTCAAACAGATTTGCCGTCAGTGAATGATATCATTTTCTTGGTTTATGAGAGGAACTATTTTCTACTTGCTTGGTGGCTGGCTTTTGTCCTTGTTTAGTACTGAAAGAAGCATTTGGGCTGATAAGCTTTCGAATTTAAAATTTTTATTTCTTGAACTTGAATGCAACTCCTTTGCAGGTTCATCTTTGGGTTTGGAAATGGATTCAAATATTGGGTTTCAAAAGCGAAATGGTTTTGGCCTGGTGGTAAGAGCTGGAAAACCTGCTCTTTGTCTAACTAAGAGGAGTAGGTCCCGGAAGTCTCTTGCTAGAACCCATGGCTTCCGTCGACGAATGAGAACCACCAGCGGAAGGGCTGTGTTGAAGCGTCGACGTGCCAAGGGAAGAAGGGTTCTTTGCACCAAGTCCTACCCAAGTAGTGGGAAAGGTGCCTAATTAATAAGCCCTAGGTCATTCATTCTCATTATCTTTCTCCCAAAATGTTGTTCTACTTACAAGCTTATGTATGATGACAATTCAACTTACAGAACATCTATTCTGTGTCTTGATCTGTTTCATTTATTCAAATTTCATTTTCACTTCAGTAGTTCTATTAGCTATAGCTATACATGTTAGTTATGTATGTTAATGGTGAAAAATGAGATTCATCACAAAATGCCTACAATTTAACATACAATCTATTTTCCATTGTTTGTAAATATTTTGGTTTACATCATCAATCATAAATCTTCTGAATTGCACCAAGCAGCTACTTCTTAGTGGGTTATAGAATTGGTTCATTTTATCCAAAATTTGCTCATGCCACTCAATGACCTTGATTTTGTAAGGTGTAATGAAAAGCATAATCCTCACGAGGACCTTTCTGTTTCCATGGTCTTCTTTCCTATCATATAATTCTGTTTCCTGCGCATTTAGGATTATAGCTTGATAGTTGTTTCCTGCAAGGATCCTTCTTGTGTTCAAGATTTGTTATGTGGCTGCTTTGCACGGTCGTTTGAGCAAGGTTACTCATTTATGTTACTCTAATGCTCCTAGCATCAGCAACATCCCAACAGACAAATAAGAGAACATCTTTCAGAGGTGAATAAGTGGTTGCTGCCGTTTGGAGAGATACTATGCTCGCCAAAAACAATATCACTACAAAGCAGTTCCTTTTTTTCTTTGGTTAATATCCCAATTTTTTCTTTAATTTGGAAGCAAGCATTTGGGACAAAACATAATGTGCACTCAGATTCGGGTTACATTTAGCAGTGAAAACTGTTAATAGTAATCTGGTTGGAAATCGAATTATGAGGTTTTTTGTTGTTAACATGTATAGTAATCAGTAGAGCAATTTTGTTATCGATTATTCATTAATACAGCAAGAGAAAAGAAAGGATAGAGCACAGCACAGGGTGAAGTTTGACAGATAAATTGCTGCATGCTGAAGCGTCCAAAATTTTTGCTTTTACATGGTGGGATAGATACCTTGCTTAGCAATGCCACAAAGACCCTCCTTGGATTTGAAGTTTCTTAACATCCTTATGTATCCATTCTCTCCCCAATCGCTTCCCCACGAATTCTTCACTATCCAATACTTCTTGGCAGGTGTGCTCCCATAGCCAACTATGGCAACAGCATGGTTCATCACAGTTCCACAATATCCTGTGAAGACTCCTCTTTTGTAGAATTGAAAAGCCGAGCTTCCAGCGTCAATGACAGCAGAGACTGGTTGGCGAGATACAGCGTTTAACAGCGCCCTCTCATTGTTGGCAGGTACGTATTCATAGCCCCTGATCCTAGCAACAGATTGCTTAGCCTTTTTCCGGTTGCAAGTACCTTCCTTTTCTTCATAAGGGTATTCGGCTGCAGATGTGAGGCCTTTGTTTTTGATGATGAACTTGAAAGCCTCATCTAGAAAACCTCCATTACAACCCTGGCCATATTTGTCACAATCAATTATTTCTTGCACTGAGACAGGAGTCAACTTCCCTGTTGAAATCTTTGTTATCCCTTCTATTGACGCTGCCACAGAAAACGCCCAACAGGATCCTACAAATTTTTTATCAGTCAACGAAATTTTATATCCTTAGTCTCGAACAAACCTTTATGAAAACACGATTGATTGGCAACTATCTTCTTGAAAAATGATTTGCGTAACTCAGGCAAGCAGAGTCCCATACCGCATTTTCCTTGGCTCTTCACCGGAGTAACAGCTCCACGTTTTCTCCAGTCTACTCGGCGTGGAACTGAATTAACTTTCCCGTGACTGAAGGGTGTTGTTGGCGACCTACTAGGATAGTGAGTGACCTTGTACTGGTTATATATTGCAGAAAACTCTTCCCTAGTCATGTCTGCAAACCGATTAATCCCAAGTTCGTAGGTTCTATTACTATCCTTGTTAAAAGACTCAATGAACTTCACATTCTCCTTGAAATTGTTGTAGCGTTGCTCCTTCTCTACTTCGTCATTGTACACACGATTGTACTGAGACATCCAGGTTTCGTGCATAGTAACCATGGTAGTATCATTGACATCATTGAGTGCATGCAAGCAGACCATGGATGCCCACGTCCCCATTGCCAATACCACAAGGCGAAATGGTTTGTTTTCCTGCAGAGAATTAACCATTTGTATTCCTTGAACGTACCTTGCTTCTAAGTGGAAGTTCTTTCGAAGTTTTTATAATGAATCAGTACACAATGGATCATATTAAGATACGAGAATTTATAGATGCTTTGGCTTGGCTCCATTGAACATTAGTCACAGACATCTAGAAAACAAGCAGAACAGACAGAAAACAATTACCTAGTAACTCCACCTTGTTTGCAGCCGAAGTTTGATTCGCAGTAAGGCGTTAGGATACTGAATTTTGGTTCTGTATGTTTGCTATATGATTATGACCAGTTTCTTAGCATTTTAGAATAATAAAACATGCATATATGTTTCTTTATTATCACCGCATCAGATGCTTAGGTTCCTCGGAATACCAGAATTCTGCCGTCAGTGGCTAATTAGTTGTTTAGTAATCAACCCCGGACCGTCAATGTCGGTCTAGGCTTACAGGTAGTCCTTTCAGGAACAGATCTTCTGTACCCTCTACCCAATTCCTCCCTGTTCCCTTTTGATCTCAACCATCTAATTTATTAAAAGGAATAGAGAGAACAGATTTGTGAGTGCAGAAGATCTGTTCCCGTCCTCAAACATATACAAACTGAGCAAACCAGCATTTATGGAGGAATTTCCCTTTGTTATTTTATTCTTGTTAACAAGAATCCTACCAGCTTTACGCAATGCATAGTTCCATTGCAACAAAGATTGAGGAGAAAATTAAACAGAAAAACTGTTAAAATTGGTAATTTGTATTGTCGTAAACTCTATGTATTTGACACTTTATTATGATGTTACCAACTTCTTGTCTCATCCACAATGGATTTATATCTTGAATTGGCGGTGAATCTCCAACATAAAGCCTATTTGAACTTAACCGCTCTCCAAGTATATGAAGGGCGCTGATCATTTGCTATTTCATTGAAACCTATGAGAGTGATGATGTACTCAGAGCCTTCACTCGCTCGAATACACCGCCTGAAGTTGTTGCCTGCTAGTTCATTCACTCATGCACTACATATGCTAAGACCCTCTATCCACACCATGTCAATGTCTTGTATCCAATCACGAGTACTAAGTCAGCTTTGTCTCCTAGTTGACCCGGTTGAACTAAACCAATCTAGATAGGTTTGATCAGTTGGTTCAGTCTCTTTTTGGTCAGTTTTCTTACAACCCAGATTGGTCTCTAAGGCTTTTAGCCCTCTCAAATTTATTTTTGAGGTATGTATTCCCTAATTTCATCTCTATCTCTTAGTTTCAAGTTTGGGTACCTTTATTATTCACACTACATTTTTTGGTTTCCATGGTTGCTTCGTATAGTTCTCACACTATCACGCATCATATTACTATGATTTTCGAAAGTTTGAATTATGATGTATCAAGAGATGTGTAGTTTTCTGAATTGAATACTTCTTTGGTGAGTTGTTAATGCTGAGGTTACCATACCTGTCAAACATGATGATGAAATAGAAACTAAGTTAACTAAGAGGATCGATCAATGGAACAACAAAACTCATTAGATTTTAACTTGGTTTCATAATACTTGTCATCCTATTATTAAGCTGGAATTTTTTCGGTTTGAAAGTGTTAAAGATATTTGATATTTCTTATAGCCATAATATGCAGTTTTGCATGATGTTCATCAATTTCTGCTTTATCATTGTATTCATTGTTTGCATCAATTGCCCGACCAGACCATTCACAGTTATGTTTCAGAGCTACAAGCCTTATGGGATCAATTGCCAGTTTATGATCCAGATTGGTCTGATGTTGCCTCTGCATAATTTTATGTTGTCTTTTATGATCATCAGCTTATATGGTATTTACTTACAACTCTTCTAGTTAAACTTGTCACTTCTATTCAAGAAGTACTCTCTAAGGAAATTCCACTTGAACTTTTACATCACTTGATCTTATTCATTTTGATATTTGGGGCCTTGCTCCTAATATCACCATAGGCATTTCACAATATTTTGTTATTTTTGTTAATGGTTATTCTCAGTATACATGGATTTTTTTTAATGAAAAATCATTATGATTTGCCTGCAATTTTTATTCAATTTACTAATATAATTAAAAATCAATTTTCTTACAATATCAACTTTTTACATATAAATAATGATATGGAACACTAAGACATTACCCTTTTGTCAAATTTTTATTACTCATAACATTATTGTTCAGTATTTTTTGTCCTAGTACCTCTCAACAAAATGGAGTAAAGATTTATGATACATATATAGGACATACTCAATGTGTTTGAGCCTATCCCATGGATGTATTAAAAATGATACCTTGGGACGGATGTAAAGTTAAGCAAATTACTTCTGCTCAAAAAATGGAGGACTATCGTGTAGAACGTGAATATAGGCATCTTATGGAAATTGTTTGATCTCTCTTTATGTCATCTTTTTGTCCTAAATCTTTCTGGAGTGAAGCCACTATTAGAGTAGTTTATACAATTAATGATATCCCTTCTCATGTTATTGATAATATTTTCCCTTATGAATGTCTTTATGGTCATTTTCCTGATTATCACAATCTTTGAATTTTTTTCTACTTGTTTTGTACATCTTCAGTCACATGAATACACCAAATAATAACTTCAAGTATGATTGTATTGTTTCTTGGGTTATGGCATTAAACATAAAGGTTAATAGTGTTGCAATCTTCTTTCTTGGCTGTTTGTTTTTCTCATATTGTCACTTTTTGGTAACATAAGATGTTCTCTTCTTTATCTGCCTTTAGAGTCACTTTATCTCCTACCTTCCTTGCTAATCCTACTATTATTTTATTTCCTGATGACTCTACTATAGGTCTAAATTGTTTAAAAATTTTCAATCCACCTTTGCCCGCACTTGATGATCTACCTCATGTGGGTCCTCAACATTCTTCTTCTACTGTTTAATATTTTTTCTAATTCTCCATTTTGTCATTCTTTTTATATAAGTCAACCCAATGATAGTCTTTGTGATTATCATTTTTATTATGCCCTTATTTCCCTTTATAAGTCCCACACTTATCATAAGGCCACTACTTATCCTTTATGGTAGAAAGCATGGAAGAAGAGCTCAATGCACTTACTTCTATTTATATATGGGATTTAGTTCATTTAATTATGGATAAATTTAAGGTTGACTATGAATGGGTCTATAAAAGTAAGACCAAGGATGATGGCTTAGTAGAACGATATAAGGCTTGACTTATAAGTTGAATGTTCCACTTAAGAATATGGTATTAATTATAAAGAGAATTTTGCTCATTTAACCAAAATCACTTTTTTTTTGGTATTCTCATTGTCATTATTGTTGTTAGGTATTGGACTTTATTTCAGATGGATTTTAAGAATGCCTTTTTAAATGAAGATCTCATTTAATATGTCTATATGCAACCTTTGGTAAGAGTCATGTAATTATATGAAAGCCAGTTCATACCTTGTAGGAGAGTTTTCTAATAACTGCAAGGTAGCCATCATCTAAATAAACTCTTCTCCCAAGTTAACATCATTAGTGGCCTCTAATTTCAAGTACTCAGTCAAGATTGCTGCTAATTGATATTTGCATGATAATCTAAGTATTTCCTGTGCTAAGGGATCAATCACATCAATAGAGAAAATATAATAATCATCTTAAGGACATTTCATTGCATCTAAAATGTTAAATTGAATTACTTCCCTATCAAATTCTATCGTAAGGGTGCTCTCACGAACATCTATATTAGTTTAGACCATGTTAAGCAACAGTTTCCCTAGTAAGATAGGTATTAGATTGTACGAAATTTCATTATTCATGTCCACATAGAAATCTGCAGAAAATTTCAACTTATTTACCTACACCAATACATCCTCAACTACACCTTCAGGGTCAGCATTAGTACAATCAGCTAATTAGATGATAACACTTGACTCTTTTAGAGGGCCCAAATTTAAGAAAGCATAAATTGATCAAGGCATAACATTGATTAAAACTCCCAAATCTAAAATAACTCCATTAATCATGGTGTTACGAATTTTAAAAGGAATAGTGAACATAACTAAATCTTGACATTTTGAAGGTATCTTCTTCTTAAAGATCGTAAAAATGTTCTCACCTATCATCACTTTCTCGTCACCTCTTAGCCTTATATTATTGGTGCAATTCCTTAGGCACTTGCTTGATTGCATCTAGCAAAAGTATGTTCACTTCTATCTCTCATAAAGTCTTTGATATCTCCTTATCTTTTTGCTCTTCGTTTGATTTTACTACTAGGAAAAGACGGAGTATTAGTCTTAACTATATTAGGACTTTCGAATTTTACCCTTATTGCTAGATGAGGGATTTCTTTCATTTCCTAACTCCCTCTTGATCTCTTTTTCACTGGCCATCCTCGATAAGGTCCTCTTAGGAATCTTAAGATCCTTCCTCAAGGTTACCGCACTAACATTCCTTAGATTCACCTTAGGTTAAGATGAACAACTTGTAATAAGTTGTTCATCTTATTACAAGTCTTTTGCAGGCTAAATATCAACTAGTAATCAAAATAAACAAAAGACTTCCTAGCTGAACAACTTTTAATGAAAGAGCTATAACTTTCTTTAGAAACTTCCAATGAACTTGAAACTTACACTATTTAAAAATAGACTTAATAAGCCTTAAATTCATATGTAGTTGAACAACAAAAACATCTATTTGTCATCCCAAAACGTCTCCTACGTTTAATACTGTTGAAGACAAAAAGTCATGTTTACTTAATTGCATAACTTTCAACAAGCCATTGATGCTGGTGGCTCTGCTTTCCAGTTCTATAAAAGTGGGGTTTTTACAGGAGATTGTGGGATCATGGTGTTTCTGCTATAGGGTATGGAGCTAGTGATGATGGTATCAAGTATTGGCTGGTCAAGAATTCATGGGGAAGTAGCTGGGGTGAAAATGGATACATAAGAATGCAAAGAGATATTGATGCTAAGGAAGGTCTATGTGGCATTGCCATGCAAGCTTCGTATCCCAGTGCATGAACCCAGTCAAATGGAAGCTGAATGCGTATTCATCTTCTCTGCCCTTAAAAGTTTTGTGTGATGATCTCTACCTGTATATTCTGCCCACTGTGTCTATGCAATGTAATGTTCCCTTCAGTAATCAACTTCAAGCTGATTTATCTGCTTCTTGTATATTCGGCACAATTTTTTAGGCTTTGCATAATATATAATTACCCAATTGACTAAAAATAGTACAAATTATTATCAAGTGCAGTAAAATCTTAAAGATGGTAGCCAACAGACTTAGTTTACGATGTGCACTGTTGGAAAAGAAAGCACAGAAAAAGGAAAATATATAAAAAATAGGAAGAAATTAAAGAACATAAGAGATTTACGTGGAAAACCCCAATAGAGTAAAAACCACAGAGAGAGAAGAATTTCACTATAACATAAGATTAGGGATTACAAACTTAATCCTCTAATTTATACATAAAAGAGGAATATTGTTTGGTTGGTGCATTGAATGAGGAGGAGTGAGCCTTCTTTTATAGGCTTCACTCCTCCCTTCGCATTCTCGTCCCACCGATGTGGGATGAGTATCTTAACATTCTCCTACTTGAAGATTGAATTGGATACTAATTAATCTTCACCATCTTTCTCTCTCGGCTCCATACTGTTTATGTCTCTATCAGGTCACAGGAGGAACGACACTATATGAACTTATCTGTGTTGACAACCTTAGTCAGAAAATCTACCACATTCTGCTTCGTGTTGATCTTTTTCATAGTAATCGTCCCTTCCTCCACTTTCTCACTAACGAAGTGGTACTAAACTCGAATATGTTTACTCTTGGCATGAAAAGCTTGATTCTTTGCAAGATGCAAGCACTCTGGCTGTCACAAAATAGAGAAACTATCTCCTGTATGTGCTCGAACTCCTCCATGACTGACTTCAACCAAACTGCTTCCTTACTAGCTTGTGTAGCTGCAACATATTCTACTTCTGTTGTTGATGTGGCCACAACTGACTGCAGCTTAGATACCTAGCTTATAACTCTGCTAACAAGTAAGAACACATATCTGGTGGTGGACTTGCTCCTGTTGAGATCACCTGCATAATCTGAGTTAACATAACGATAAATACCTGTGTTTGATCTCTGTAACATAATGCAGTATTCAACATTCCTTTGATGTAACGAAGAATTCTTTTCACTGCTATCCAATGCTCTCTACCAGGATTTGCCATGTATTGACTCATAACTCCCACTGCATGAGCAATGTCTAGTCTGGTGCTGACCATAGTAAACATTAGGCTACTCACTGCTGATGCATACGATACTCGAGACATCTCTATCCTCTCTACTTTACTGCTAGAACTCATCTCAGAGAACAACTTGAAATTAATAGGGAGTGGGGTGGATACTAGCTTACAGTCCTATACGTTGAAGTGTCGCAAGACCTTCTTCAGGTAATTTGTCTGAGAAAACCATATCTTCCTACTGTTCCTATCTCGGTGAATCTGCATCCCAAAAATCTTGTTTGTTGATCCCAAGCCTTTCATCTCAAACTCCCTAGCCAACTGAGTCTTTAATTCCTGAATACGGTCTTTGTTGGGGCCTGTAACCAACATGTCGTCAACATACAATAGCAGTATGACAAAATCATCATCTCCAAATATCTTGTAATACGCACAAAGGTCTGCGTATAATATATTGTATCCCAGACTCATGATGAAAGAATCAAATCTCTTATACCAACACCTTGGCGCCTGCTTGAGTCCGTATAGAGATTTGTTTAACCTACAAACCAATTTCTCTTTTCCTTTTTCTTCAAAGCCTCTGGTTGGAGCATATAAATTTTTTCTTCAAGATCACTGTGAAGAAAAGTTGTCTTTACATCTAGCTGTTCTAGATGTAAATCATGCACTGTTGATAATGCCAGAACTATACGAATAGTAGTTAATCGAACCACAGGTGATAATATTTTTTTCATTGAAATCAATACCTTCCTTTTAAGCATATCCTTTGACTACCAATCTTGCCCAATAACTCTCCAACTGGTCATCACTGTTTCTTTTGATCTTGAACACTATTTGTTGCCAATGGGTTTCCTCCCTGATGGTAGCTGTACAAGATCCCAAGTCTGATTCTTATACAGAGCTTCGATCTCTTTCTACATTGCTACTATCCATTGATATGCATCTGAACCTCCTACTGCCTCCTGGAAGGTTGATGGTTCTCCGTCTTCAATGAGTAGACAGTATGTTACATTACTATCCATAATATAATCATAATGCCAACTGGGAGCTTCCCTCGTGCTAGTTGATTGTCTGATTTCATCGACTTCAGCCTCATTCTTCACAGGATTCTGATCCGACACTATTTTAGAAATATGTTTGTTCACCTGTATCACCGTAATATCTGACCCTGATGTACCTGCATCTTCACTACAATGTTTATCTTCTATGAAGATGACATCCCTGCTGATAACAACCTTGCGGGTAGTGGGATCCTACTGGCAATACCCCTTTACATCATCAGCATAGCTACGAAAATATATTCCCTAAACTTCGAATCTAACTTTGAAACATCCTGGGCATAATACATCACATATGCAGGACCTCCAAAAATATGAAGGTTAGAATAATCTACTAGTTTAGTTGTCCACAACTCTATCGGTGTCCTCAAATCAATTGTCGTTGACGAACTCCGGTTGATCACATGACAAGCCATATTGACAGCTTCAACCCAAAAGGACTTCTCCAGACTAGTTGTTGCCAACATTGCCCTGGTTTTCTCTAGTAACGTTTTGTTCATCCGCTCTACCACACCGTTCTTCTGTGGAGTATATGCTGTTATGAACTATAGCTTGATACCATTTTGCTTACAGTAACTGTCAAACTCTGCACCAGTGTATTATCCTCCATTGTCTGTCCTGAGGCACCTTATCTTCTTTCCTATATCCGACTAGACTCACGTTTTGTATTCCTTGAAGGTCTGAAATATATCTCCCTTATTCTTAATTGGATACACCCAACATCTCCTGGAATAATCATCAATAAATGATACGAAGTACTTCGCTCCTCCCAAGGACACAATTGGTGCTTGCCATACATCAGAGTGAACCAATTCTAGAACATTTGTGCTTCTAGAGTCTGATGTGTTGAACTTCAACCAATGCTGCTTGTTTGCCACGCACTGCTCACAAAATGGTAGTGAAACCTTTGTGAGCCCAGGAAGTAGCTTCCGGTCTACGTCATTCCTTGCTCCGACATATGACCAAATTTCCTGTGCCATATTATTGAAGACCTCTTATTATTACTAGAGGAAACTAAAGCTTCTCCATCCACCAAAGTCTCTCCCTTTACCATGTACAAGTTGGCAGTTATCTTCTCTGCCTTCATTATCACTAACGCTCTACGAACTGTCTTCATGATTCCCCTTTCACACTCCATCTTATAGACGAGGTCATCCAATTGTCCCAACGACAATAGATTCTTTCGAATTTCCTCAACATGTTATACCTGTTGAATGGTACGAACGGTTCCATCATACATCTTCATCTTAATGGATCCAATTCCAACAACATTCATGGCTTGATCACTGCAGCAGTATACAATATCTCTTGAGACTGGTTCATAGTGATATAATTATTCTTTACGAGATGACATGTGATAGGTTGCACTAGAATCAACCAACCACACATCCTGCGTCATCCTCTTGCCATCATGTGTTGTTGCTGCTTCACAAGTCAAGGCGTTAT
>JANVCQ010000002.1:39364343-39393868 GCA_025531925.1 Erythroxylum plowmanianum
AGCCTATAAAAGAAGGCTCACTCTTCCTCATTTAATACATCAACCAAACAACATTCCTCTTTTATGTCTCATCCTACATGAATGAGGAGTGAGCCTTCTTTTATAGGCTTCACTCCTCCCCTCACATTTGCATCCTACATCTAGGATGAGAATGTAAAGGGAGAATTGAAGTCTATAAATGAAGGCTCACTCCTCCTCATTCAACACACCAACAAAATAACATTTCTCTTTTATATATAAATTAGAGGATTAAGTTTGTAATCCCTAATTTATACATAAAAGATGAATGTTGTTTGGTTGGTGTATTGAATGAGGAGGAGTGAGCCTTCTTTTATAGGCTTCACTGCTCCCCTCACATTCTCATCCCACATGGTGGGATGAGTGTCTTAACATGCACAACTCTTTCTTGGTTTTATGTGGTATGTCCACTCGATTTCACATTGTCTTATTGAAAGCGTTTGACTTTTGACTTCAGCTCCATACCGTTTTCCATGTGATTGTGCTTTGAATACTAAGTTCAACCGTAGAATGATATCTCAACAGTTGGTCCATAAATTACAGGTTGAAGCTGCCGTAGGAAGGTTGGGATAATTTGACCCTACGACGATTGTTTCTAAATTTAAAAATTAAAAATGATACAAAATATCGATTCAATTGTATTCTATAGACCTTGTATATAGCGAAGCTAAGTGGACCATCTAGAAGCTTATTGTATATTACACTGCTCAAGATGATGAGCTCCAGGCATAGGAAAACACATCATTCTGCAAGAACATTAATGTCAAGCCTCAGTTTATACCAGCCACACTGACTAATTACACTTCTTAAATGAAATGGATTTCCTCAATGCTAAAATTACTTTGTTCCCTTTCTAGCTAATATACTAGTAACTGCGATGCCATTGCCACACCAACAAGCATCCGAAGCGAGAGATTTACCTTCTTCACATAACTGAAATGACAAAACTGACAGAGTCATCTTAGATCATGTTACTGTAAATCTGTTACATTAGATAATTTCCCAGTCAAATTCAGAGGCCTCGGGCTTCGATGATGATATAAAGTCCTTTCCTTTCTGGGGACTGAATGCTGGGTCAGGGGTGTAACGGCAAGCTGCACCTTGATGATGGTCCTGCTTTGCTGCTCCCCTTCTTTTCCGAAAAAAAGCTTCCACAACTTGTTTCTATAGCAAAAGAATACAAAAGGGTGAACAGGGATATCATCAATTTTCAACCTTGTACTCTGAACAGTTCAGTCAAATGGCAGCGATAATACAATGGTATAGTACTTCATCACTAGTGTTCTTGATTCTAGGATTTTGCAACAAAATTATGCCAATTCAAAAGGTCTTATAAGAGGCAGGAGTCAATCACAGAGTCACACCTTCAGAGAAATGCATCTCTGTGTCTCACAAACACCATAAGATACTTCACTACCATCCACTAAGATGCAGCTCTCTTCAAGTTTTGCTTTAGTAGATAATCCTGCATCAGTCAAATTGCTCTCCAGTTTCCCTACAACAATATCAAATAAAATGGAAAATATTACAATTGTTAATTTCTTAATTCAGTCACTGCAAAAAGATTTTAGATAAAAATGGTAGCTTAATAGAGAAAAAAACTATAAAATTATATGATAAATGATAGCGGTGTAAGTTCTATCTTGAGGGTGAGCACCTTCTTCTAACTTCTTTTACTCCATCTCATTCAGCATATTCTGTATCTTTTAACTTAACAGCCATGTTAACCATCTCCAGACAAAACAGTGAAACAAACTAAAAGAAAATCACATTAACCAATTGGAAAAGGACAAGAGTTGACCAACCAGAGATCCAAAATTCTTCATAAAATAACAACTAGGTTAGAAAAGACCAATCAGACTGGAATCTGTAGTCTGAACTCATACAGAGATAGTGAACTGTGTTATTAAGTAGGATAACAACCATGAACAAAGATAGACAGATTCAAAGATGCACTTGTTACATGGAAATTGATAAAAGCATATGAACTACGTACAAAGAAGAAATAATGAGCAGTAGAATTAAAAATCTTTGAAGCTCAAACTCATGCAGATAGGGCTCAGAACCTTATATGGCCCTATGGGCTACAAGACTTCTAAGGTCCACCACGGATCAAGTCACATAGAGGATGGGAAACAGGAATGCAGCAGTAAGAGGAAAAGAATTATGAAGCACATACTGACTATTTGAGCTGAGGAATTGCCACAAGTCTGCTCAAACTCATAGCAATAAACCAGGTCGGCAGCATTTGTAGAAGGCCCATCTAAAAGCTTTATCTTGGTGAAAGAGCTGCTGCAAGGTGGTAGGTCATTGGCAGCTGGTGACATCATTGTTTTTTGATATTGATCATTTGGGTTTTTATCTAACTTATTCAATTCATACGCACTTTCATCAGAATGGTCTTCGTCTAAAGTCACCAATTCATTTTCAGACATCAAAGCAGCTTCTTCCAAATATGGATCATCTTGTAGCACCTGAAAATGTTCCTTAGAACAGTTGTTGAGTAAATCAATTTTACTGCAAGGTTTCTTCCTTGACCGCTCCTCACCAATGCCTTCCACCAACAATTCAGAGGCTACATTAGTGGATGAGTCAGCTGATGTTCCTTGCACCACATCAATGAAGGACTGTGGTAGAACTTGTGCAAAATCTGAGCAAAACTGCCTGACATTGCTACCCATAACTTGCAATTTATCTCCAACATATTCGAATTCCTGTTCAAGAATGAATGCAATTTTATGAGAAACATAAGCAGCACAGAAAGTGTATAGGTGCTACTAAAGTGGGAGGGAGAAACAAAACAAGCAAAATCACGAATCTATATCTAGTTTTGAAGGAAGACATGACTGAATATCAAGAACTCCAATAGTGTCACGTCACTGGGAAACACATCAAGGATAGAAATTGAAATGGAATTTGGGAAAGAAAAAGAGAAACCATTGCTTTGTAGACTTAGTAAATGCCATCAAAGAAAATGATTAACCCATCAACATTCCCAAAAGGTTCATAGAAGCAATTAAGATAAACCTCGAACAAAACGTCATCCATCTCCAGGCACATATCTTCAAACTTCTGGTATATATTTCCAGCCCATGTGATGCCTTTATATTTGTTATCCATCATGAATAAGTTAAAAGCTCTAAAATCTGTGCTGGATACCAAGGAAACTTCCTTAAATTTTGACCACTTATCCAAAGATTATGCAGCTGCATTTAAGAGAGAAATGATGGTAAGCTGAGGTTAAACTCTAATAGAAGAACCAACAGACACTGACAAAGAAAAACATATCCAAGGACAAGGTTAATGCTGATTAATTAAAAGCATACTAGGACAGGCTGCAGCTAATCAGCAAGGTTACTTCTTTAACAAGTAGAGGTAGAAATTAAAGAAACCATAAGCCAGTACAAAAAACACATTAAGGCAGCAGCTCAAAGTACTTGGATGTTGGAGGAAAAAGGTCCATATCATTTTGGTGACACATAACTTGTGCCAGTATATTATCTTCCAGGTTAACTTGAGTTTGGCAGAGAAACAATGGAGATGCTATTACATAACCAACAAACTACGGAACGACCAAAATAAAAGGCTCACTATTGCCAGTGCCTTTGGGAATTATAAGTTTCTCTAGAAGTCATGTAAAGCAAACAACAGAGTGATTTCAACTAAAACCTGAATATATGCACTTTTCAGGATTCAATCAATCGGATGTTAATGCATCTCTGTTATTAAAGTTTGTTATGTGAGTCCCTTACGGGATCTCTACACACCAACCAAGAATTTGATTGCAACTATCAGCAAAGCCAAAGGCATATAAAATGACAAGGTCACAAAAAGCATGACAATAAGATACATTCTGATTGTAAGAATTGTAAGTAACTAATTGCAAAGGCGATCAGCTCTCCCACTTACTAACCCTAATGCTTTCCCTGATCCTTGCACAGAAGCATTTGCACGTGACACATTTGAAAGGGTTGACATGTCATATTAAATTAAAGGCCCGGAAATAATGTAAACAGTGGAACAACAAAACAACATGAAGTTATCCTCTAACCCAACTGGGATTATCATCAATAATTGAGAAATTTCTTACAACGCAGGATCAGAATCTGACTCTTGATCGTTTCAAGAATGTCAATTCACAAGGTCTATCCATGGCTAGTTGAATAAAGCAGGGAGTCAATCTAAGGCAGTCCAACTCGGCAACTTTTTGCACAAAAATAACGCTATCAGTTTGCAAAATAAGAAGTACAAAAAAGTTGAGAACTTTCTTTCAAAATCGAAAAGGTGGGAAAGAATGGGCATGGGTGGGAAGAAAAGCCACGAGGAAGCAAAGCAAAAGTCGTGAGCAAACAAGCCAAACTGAAGAAAGTGACGAGCTAGACAACTTATAGGTGACAACATTCACATGATCAACAAAAGTAAAGAAGAAACACTGAGAAAGAAATCAAAATAAACAGAAAAAGGGAAACAGAAGGAAGAAAATAGCTAAATTCAGGCGATCAAGCCACAACAAAAGAAAGGGTGTTAAAAGAGGGAAGTACCAATTAGAAAGGGAAAAAAAAGGAACAGCTTAATGCATGGCAGGAAACCCGCTGGTAAGATTCAAGTTTGAAACTTTGATCTCTTACAGGTGTTCTGGGTCGAAGCTGAAGAGTAAAGCAGCATGGGGTAGTTACGGAGAACGACCAGGAGGCTTCATTTATGTGGGAAGAGAGAGAGACTACTAAATGTGTTTTGTTACGGTGTAGAGATGAGTTACTCTTTAGTGATGAGAGTCTCTTACTATTATCGAATTTTCATTTTGGCCAATTAAAAAAAAGAATTATTATAATAGTTGACTAAAGAGGAAGCAGTTGATAACAAAGTTAACGGCGTGTGATAACGTCAACAACCTTTTTATACGAGAATCATGTTTCATCGCATCTTTCTTATCCTTTTTGTTTTATACTTACTTTGCATAATCCCTCCTTATGTAGTTTACACAAATTGTACGGCCTTCTATTTTGTATCAAAATGACTACATTCATAACTTTGAATGTGTGTGCGTTAGAAGAGGTTGATAATCGGAAAGGGCCACGTTTCCATATATTGCGCAATTTAAAGGAAAATTGAAGTTAAAAAGAGTTGATTGATCCTAAATCAATTTCAAGATGATTTTATGGAATCTTAAAATTTTTAAAACATTATTAACAACTCTTAAGCACTTTTAAAATTTAGTTTAAATGTGAATTTGGCTTGAATTTACTTTTATTTAACAACCAGTCGTGACCACTATGATCAACTTCCCTATTCAGTAATAAAGTGAATCATCATGTTCAGTAATAATGTAAATCATTGACCCAATTCTCCAAATTCTAATTTAAAGAAACCAATGAATTACATTCAATTTATTAATTTTATATAATTTAGTTCATTTCATCCTTTGGAATGTTAAAAAAGAGATAATTCAACAATGAAATTGAATCTTATTCACTTTATGAATTCAATTCATATCTCAAATGACGTGAATTGAATTTTAAATTAAAAAGTTAATTTTTCTTAAAATATTAAAAAAAAAATTTCAAATATACGGATCATAAATATAAAAATTATTACAAAATATACACACATTAATTACGTATTATTTTTAATTAAGAATTAAAAAATCATAAAAAATTGTTAAATTTATTTTTATTGTGTTCCAAATAATGTAATTAAATTTAGTTTTAATATTCATAAATTTATTTCAAACAGTATAAATTAAATTTAATTCAATCTAACAAATATAATTAATTTCGATTCGATTTCCAAATAGCCTATAAAGTAACGTATTTGCAGCTTACCACCAACACAATATCATTAGCTATACCAGCAATACATCAACTTCCAAGTGGCAGATTTCTTTTGGCTCTTATGACCTACCTATGTCAGCTAAAATCATACGGACTGCTAATGAGGAAATAGTTAGCAATTTATGTAATCACCTCATACCTCATTTACTAATTCCTATGCTTAATTGAGAAAATAGCAATTCTCCCCCCCGAATTCTCATATACTCTTTGACATTATCACGTCTATTCTTAAGTCAACTTGAGGATGATACCCTTTTTTAAAATGTTATTTAGTATTTATTGCACGATCTATCAACAAATATCTGTTAGAGGCAAACGCTATCAGAGCCTTAAAAGTATATAAAAGGAAAAAGGAAAAAAAGAACACTTGCAAACTGCTAAAACAAAATCTAGGTGATTGAATACTAGTGTCTCCATATCCAACAATCACTGCACTGCCCCTATCTCCACAAGAAATGCTAAAAGGATGCCCAAACTTCAAGAGGCAGTGTGGATAGGGGTGAAAGGGCTCACCACAGCATTTCATCAACGAGACAGAAAACATCACCACCAACATCATTAGTCAGTTAACAGCACCCACTCAACCATTGCACCGCCAATAAATCAAGTAAATGCTAGTTAAGTAAATTGCTATAGCAGAATCCAATAAAAAAAATTCATCTCAGAAAAGATAAACCAAAATCCAACTGCACAAGACTTCTTCCTCAAATAAGTGTAACCACCCAAATTAACATACCCTACCAAGGAAACGCATAAACAACAAAGGATCTTTAAGGACCAATGAAACACGAGCCAGAGAGACAAAGATCTTTAAGGACCAATGAAACAGGAGCCAGAGAGACTCACGACCAGCTGGTCATCTAAATTACCCATGAATAATTTCAAAAAGAATCACCCAGCAACTACAACAGCCAATATGCCTTGACAACACACACTTGTCAGGTATTCAGGGACGATACAGGAAAGATCAAGAAAACATAGGTTTATTAAGAATCCTATCGCCAAGTTATCAAAGAAATTAGCATAAAATCACCCCACTATGGAATGCAGAGGAGATAATTCAACAGCGTTTGATAAAGTGGTGGACGCTGCATATTTCAGTAACCCTGGAACATATGGCTACCATCTACCAACAAAATTCGCCATATGACATATATCATATTGGAGAGAGGGAAAAACAACGCATATCATTAGATGCTCATATACTTGAGACTTAAAATCCAAGTAGGACATTGATCAAGCACCAGGAAACTATAATTACATCCACGTGGAACATCAGTTACACTTCTAGAATGAGACTGGTATTTGCAGTTGATTTGCCCATGCTCCATATGTACTTAAAATAAGAAAGTTTCGCGACGGCATACGATTCCATGATGAAAATTTCTTGTTTATGATTTTCTCCTTGTGGGGAAAATGGCCTAAATGACATGTCACATAAAATATTAATGCAGACCAGCAAAGAACTGAGAAAGCAAGCATGATACAGCTCAGTGGGGCCTAACATGAACAAGTTCAGATAAATTAGAGCCTCAGAATCTTTGAGGCCATGCACATTAGTTATCCTTATAGATTAGCAAAACTGAAAACATGTTAAGGATTAAGAATGAAAATTGTGTACAAGCTCCTTCCTCATTCCTTGAGCTATTTGGTAACTTAGAACAAGGACTAGCGAAGTATCTGGATATAAATGTTTTATTCTACTTGATTCCATATCTACAAGAAAATGAGTTTGAAATATGAGGAAATAGTCACTTATCAGCTGTGTTGCGCAGGAAATATTTGTAGACAATTTTATAGAAAGGAAAATATTAATAGAAAACTAATAATATAAAAATAAACTAACCTGTTATATGTTACTAAAGTAAATTCTGTTGTTTGGAATCACTAAAATGTAAAAATTATTACTAGGTTATAGTCAGATAATAAGACAGAAATGTGTGGGAAATTGTTCAAAACAACTTTTGTTTTAATTGTCTGAAAACCAAATCACAATTTTGTAGCATACACTATTTTTAAGACAGTCATTTGCAATAACTAATTTTCAAAATCAATCAATAAAACTAAGAAAAAGGAAAAGAAGATGAAAAAATCTAAAGAAATATAGGATTTAAAATGTTAACAATTGTAAGCAATTGAACTTAAATCTTTTGTTTTATCTTATCAGTCAACTAGTACTAATCCTCCTTAACTGAAGGGCTACAAAGCAGTGGGACCCAAATTGTTAGTATCCAACAAGCAAAACTAACTTATTAGTCTGGGGCCCACTAGAGTTATTAAGAAAGTTATACTGGAACCTAATATAGGCGCAAGTTTGAGACTTTGTTAGCGACTTTATTTCTGTTCTAGCTGGATAATAGGTATATAGATATGTGTAAATCATATATAAGCCAAATTGACCCTGAATATTAAAAGGCGTAAAGCTAGAAGAATTCAACCACGAAATCAAGAATAACAAAATAAGAAATCAACATCTTCAACCAAACATCCATGAAATTCTCACACACCTGTAAATATGCTAAATAAATGTACACTACTCAACTTAATCAATTAGTAATTTGCGCATTGTTCAAAACAGAACTGATCCAGTCACATCGAAGTAAAACAGTCACATATCAACTATAAATTTCTCATATAAAAAGTAACACAAAAACATATTAATCTGCAGAAGACAAGGTTTCTACTAGCTAAAGAACACAGAGAACCATAAAGGTTCAGCACTCCTTCTGAATTCACGTAATGGAAGCAGCAACTAAAGCACAGCAGTCCACAAAATAAAACCAAAGATTTCATTGTCTGCATTCACGTAATCACCACAACCATTTAAAGCATTTCAGCCCAAGAAGCTCTCATGCACCTGAACCAAACATCCATCAGAACTCAAACAAGTAATCAATATCAACAAATAAAAGGATTACATGCAAGTTAAGAAAGGAAAGCATAAAATAAAGGACATATTTGACCCATTCCTCCTGAGAAGGTCTCCACCAAGCAGACGTAAACAAATAGATGGTGAAATAAGTTGGAACACCTTAAATAGTAGCTTAAAAGGAATTTGTCCCATAAAAAATGTGATAAATTTAGAAACAACGAGGATTGTGGCAAAAGACTAAAGACCGTACATAAAATAAAATGGATTTCAAGAAGAAAACCTCAAGAAGAGCTCAAATATCAAGAAGAACTACCACAGCAATCTTGGAAAACTCTACATCACTTCACAAACAGGTCATCAAACATTTTCTTAATGGAACCATGCCTATGACCTACTGATAAAAATCTACACCACCGTCAGGAACACATCTCCGACAACAATGCAATAAAATACACGACAATGAAACAGCAGAGAACAGAGGTTAGTAAAGCCAATACGAAGCAAATCATAACTCCCAACAGAAACTCAACACTAGGGCAACGTAAACAAAACAAAATTTACCGAGTGTAGATAGGAATAATAGTTACCTCAATAGTAGGGAGGCACGCCCTGATACATCCCACCAGGTGGAACTCTGGGCGGCATAGGCGATGGTTGGTGCTGTTGAGCCAACCCATAAGGGCCAACACCATCAGGATACGCACCGGACCCCATTCCAACAGAACTCGGCGGCATCCTATACCCAGTATTACTCATTCCACCATAATCACTGGAACCCGTCCCACCATACTGGGAAGCCCCATACACACTACCATAACTTCCACTCCCAATAGAAGGCGGCAACGAAGAATTCAACCCGTGGCTGGTACTGCTCAATCCAGAATACCCGTAACTCGGAAATCCACCAGGCATACCACCATATTGCGAACCAGGCATCGAAGACTGTGGCTGCGGTGGCTGCATTGGTTGTGGAGGTTGCATTGGTTGCGGTGGCTGTGACATATCACCAGGCCCTTGAGGCTTCGGCTTCTTGTTGTTATCAACAGCCAACTTACATATTACTTGATGCCCATCAATGTTCTTGGTAGGGTCAGCAATGGCTGCTCTAGCACCTTCCTCAGTCCTGTAGATAAAGAAAGCAAATCCTTTTGTTTTGCCAGGACCTTTGTGAAACCCTAACGGGCCTTCTTCAATTTCTCCATACATCGCAAAGAATGCTAACAATCTCTCAGAAGAAAGCTCGAAAGGAACATTGCCCACATAAATCTTCCTCAACGAAACGTCCACACTAGGCCCCGAATTCGAAACCCCAGCCGAGGCCAACTGGGTCACCGTCATGCGACCGTCAATTTTCTTGCTTGGTTCTTTAAGCGCCAAACGAGCGCCGTCCACGTGCTTAAACGTGGCGAATCCATAGCCCTTGGATTTCCCGGTGTTCTTGTCAAAGATCACGATGGCTTCCTCCAAATCTCCAAAGGTGGAGAAGAGGGCGCGAAGACTGTCGGACGTGGTCTCGGGGGCGAGGCCGCGGATGAAGAGCTTGCGAAGAGAGGTATCAGCGTCGGCGACTGCGCGGACAGAATCAAGGACATCGGAGTGGAGGACAGCGGCGGTTTGGAGGATTTCCAGAAGCTGGTCTTTAGAGAAGGGCTCGATGATCTTGCGGATGTCTTCCGGTGTAAGCGGCGAGGCTGCGGCGGCGTGGATAGGACTGGTGCTTCCGTTCTCGTCGGCCTTGCGTTTCTTGTTAAAATCCATGGCTGTGAAACGTTGTTAGTGATTGTGATTGTGGTGGTGGTGGAGGGGGCGAAGAAACGAGAGATGAAAGATGATTGAGGTCTTACGTCAAATATAAACCCTAGACGATGGATTATCGAATTGGTGTGACCCGAAACTCCGAAGCAAAAGGCCTAAAATGGACCCATGTTTTGAGGCCCAAATACACAATAATACTGCCCTAAACTTGTCTTTTTTAATTATTTTTACCCAAAGCCATAAAAATTAAGATTTTTCAATCCCCCCAGTCTCATAATTAAATCGTCTATTTTTAAAACTTGTTTTGACAATTCTACACAGATGTTCTATATAAATTATAATAAATGTAATTTTAATTTTAAAGAAGTTACTTTAATTTCATTTTAAATAACTAATTTGTAATTATGAATATGTAAATGATTTTAAAATTTTCGTTGTAATCATGATAAATCTCTATAATAGATATTTCATATGTTGGATTTAAAATAGATTAAATTCAACATATGATTGACATTTTCTAGACTTTGACATTTTTGCATCTATTTGGGACATTTTTGGAACTAATTAAAGTGGAAAATCTCTAGTTACACTCCCAAAACCCTAAAACACTATTTAACAACATTAAACACACTAAAAAAAGGCAACAACCATTGAATCAAAGTGGATCAAGGCGGGAGATCAAGTACAACATCAGGAAATTCTAACTTCAGATCAAGGAGCAAATAGAATTTTCATTCTTTTTCTCTTGTTTCTTTCTTTATTGTTGATTTGTAATTGGATTTCCAAGATGTTAGACATGTTTATGAGTTTCTAAATTACATATTAGGGTTTATTTCTGAATTTGCTTTGTGACTTTGATTATTATTGATTCAATACATTTTTGGTGTTGTGATAATTGTGCATGCTTATACTTGACAACAAATCAAGAGCGTGAGTCAAAGTAATCCAATTAGATTGCATAATGAGAGTTGGCAGTTTAATAAGTCCTGTAATTATCAAATTAACAATCATTCAAAGAGAGATCTTGTGTGAGAAATTAGTTATCCAATAGATAACTTTAGATTTAATTGAAAACATTAGGGAAAGTTTTATGAATCGAGAGGTTGTAATTTTAGAATTTTCAAATTTAATTAAAGTTAATTGATTAGGTCTTGAGAGAGAGAGAGTAATCAATACATTGGGAAATCTTAAGCATTCATCATTGATTAAACCTTAATATTAATTTGGCATCTCACTTGTTATTTGCTTAATTGCTTTATTTAGTAATTGTTTTAATTTCTATTATTATTTTCATTCAGATCACATTCTAATTACCTTAAACAAAGCTAGATTCAAATGGTTTTATTTTCTCGTAAGAATGATAACCTTATATGTTACAAGATAGATCTGTATATTTGCAGTGTATTGAGAGTTTTATTATATATAAAACCGACTCAACATTTTTTTGGCACTGCTGCTGGGGAACTTAGGTTAGAACTTTTTGAATTCCTTTAATTTAAGGAAATTTTCTCCATTCTTATGTCCTTGCTACTATATGAACATAAGAATTACTCGGAGTTTAAGCAAGATTAAAGACACTCCAACTCTTGATATCACGAGACGAGAACGAGAAATTCGAAGAGCGAGTTGCTAAAAAGAGATTAAAAGAATGATGGCAGAAGAATATAATCAAGGAGACCAGCAACGAACCCTAATGGATTTCATAAGACCAGGGTTCAATGCTGCACAACAAGGCATCACTCGATCACTGGTATAAGCAACGCCATTCAAGATGAAGCCAGCATTAATGAATATACTGCAGACCAACATGCAATTATATGAGTTAGCTAATGAAAATCCTAACGCCCATATCGTAAACTTCTCAAAATGTGTTATACCTTTTGATATGATGAAATGTCGAACTCTTTCCCTTCACACCGAGAGATAGAGTCATAGTATGGTATCACTTTTTAAACCCAACAAACATCACGACACGGTAGCAGCTGGTGCATGCTTTCTTAGACAAATACTTCTATCTAGTAAAGACAACAAGGTTGATAAAGGTGATCACAAAATTTCAACAAAATGACAGGGAGTCACTATACAAAGCATGGGAATGTTATAAAGACTTGCAAAGGAGATGTCCAACATAATCTACCAAAGAAATTTCTCTTGCAAACATTCTATAATAGAGTTAATCCACCCACGAGGGGCACCATAGATGTAGCTTCTGAAGGATCTCTGATAAGGAAGGCAATTGAGGTAGCAAAGGACTTGCTAAAGGAGATAGCAAATAATAACTATCATTGGATGTCAGATAGAAACAAACAGTAGTCGATTTTTTGAGATCAGAAGCGAGTTATAGCTGTTGATTCAATGACATCAATACAGGCTGAGATCGATAACTTAATAAGACAACTAAAAAGTCTGAAAGCCTCTTCATCTGCAAATTAAAGCAATTCATAGATGTGAATTATGTGAACAAGATAATTATGTTACCGTTGATTTCACTATTGGAGTGAACAGCCTTAACAAATATGAAACTAGAATTTTTTTTTCTTTCTTTTTCATATAACAACAAATACAAAACCCTTTGTGACTGTCACCTACCACTTAATCTTGGTTATCACTTGCTAGTTAGGATAAAAATTATTTTAAAAAATGAGATTACTTCTATTATTTAGTAATAAGTGATGGGTAAAATTGTAATTAATATGACAAGGAACCCAAAAAACATTAAATTTTATTATTATATGTAAAAGTTTGTTTGATCCATCCACCAAGCATTTATCATTTTTTTTTAATATTGAAATTGAGAACTTCTGCCTTTGAGTTCCAACACTAAATTTACAATAACTTTTTTGTATTTTTAATTGTATTTCTTATTAACTATTATTTTTGTATTAATCATTAAGTAAGAACATAAAAGTGGCATCAAGCAATAATTTGCACACCATTTTGTGTAAGTATTTTCCTAGTTAAAGTATTGTAGTTTAAGTAAGGTGCATTCTCAATTTTTTATCACAATCATATAGTATATCTACATGTCTAATATAGAAAATTCTTTGCATTATTTGTAATGATTTTAGTATAATAAAGTTTCAAGAGCTTCATATAAATGTATGAGAGTTTAAAGTGATAATATTACCATGAAAAATGAGAAGCAACCTTCTAGATATTTTTTTAAAATAAAATATTCATAAAATATAAAAAATTTTGTGATTAATATGATTCCAACTTGGTTGGTATTTGTTTAGGGTGAAATTTGATGTAGTAAGGAGAGAAGAGTTTAAAAAGAAGAATAAGAAAGAAGATCTAGTGCTTCTATTCCATTACTAAAATTCTATTCTGATATCCATATATTTGGTGTGTAGTATAATTTTGTACATTTACTTGTAAATATTTAACTTATGGTAGTGTTTATTGTATTATTTATTTTTATAGTTTGCATGATGTAGTAGTCTTTTCTAAATAATATTAATACATTAGAATAGTGGAGATGAGTAATGAAATGAAGAATAAGAAGAGTTATTTAAATACAATAATCTCATGTAGTGGGATAAAAGACATTGAGACAGAGGTGGTAGTTCAAGTGAGAATGAATTTTGAAAGTTTAAAAATAATTTTTAATTTGTGTTAAAAAGTATGCAAAGTTCCATAAGTTTATGGTTACTATACGGAGAAAAAAGAAAGATGATTAATCTAGTAGCATCAAGATTTAAGAACTTAAAAACTCATTCTTTTATCTTATTTTATTTATGGTTTAGTGTTGGTTTTGTTTACCTTTTTGTGAAATTAATTAGGATATAGATTAAGGTGAGATGAACCACATAATCTATTGTTTGAATTTATCTTTGTTTTAATGTAAGATTGTATATTTTTTTAGAATTGTTCATGTTTTCTACTATGTTGGATTGAAGTAATGAACGTAGACAATTAAACTTTGGAACCTATTAATTTACGCAACATTATCAAAAATAATCTCCTCCACTTAATCCTCTATTATTTTCAATGATAACTCATGCAAACCACCATAAAACCAGTAGAAAATATTTTTAAACATCTTGAACTTTTCCATCCCTTACATTTTATCGAATCTCATATTGATCACTAGCTTGAGTTGCTCTTAAGTAAGTCTTTGTATTAATTTTAAGACATTACTTAAATAAAAATGCATTTAAGAAATCTATAAATAAATTGAAGACCTTCTTTAAATAAAAATACATTTAAAAATCTATAAATACTCATACAATATAACTAATAAATTTTAATTATAGTATGTTTTAGCGCAATTTCGTTCATGGAAATATAATCATTAGGATTCAAGATCCATGAGAACTTATTCTTTTATCTTGTTTTCTTCATTGTTTATTATTAGTTTTCATTACATTTCCACGAACTAAATTAGGATGTAGATTTAGGTGAGATGAATATGAGAGTTTATTATTCCTAGATATAAGCCTGTATGATTCTTCTTAGTTATAGTGAAATCTATCATAGGAACTCATTGATGAATTAATGCTTTCTTCGAGGAGTTTTGATTTAAGAGAACTTTCAACTAAAATACTTAATGATAAGGACTACATTTCATTACAAAGTATAGATGTAACTAGGAAATTACAATTAATTATTAAATCAAGATAAATTTAAGAAGATGAAAATTCTAGGAGGATTTTTCTTCTAAATCGTATCTATTTTTGTTTGTTTATTCTTATTTATTGTCTTAATTGATTATCTCTTATTCGTTATATTAGTTTTATTTCTTTCAAATTGATCATTCATTTAGTTGCTTTAGATAATAAGTAGATAGTTAGTACTAGTGGTTATATTCCTTATGGGATTAACACTGGCATCACTAAGCTATAGCAACACTTGAATCAATGAGCTATAGTATGGTAGGTTCACTTACTTAGTGATTCTTTAGTAATATTTTGTATTTTGTTTATTTAGTATCATATTTCATTTGATTAATTCATATTGAAGAGTTTACATGGTTACTTTACTCTCTTTAACCTTATTTATGCCCTTATGCATAATTTTTAATGTATGCTAAATTTTATAAATCATATCACACATGAAAAATCTATTGAATTCATTTCATCCTAATGCACAAAATAAGAAATGTACGACCATATTGTTAAAGGAAATTAATCTTTTATCTCAACATTCCTATTCTTCCTTTAATTTAGAGTCCTTTTTTATATTTACAATTTTCATAGGTATAAAAGGGCCATTTAAATCTATCTCTCATAGGTCTACATTTTCAACTATTGAGAAAATTTTCATCCTAGTTTTTTAATAAAGAGTCATTTCAATAAAAAAAAGGGTCTCTATTAATGTTTTGTCACTTATGGTTAGATGATGCTACTAAATATACCATTAAGATCTTTTCTATAAGATTTCTTTTGAAATGCTAACTTAATCAACCCATTCTAATACCATTTAATAGTCCCTAATGACACTTAAGAGGGGAAAGAGTGAATTGGATGTTGATAAATTTTAAACTAATAATTCCTAACCTAGCGGTTTAATGACAAAATTTTGAATTGAAATTATGAATTTCAACAAATAACCCTTTTCTACAATTGCTCTCAAGACTCTTCTTAGATGTCCAATATGACTCTTCTTTCAAATCGAAGAATATATTTTGTACAATTTTTACTAGACAAGAACTTCATTTATAGTCTTCCTTTACGATGAAGAGGAACAATAATGTCACTTGAAATACCCCTAAATACAATATATAAACATATCAAAAAAAGTTTATAACTCAAAATATCTTATCACTTTGATAATATTAAAGAGACTCATTTACATAAATATGGATAATAATGATCAAATTCTTGATAAACACTTAGAAATGGCATTGAATTTATCATATCCATCTTAATATGTATGCAATAAAGAATGTCTTTAAATAATTATTTCATAGAAACTATAACCAACTAATTAGCTATAGGGCATAAACTAACAATTGTCTCCCCATATAACATTTGTATTGGTGTCCCCTTATTTGTATCATTAGGTAAGTCACCCTCTGTAGTGCTCATTGTTACTTTTTCCTTCACGTCATTATTTTCTTCTTTTCCTAAGGCAGAACATTTACATTTTCACTAGGAAGTGCAAATGATGATGTCATCATCCATACCTCATATAAGCATAAACCTACAAAAGTTTAATTTTCCTATCAAGCAATAACTTGTTGATTATCTTCTAGTGTTGATCCCAATACACTTCCCCATCTCCATCCTTCACTTCTTTGATCAATTACTTTGAAATATTGCATTTGGAGATGAAAGTTAAAATATAAGATAGGAATTCACCAATACCATTCAATTAATAGATTTTGATTAATTGAAGAGATCTTTACTTGAATATCTCTTACAAGCTAGTTCTTCATAGTTGACTTTACTATAAGTGAAATTTATTATATACTTATAGGAGAAACATTAGGCATTATGAACTTATTTGAGAACAAGATCAAGAAAGAAAACTTAGTATTACTCAAAAGGGACAACACTAGAAACACTATTGGGATAAAACAATAACTTAGACATATTCTTTCCCTTTCTTTTTGTTTATGGAGTATAATCTTTAATCTCTCATTTCAAAACTTTGGAATATAGTGAGGATTTCTAACTTGAAATCATGCTAAGATAGTCATGGTTGGAATGTTTAATGGTTTCCTGGCTATTTGCAAGAACTGGAGAAAAGGTTTGTAAGTAAATTATAGCATGACACTACTAGTGCAACTCATTAATCTATATGTTACTAATTAGGATTCCTATATAAGTGCATGGTTGAAAATGTTTTAGGTCCCATGACAATGCAAAAACTATATATAAGGATGGCAAAAAAGTATTGTTAAACAAAGACTCAAAACTCATTAACTACCATCCAATTTCCAAGAAGCTAATTTCTACTAGGTGAATATAACATACTCAAATAGAACAAGTATAATTTGCTTATTGAAAGAGGAGTTGTGGTTTAACTTAATATAATATATAACATAAATGAATTTGAGTTTATTGTTGATGTGTATATTTTCTAACTGTACTAAAGATCAACTAGGTAACTGCATCTATCTTTTTTTATAGTATAGTTTAGTGAGTACAAGTGATGATTTTCATGAAGACTAAAAGTACTAGTACTAACTGTTTTTCTATTATCTAATATAACAAAATGGATGAGTTAAATAAAAATAGATAAACTAAACTATATTTGCTAATATGAAATAATAAACCAAAGCAACGAGCATAAATGAAATATTTAATTGAGAATTAAGATGTAGATATAGAATACCTCTATAATCTTTAGATAATTGAATTTATCTTGATTCAATTATTGATACAAGTTGTTTGGACTAGAAGAAATTATAAAGTTATAATTATATTCTTTCTCGATAAATATAGCTCCTCCCATTTAGTTGATAAATTAAAATCTCTTTCTGATCAAAACCGCTAAAAATGCATTAACTCATTCTATGAATTCTTTAGATAGATTAATTTTAACCAAGAAGATTTATGTGAACTTATCTCTAGGATTCCATGTAACTCTTATTATTCATACCACGATCTATTCATAGATATAATTTTTTTATATATATATAGGTGTGTGTGTATGTGATTTTTTTATATCACAATAGTTGTGTTAGATAGGGAATAGTGACATTTTAAAGGAAAAATATATGCTTTAATGAGTACTCGATATTGTAAGTTGTCCAGCATTTGTGGGCTATAATAGCTAGAAGTAACTTATGTTTGTTGTCTTCTTATAACAGTATTGCAATCTTTTACACCTTTCTTTACTTTCTAAAAAATGAATTTTTAAATTTGTAAAATATGAAGCATTCTTTTGAAAATTAAAACATCCTAAAAAAGTTTTAAAAAAAATTGAAACATTTTGCTTACATCTTCAAATGTCATTTGCATTTATACAACTAAAGAAAGTGAACAAATATTTTTATGTCTCCATAAAAATAGGCAAAAGTGTTTATATTCTTGTTACAATAATTTTTTCATATCATAGTTTTTATTAAATTATTATTGGTAATTTTGTATTTCATTAATTATATATTGTAAAAAAAAAAATTGATATTAACTCAACTTCTCATGATTTAAAAAAATAAAAGAAAGAACTTATAAATGTATAAAGTTGATAAGAAATACAAAGTAAGAGTCATACACTTTATTAAACACGCAACTCTAAGAACTTTTAGTTTAAAACTTTTTAATTTTATTTGAGCTTAAAATTTATATATAAATATGAATATATAAATAACTAGATTGTTTAATATCTGATTAGAATTTTTACAATAAATTAAGTTTCATTATCAAATAATTTTGTATTCATAAGATAAAATTATTTTAAAATTAACTACATTAAAGTGTTTCGACTTTTTATATAAAATACAATTGTTTAATATAGAATAAACCTCTTTCATATTCATTATAAAATTACAAAAATAAAAAAACGTTATTTGATATTCAATTAAGTAGAATAAAAATATTTAGACGAAATAGAAAAACTGCGTAAGATACCAAACTTAATTCTAATTATCAGTATCACAAGTTCCCAAGATTCTATCTTACACGCAGATGCCAGCTCAAAAGCCAAAAAGAAAACTTATGCTATTTACACCGTACAGAATTGAATATGCACATCGAGTCTTCAGCCAACAAGATTTTGTGCTCTCAAGAAGACGAGCTAGAGGAATCAAAGAAAGCCATCCTCCTTCTCTTGTTGGGAAGTGTTGTTCTAGGTGAGTAGTCTGGTGAAGCAGAGCCCTTCTCCAAGACAGCAGTTAAGGCCCGGTGGATGGATTTCCTGAGCAGCTGTCTTGCCTCAGCATCATCAACAACATTATTGTTTCTGCAGCTGCTGAAAACGAACTCTACCTTTAGACGGTGAGCCAAAGTTGATATTTCTGCGTTCACCATTTTCAACTGGAGGGTTTCAATTGCTTGTCTAATGTCAGACAGAAGCGAGGGTCGATAATCACAACAGAGGGATGCCACGAAGGACGATGTTCCATCACCGGAACCATCATCATAAGCCTCAACTTTAACCTCATCATCATCCATTGGCATGAGAAGTCCTACATTGACTTCCATCGCATTCTTCTTCAGTTGTTTAAGATAGCTAATGACTTCAGCAAGCAATGTGGCTTTGTCCATCTGCAGATCAGTCAAATAGTACTGAAGTCAAAATTAACACACAAACGTCAACCAATTGATCAGGGTTACGCGAAAACTGCTATTTCGCGGTGACATACCGGGCAGATATGTCTCCATATATCAAAGCTACCTGCAAATATAACTTGGTTAATTCTGAAAACAATTGTCTCGTTCATTCCTAAACTATTCTTTGACTTCTTAACATGACAAAATGCATATGACAATAACATCAATATCAGAAAATAAAATAAAGCACTGGCCATATAAGAGGGTAAGAATATTTAATATAATATGAATGGCTTTTCTCTTGTCCTGAACGTCTATTTTAAGAGTCCAGATCTCCTGTCCAATATTATCCTGTTTTATTCTGTCCAATAAATTTCAGCCATTTATTTATATAGGTCCCGCGTGGGTCCCGCATGAGTCCCACGAAATAAATGGCTGAGATTTCATGGGACAGAATAAGACAGAGTAATATTGGAGAGAGGATCTCATCTCCTGTTTTAATGCATGCGATCCTACTGTGACAACTGACATTTTACTGTAGTTCTGCTTTAGGTTATTTCATGTCACTCCTTATTTTATTCTATGGTTCCTGTTTTCAACATTTATATTTTTTTAGTAAAATATAAAACTGCTTATTAGGAACGTCAACACTTAAAATGTGATTTTCAAACTCTAATTAAAATTATTATTATCAATTGAACAATAGTTATTTAACATTGAAAATTGACAGATAATAATAGTTAACTATTTAATGTCACTCATCATAGGAAACACTTAATTTATTCATAAGTAACGAGGGCTGGCATAAACAAGAGTCATCAACTATTAAAATATTAATATATTCCCAACCGACTATGTGTGCTTTGGCTCTATGCAACATTAGTTTATATGATAACGTGCTGTACAAATGGTCCAATGGGATTATTTATTGTTCAACAACCGCACAATTAGCTTACAGGCTGAACTAATCTGCAAGATAAGCTGAGGTGAAAAGGGTTTCTATGCTCTCATCAAAATACGTCTTTCCTTCTTCCTCTTAGCCATAGTAGTCTTATCTAGATTCCTTTAGATACAATCTACGTTAAACACTAGAATCAGCATTGGCTTCTTAATTAGTTTCAAATAATTTCTAGAAAAACTCATCCAAAGAACACCAGCATATTAGCTATAAACAGCACCTCATACGTTCTTTTTTGCGTCTGTGTAATATTTTGGGGTATTATTCTACTCCAAAGTAGGTGTCTCATCAACAAAATTTGGACCAACCTACTTTTGGAGTTAAAAGATCATCTATGTATCATCAAAACTAAAAATTCACACTTCATATGCTTGATTTCCGTAAGTCATCTAGCCCATTTTGATAAGTTTAGATGCCTATTTGGCGACCTACAATCGAGCTAATACTATGAATTCACTAGTATGAATATAGATTAGTAAGGCAAAGAGCAAAGAAAACAAGATTAACTACCTTTTCAGTGCAGGGCACGAGACCGCGCAGAGTAGCGAGGTGGGCATTGATCCTTTCTCTTCTTCTCCTCTCTGCTTCACTATGGCTCTTCAAAGCAGCCAAAAGCTTGGCCTCCGACATCCCTTTCTTGCCAACTCTCGCCTGAGTCTTTACAAGCTCACCCTTTTCACTATCCAACACCAAAGCTTGTGATGCAGTCGATGATCCACTTCGCAATAGCCCACTAAAATCTCCTAAAGTGCTGGAAAACGGCTCCGGAGTTTGTTGGACAAAGCCGGAACCAAACGAAGAGTTAGTGTTATAACGGTAATCAACCATTGGCAATTTAGCTACGAAGAAGGGAAAGTACTTGAAAAGGGTTTTCGTTTTATGTATTCTATGAGCCAAAAGTGGAAGAAAGCAAGCCTGGTGGGCGACTGGTGGGAGCAAACCAGAAGGAGAGCTTTTGCAGAGGGAAGTTTTGTTTCTTAACAGATTTGGTCAAGAATGTTGTGGTTGTCGTGGTTCTGGGTGTGATCATACGTTCCATAACGCAAAAAGGACAAGCTCTTGGGGTTCAAGGTGGTGTTGGAGAAAGGTCAGAGAGAGAACATCCACATTTTCTTCTTGACAGCCTTGAAGAGCATTCTTTCTTAGGTATGCTTGAGATTCTTAGAAAGCTCTGGACAGAAACAGACAGAAATTTAGAGAGATAGAGACTAGGCTTAAAACTGGCAATCTCGTTTGTCGATATTTCGATGAAATATTGCACACAGAAGAGAGAAAACCGACACTAGTAATCAAAAGGCTTTACATAAGAAGCTTGGAGAGACTGCAGATGCTTATAGAAGAAGAGAGAAAGGTTAAACAATGGATTGCAATGAATGGGAGGCAACATAAAGACTGAGCTTTATAGTTTCACTGTCAACGACGTACTTTGAGTATTGCCTGAAGCGGAAGTTATAAAGTCAAAGGACCTAACTAACCCTGATTAGAATATCTGGAGATTAGTGTTTTTGGCAGTCCTTGAGTGGTTATACGGTGTGGAAGATGCCACAAGGCTGTTAGGAGATCGTAAAGGAATATGTTTAATGAAGAATACAAAAGTCAGAAGGAGCTAGCCTACTCAATTCGTGACTAGTTGGGGAAAAACAAGTGAAATTTATTTAACCAAAGTGACGTGCATGCGCCGCCAACTTTCTTATAGCTTCAAGTTGGTTTAACCTTTAAGCCTACCCTGTGAAGAATTATCAAAGAAAGATAGTAAATTTGTTCAACGTCATGGCATCACAACTTGTGCTCTCATGGCATCCTATTGAAACTGAGTTCAAGTTGGGGACAGAAATAATCAGATTATCTCATATATTACTTGGTGTTTATTTCATCGGTTCAGTATATGGAAGTGGGAGTATCCATTCAATTACACGAGGTGTTATGGTCACTTTAACTTAGTAGTAGGTGGCTGGCTGAACCATTCAAATTTGGTAGGCTCAAAGCAGACAAAAAAGAAAAAGATATTCGTCTTGTTTAATTAATTATATTAGTGTTGCGGCAAATGATCACTAGTCTTTACCTGTTAGGTGTTTGATTTTGAACATTAAACTTCCTTTTGCCCTTTCTAAGATGATGTTGAATTTGAGATTGTCGAGGCCAAAAGACAGAAGAGAAATATAGATTAGTGGGAGGTGTAGAGGAGCTGTCGCATCGCTTTGTGGTTGCTAAATGTTTGCTCTAGCGAAGTCTCGACAACCCTTCCCTTACATCAAGATTCCTGCCTATTTAATTAAACAGCAAATCAACGTTTTGCTTCACACAAAGGTTCAACTCTTTTTTAAACGGGAGACCTTTAAGAGTTTTGGAAGACTATCACACTTTCAGGGTTGGGCAGGATCTTCTATTCAATATTATGATGTCTTATTTTATCTTATAAATTTTACGCATTTATTTATACGGGTTTTATATTTATTTATACTAGACCCACATGAGACCCACATAAATAAATGAATGAAATTTATGAAACAGAATAAGACACTATAAAATTGGACAGAGGATCCGAACTCTTCAGGGCTACACTGGATTCTAAGGTTTTAAAATCCGGACCGGACATCGAACCGGAGACTTTACTGGTCACCGGTTTGATCGGTTCAACCACTGGTCGAATCGGTGTGACGTCATAATTATGCAATAATTATATTTAATTATATATAATATTAATAATATTAAAAAATACAAAATATATCAAATAATATTAACAAACAAAAAAATAAAAAAAATTATTGAACCAGTAATCGAACTGGTCGAACCAGACCGATTCGACAGATCAATTGACCGGTTTTCACTGGTTCAATTAAGGACCGATTTTGCGGAGTCACCCGAATCGGATAGCCGACCTGTCTCCGGTCGAATTGGTCAGACCGGCCGGTCCGATCCGGATTTTAAAACAGTGCTGGGTTCTATCGCCTCTTAAATTCTATATTGGTTACCTACTTAAAGAATCTTGTCACATTTATGAAGTCAATTTTAATTTCTCATCCAAATTAATTTGCATAAGAAACTGATTAGGGTTTTGACCACTCAAAAAACTATTACAATCTATCATACAATACCGTTAGACCACAATTATAATTAATAATGGAAGCATTTAAGTTACCTACTGATACCAATAGCATACTGCCATCTTTAAAGATAATAATGTGGTTTCGGTCGAGTTCTCAAGTGAGATCTTAAAAAATGTAAAGTCAAGCACTTGATATGTATTTATTTCTTAGACCAAAGCCTTACAGGATATATATTTTTTCTCCTTAAGCTTACTTGATGTAATTAACTTCGTGGACCAAACTCCAACAGGATATATTTATTTTCTTCTTGAGCTTACTAAATGTTGGGAATAATTCCAAATAATGTATCCATCACCATTGAATTGTTGATCATTTCTTTTGTAACGTATAGAACTTTTCATAGACTTGTTTGGGCTAAAAGTATATTTCGAATCTCAATGTTTATATCAAAATACAGAATAGACCATAAAATTATAAATGGATATGAAATTATAAATAGATATGAAATTATCTTTTAGTAAATCCAATTTAATACGATTCAATAAACATGGGTGGTTTATGATTTAACTATCTTGGTTCTTTTTTAATTTGTTGATTATTTTAGAGATGTTCAAAATACAAACAAAAATACAAGGATTTTTTATTTCTTAAACTGTAGAAATATGTTGAAACTTTCCTTACACGAATTAAGTAGCTTTATAACTTTATAAAATAACATAATTTATTAACTTAAACTTGAATATTATGATTCCTTTATTCGAATACATATAAACTAATGGATCTTGTCATTGCTCTTGTCATCAACATAACCACGAGTAACATGGTGGAGAGATGCGAAGGGTGGACAAGTTTTGAGACAATTTACATAACATGTTGGAATAAACTCTCCAAAAATAGTGCATCCGTTCCTACAGTCGTCTCCACAATCAGCCTGCACTTTAGAACTTGTAAACAGAAGTATATTCACTATCACCAGCATAACTATTGTGGTAGTTCTCTTCATCTCACATCTAGCCATTTTCCTCCTTTGTGCCTCTTCTTTTCTTTTTGATATGTTAAAATCGCATATGATATGCTCAACAAACCATTATTTATACAACTTTGATTTCATATTGTTTTAAAGGAAATTAACCTAAAAAGGTATATATAGATATGAAAATTTTCTCATTAAATTTTGTTTCCTTTTTGCTTTATAAGAATTATTATCTTTCATACATCCTTGACTTATTACAATTTCCTATTGTTTAGAAAAGCAATTAATCAAATGTATATTTTTACAATATTTTGTTTTTTTAATTTTAGGATTTCGTTAAAAATTTACCTTTTATAGATTTAAATGTCCTTTATTTCTTATATTTGTTATGCCTGTTGTAGAAAATTTTGTGAAACTAATTTTCTTTACTTATATATCACATTTAAGAGTAGAAGTTGCCAAATTTTGATTTGTAAGATTTGGTTTTTTAGAAGATATTATAATACTAAGAATAACTACTTAAAAAGTCATTTTTATATACATTTTAATTAAATATTCTATAAATAATTTAATTTATACCATGTAATTTAATTACATTTCATATCTTGTAACTAGAAAACATACATTGTTGTACAACCTAATATTTTATCTAAGTTATTTTTTGAAGAATATGAATATATTAACCTCGAAAGGCATTAAAATATACCAAAAATAAGAAATGGAGTTGATCGTATCGCAAACATAACCTAGATCACTGGAGTTGATCGTATCGCAAACATAACCTAGATCACTACTAACAATTCACATCGAGAATCAGGTATACTCAAGTCTAATTAGAAAATAAGCTCACTTTGGAGTCAATTCCAATTTGAGCTTGTTAGTAGAGTACTTTTGTGCTTGTAATTATACATAGAAATATGATATCTAATTTTATTTATTAGTGTCTTGGTGATATCTTTATTACTTCTGTTTTGGTTGTCGAAAATTTGTCTGTTCCTTTCATCCCATATACGAGTAACAAGATAAGCGAGGGCTATTATATATATCAACCTATCATTCTACTTTGTGTGCTTGATTTTCATGCTCTAACTAACTAACTTAAACCAATTAGTAGGTACATGAGCAAGATTGCAAAGTTTAAGCAACATTATCCTTGCCTTTGGGTGTAGGTGTATTCAAATAGTAGGTGCTTATGAGATTTCAGTAAAGCTTTGCAAGCGAGCACTAATTAAGATCAAGAAGTGTTCTTATAGAGCCCTATTGGATAGCACCATGGAGTTAAAAATAGTAGTTAATAGAGAAAATTACAAACTGAAAAAAAATGGGGAAGAAGATAATCTTAGAGGCTAAAAGTAGAGCTTACGAGAAATTATCCCACTATTAGAAACTAAAGATAGAGAAAATGATATTTTTAAGTAGGTAAGAGCTAGAGAATAGAAAGAAAAAGACCTAGATCAAGTTCATTGTAAGGCGAGCTTTTGCAACTGAAAATGACATTAGGAAAAGATGACAGAGGTAATTCTATAGTCTTTTAATGAAGCCATCGAGGACAACATCTCTTCAGGTGATCTTAGTATGTTTGAGAGATATCGTAACTTTAGTTGTTATAGATAGATTATAATGGAAGAAATTAAAAGGGCTTTGATGGAGATGAAGAGTGAAAAGGTAGTAGGGCATGATGAGATACCTATAAGGATGTGGAAGTGTTTTAGGCAAAGAGGATATTACTTAGCTAGCCAAGTTTTTTTAATGTGATTCTTAAGTCTTCCAAAGTACTAGATGAGTTGAGACTTAGTATGTTAATTCTTTTTTACAAAAACAAATGGGACATCTAAAGCTCTAACAAATATAGAGGCATTAAACTACTTAGTCATACTATGACATTATGCGAGAAGGTTATTGAGAAGGGAGTGAGAAATAATGCTTCCATCTCAAAAAACTAGTTTGAGATCATGTTAGGAAGGTCCACGATAGAAGCTTTACATCTCTTTAAAAGATTAATGGAATATTAGATGGAAAGACAATATATCTACATATGATTTTTTTGGTTTATGAAAGGCATATGACAGAGTACTAAGGAAAATCAAGTGAAGGTGTTTAGAAGTTAAGGGAATCCTTACGATCTATATATGGGTTATGAGGGATATGTATGAAGTGTAAAGACTAAATTAAGGACGATAGAACTAGATCCATAACATTTTTCTATCAATATTGTCCTACATTAAGGCTTCTTGTTGATCCCATTTTTGTTTTTAGTAGTGATGGATAAGATCACCAAGAATATCCAAGGAGTTGTACCTTAGTGTATGTTGTTTGTTGTGACATTATTTTAGTAGATGAGATAATCAATGTCAAGCTAGAACTTTGGAGGAATATGTTAGAATTGAAGGGCTTTAAACTGAGCAAAACTTAGAATGAGTACTTAAAGTGTAACTTTTCGAGCCATAGGGTGGCTTCCGATATGGAGGTAAAGATTGGTATAGAAGTTATACCACAAAAGAGTATTTTAAGTATCTAGGATCTATCATCTAAAACAGTGAAGAAATTATTGAAGATACAGTTCATCATATTAGATTCAGGTTGACTTAAATTCGAAAGTTTTATATGATAAGAAGATACCATTCAAGCTCAAAGGTAAAATTTATCATTTAAAGATTAGGCCAATCATACTCTATGGGATGAAGTGTTGGCCTATTAAGAATGTGCATAGTCATGAGCTAATGGTAGAAAAGATGAGGATACTCTATTAGATATGTAACTTCATTATTAGAAGAAATAAGGTCAAGAATGTAATAGTAAGAGATAAACTAAAAGTGACTAATATTAATGAAAATTAAGAGAGATAAGCTTAGGTAGTTTAGATATATTAAGAGGTGACACTTTGAAGCTCTAGTGAAAAGATGCGATAAGATTGTACTTAGAGACTGTAAGAAGAAACAATGAAAGCCTAAGAAGTACATAAGGGAGGTGATCAAGAATAATATAATTTTATTAGAACTTGTAGAGTACATGACCCTCAATAGAAAACTTTGACATACTAGGATATGGATAAAGGATATAACTTACAGAGGTCTTTCTTATTTTCTTAACTCTCTTAAATATTTTTCTTCGAGTCCTATATCCTGTATTTAGCGTAAACATTTAACATGTAGTATTTTTCTCATATTTAGTTAGCCTAAATATTTCCTGACTTTGTTTAAAAATTTTCTTGTAATAACTTAGTTTGATATTTATTAACTTGTCATATTTCTTGTTTATGTATTTATTTACTTGTTTTATGTTTTATTTTGACTATTTACCTTATTCTATATTTATGATATTATCTTATTTTTATTTATACATATTTATTTATAATTATTTATTATCTTTTATGTCTATTTTTATTTTTAATTATTATTTTATTATATAAATATGTATATGTATATTTATATTTATGTGAAGATAATGACTTTGTTTAATTGCAAATCAGTCTAAAACAAAATTAGAATAAGAGTTATTTGCTAATTAAATTTAGTTGAATTTAAAATATTTTGTTAAAGATATTTGTCTTAGACATTAATTAAGTAATTTACCTATCAAATCGTATTACTTCAATTATTGTAATGGAAGTTATTAATGAAGGTTAATATTGAATTATATTTGATAAAAAGAGAACTTAAATTAAAATATTAAAAATAAAATTTGTGTTGATATTTTTTAAATTATTAATCAAAATATCAATTTTGAGAAAATAATAATTATGAATAAAATTTATTTGACACTGTTTCAGTGAGAGTCCTAGTAAAATGTAGGGTCAGAGATGTCTAAGAATATGTAGTGTTACCCTTATTTAAAGGAGAGATAAATTCATATATTTCAAAATAATAATATTATTAAAAATTATAAATAAATGTAAATAAAATAATAAAAAGAAAAATGTATACGGACTTACGGAGCAGGTGCAGCAACCTTTTTTAAAAAATGTAAAAATATAAAATATAAAAATTCATATATTTTCGATAAATTCATATATTTCAAAATAATAATAATATTAATATAAATTATAAATCTTAACAGTATCATTATGATCCGCATAATCTATCTTCTATATCTCATTTTATTTGATATTATCTAAAAAAGTTACATATCACAAAACTTCTTTAAATACAGTGTAAAACTATTCATCCAAACACAAGAAAACAGTACATTTACGTATCAGTTCTATCTCCCACTGTGATGGCGGCCGCAACCTCAATTCCGACTCCATCCTTATCAACGCCAACCTCATCGTCTCCCTTGAAACCCAAGGTTGCCGCAGTCGGATTTATCTCCTTAACATCGCCAACTTTGAAGCCTCTCAATCTCGTCTCGAGGCGAAATTTCTCGAAGTCCAAAGGCAGATTCCCCCTCACCATTAACATGGTCGCCGTTCCTTCCGCCGACACTTTGGTAGGCTTTGAGACCTCGGTGTTCGAGAAGGAGAAGGTTACACTTGCTGGTCGCGATGAGGTAATTTGATATTTGGGTGTGTTTGCTAGAGGAAAGTTTGGAGCTTCCTGGGTTTGTGTAGTTCTACTCGGCTGTGTGAACTGCTTTTATGTGCTTATTCATGTTGGGGAAAGCAGTGGGCTTTTTGGGGATGTAGGAACTAAAAGAGGGGAAACTGTTGAGGATTTCCTGTGTATTTGTTTGAGTGGTTGTTCTTTTCACGAAGAAAAGCTACGCTACGGGTTTATATTATATAGTGTTTATATGCCGCTTAGCCAGTGGATCTCTTTTCCTTTTCCAAATGCGTGTGAAAACATTTTATGCTTATAAATATAGTAACGAACGTAGAAAGTTCTGTAGCGGATTAAAGAAACTAAAATTGAAGTTCGTGCTTAGTGCTTGTCTAATGCACAATCTTTTTGTCGGGTTTTCATTATGTTGAT
>JANVCQ010000002.1:39459431-39472590 GCA_025531925.1 Erythroxylum plowmanianum
GAGATAATTTATTAAATAATTTATATGGCATATTATTATATTTTTTACTAGTACAGAAAATATAATTAATATTGGAAATTCTCTATTACAAAATAAATGAATAAAATAAAATATTTTTATTTTATTTCATTTTATAAATAATAATAATTATTTAATTATTATTTTTATATAAATAATAATAATTATTATTAATTAAAAAAGAGAGAGAGAAACGTTGTAAACATACAACGAAGAAGTATGTAACGTTGTAATGGTTACAAAGGGAGGTTAGGTTACAGTAGTTACAGATAATTAAAAAAAAAAAAAGGCAGCGTGAATATAAAATAAAAGAGAAGTCTTTGGTTTTATATATGAATGTGTATTATACTATACACAGGAGAGTTAAAAAAAACAAAGATAGAGAGAAGTTTTTGTTGTATGGAGAATAACGTGCCTGAAAATTGAAAGGAAAAATATTTAGACTTGTTTTTCGGTTTGTGTACGTTAAGAGACATGCAAAGAGTTGTTTTGGTTTTATATGATAGTCATATAAAACACAAAGACAAGATAAGAGAAAAATAGAAAATTGTTTTCTTCGTATTTAAAGAAAGGGTTCTTTAAATTTACTATAGCTATATCAAGTATTAAAAATGAGACATATTTTTTAGTGTGGGGTATATAGAGACTTCGTAGTTTTGAAGTTTCGTATCGATTTATCATTACATTCTAGGTATTTATTTTTACATATTCTTATTATTAGTATGTTTGTTAATTGTAATAGATAAATATAAGATTGCAATTTTTATTTTTACTGTACATTGCGATCCTTCAAATTGCTAATTACCAGAATGACAAATAAAAATCCTCCATGTTCTCGCTTCGTTATATGGCTTGCCAATTTCTATGAATAATTGAATAAAACGACAAGAACTTCGGTGAGAAACTTCATTAAAGTGATGTAGACCAAGGATATAAAAATAATTCCAAAAATAAAACAGAATGCCCCTAGTTCGTAGGCATGGTTGATCCATGGCATTCTTTTAACAACTTCATCTTAAACTGTCACGTGTTCTCTGTTACAAATGAATGTCAGCTATGTGATCAAACCTTGAACAGGGACTGTTTCCTGGACCCCAATCCCGTTTGAAGCTGTGGCCATATCGATTGTTTCCTTTTTCTAATTTGCAGTAGGCATCTAAGTTCTGATAAGACAAACCATAAACATCAGCAATTGTCTAAAGCCAGCTTCTGTAGTTGCCAAAGAATACAAAACATGAAAAACCAACTTCTTGATTTTTCATTATGGCAAGTGAGAAATTTATCTAAGCTCAAATCTTACAAATAATTGGCGAAGGATGAATAAAACCTCTTGTATTTTGCTAAATTTGTCAATATTTATGTTCTATCATGGAGTGAAAATGGGCAACGAAATACCAACCAAGGTGAACGTACGTAGATAGCTGCATTTAAGACAACTATGTTGCATTATCATATCATATGCCTTCTTTTGTGAAGAGGTGGTTAAATGATTACCTATTTTTATGCTTCTTCCCATTCTTTCTGCTTTGGAACTCTTCGCCATGAAAGATAGTGAGCTAATAGCGGGTCAAAGCAACTTTAGAACCACATGTCTTGGACAGGATACCTTTATAATAGGCAACACCACTCACTGCATGATTCAAGACCACTATTCCTCCTTCACTGAGTTATTAACCTTCTCTGGCAAAATTGCAACAGGAACAATCAGAAGCTCAAGAAGAAATGGAAAAGCTTGCAAAAAAGATAACCTTTCTGGTCTCGGTTCTCTGCTTTCTCTCCCTTCTTAGCTCCACCTATGGACATGCTGATCGTTTCATGGTTGAAGGCAAGGTCTACTGTGACAATTGCCGTACCCAGTTCATTACCCGAATCAGTCAATTCATGAAAGGTACGTAAATTTCCTGAAAGCATCGTCAATATATTGAAATCCTACCACTTTGAATATCATAGCAACTTTCATGTCATTGCAGGCGCAAAGGTGCGCTTGGAATGCAAAGAGATGGAAGGCGGCAGCTTAACGTTCAGCGAGGAAGCAGAGACCAACGAGTCAGGAACCTACATAATCGAGGTTGACGGAGACCACGAGGATGACCTATGCGAGATTATACCTGTAAAATCCGGCGATCCTAACTGCAGTGAGGTAAGCAACGATGATTACCTTAAGAAAGCTGCAAGAATCAGCGTCACATCCAACAACGGCATCATTTCTGGGGTGCGTCAAGCCAACCCTCTTGGTTTCATGACAAAGGAAGCTAAACCAGAGTGTCAAGAAGTGCTCAGAGAACTTGGGTTCTCCGCAACTGGCTTGGTTAACAATTAATATCACATCGCTTCAACTATGCAGTAGTAACTGAATAAATATTCCGGTCGTTCAGTTGGTATTTTCATGACATCATTGTGAGAAGAATTTAACACCTGACTCTTGTATAAGAGGTTTCGATACCCTCACAATTCTGCTACTTCCTCCATGTTGAATTCCATGGTTTTCAAAAACTATCATGAAAATGTGCAATAACTAGATTAAAGATTTCTACGTTTAATTTAATTTACGCAAAGCTGTCATGAGTGAATGTTGTTTTCTAAGAGACTGTTGCTCATGGGATCCTTAGACAATAGCAGTTTTTCTAAATCACCAGAATTTAGAACCGGAAAACTATTACTTAATTATCATCGTGCCAGTACATTAACGTACACATTGTCCTCTTTTCTTTATTCTTTCTTTCTTGTCTGGAGCACGGTAGACGGCACTTACTTGCATAGATTTGATCTCCATATTCACTTTTCGCAAACTTCCATTAACATTTGGGTTCTATTATAGACACCATCATATAACATGCACTAAGCCCATCATTGACCAAGAGCTTTTTGCGGTACCTAGAGATGCTTGTGCTGTTTGACATGCCTACAGGCTTTGCCCCTTTTCAAAATAATAGATGAAGGGAACCTATCCAAAGTCGATGACTTGGGGAAGGAGTTGTCTAATGCAAACACCTCAAGAAAGGTTGAAAAATTAAAAGCTTTTCCACTTGTTCCCAACTCATAAGCGCCCTGTAATCTATCAGTATTTTAAACTCCGAATTATCACCATAACAAATGTAACACAGCAACAGTGGTTCGCTCTGTTACTGCATGCATCACCTGCAACGGAGGTTAAAGAAATGATTTTTGAGATCAAACACAAAAGATTCCATTTTTGGTGGTGTTTCTGCCTTACTTTTGGTTCCGTTTAGTTTCCCTTTACCTTGTAGTGCTGCCATGAAAGCTTACGGAAAAGAAATCTTTTCAGAACAAAGACACGCACGATTCTTTGTTCTGAAAGAAAATAAAAAGGGCATGAAGTGATTTATGCAACTAAAAGATTGGCACTTCCCACCAATCAATCAAACAACTCAGTATTTTGGTTGAGAAATATTCCACGTTCCAAGATTATGAGCATCTAACCTCTTGATTTATAACGTAAATGTGCGATCTCTTTCCTCTTTTCACAGTTGCAGTCATATCTATTCTCGTTGTTTGGGCAAGAAAAGCAAAGATAAAGGTAATAGCATTATACTCTCCTTTTGATCACAAAGCATAAAGCAATATGGTGCCAAACCTTCCATTAGAATATTTTGTACTTTCAAGACTTTTTCCTTTTTATAAACAATGGATGGTTCTGCTTGTCAACTTTAAATTTTAGAACAATTTTTCAACTTTTTTTCTTATAAATGAGTCAATTAATTTTAAAACACGTTCAACTGCTCTTCCTCCAAAATCGTTACAAGATAATTTGTTAAACGAATGTGAACAAAATTATCATGGTCATGATGGCCATTAAAAGCGTAATACGGAATGGAAAATTTGCAAAATAGGGTTCATGAACCCTACTATAATGTCTTTGAAAAGAGAAAAGAGATGTAATGCAAAAAAAAGAACCTTTTTCCCACGTAACATAGTGTTTGATCTTGATTTTTAGCACTAAAGAAATGCTTAATTCGCTTCTTTTTTTTTTCCTTCTAATTAGAGCTTTCTACTTCGATATGTGTGACAACAATGAAAATAAACTAGCTAAATGATGGTTCTACTTCTCTCTTTGCATAATGAACCTTTTTTTTTGGGTCAGACTTGCTGCAAGTGGACTGTCCACTTACAAAAAAGACAGTAGTTGTGGATACTCTGTCCAAAGCTATAAAACCGTCTAGGAGGCAGCTATAGACAAATTGTCCACAGTTGTTCGTAGTTTTTACTCTAATTTATTTGAGGCCTTTTTACGTAAAATCTGTGTGTTAATTTCTTTATTACTATTCATTCAATTCTATTTAATTGCGAGCCTATTCTAATTTAATCAATATTTTACAACAAATGGCAAGTGGTATCAGAGTCGTGGTTAGAAAATTATTATTACTCTTTTTGGTGCAATATGTATTCATGTAAAATAGTAGAAGCTAAGTTCTGTTCGTGGTAGAAGTAATTGAGGCAAAATTTGAGATTGAGAAATTCAATAATATTAATTTTTCATTATGGAAATTGAAGATAAAGATTATCTTGAGAAAAGATAAATTATTAGCAGCCATCAGCAAAAGATTGGCAACATTCACAGATGATAATATAAGTGGAATGAGATGGATGAAAATGAAAAAATCAACGTACCCAGGGCACAAAGCTCCCTGCTTTGCGGGATACTGGGGAGGGTTATAGTGTACGTAATCTTCCTTTTTTATAAAGAGACTATTTCCTTGATTTGAACTTATGACCTTATAGTCACAAAGGAGCAACTTTATCAATTAACCTTATGGACCAAAATGCTATCGCAAATCTTCATCTGATATTAGCATATAGGCTGTTGTCAAGCATAAAGGAAAAGAAGACAACATAGGAGATATGTGATCATCTCACTAAGATGTACGAGACCAAGTTACTCTATAACAAGATTTTTCTTAAGAGAAAACTGTACACACCCTTTGGATGTTAGAATCTACTTCAGTGATAGAGCACATCAACACATTGAATGCTCTATTTTTTCAATCTACATCATTGGATCATAAAATAAAGCCTTAAGAATATGTTGAACTTCTACTTCAAAGTCTACCAAATTCATGAGATCAACACATCATCAATTTAACAAATAATGTTCGTGCAGACCACCTAGTCATTGATAATTTTTCAGCCACTATTCTTAAAGAAGAAATAGACGCAGGAATAAGAATGACAGGCAAGCAACTTCACAATAAACAGAGGCATTGACGGTGATAAGAGGGAGATCAATGGAACATGGCCAAAGTGAGAACTGCAATCATGATAGGGGAAAGTCAAGAAGTAAGAAGAATTTAAGATGCTACAATTGTGGTAAAAAGGGTTACGTGAAGAAGGATTGTCGGAATAAGATAAATTCCAATCAAGTAAATATGGCGGGCACTTCAAATGATGGTAATGTCCTATGTTGTGAGGCAGTGACTACCAATGAAAGCGAAAAAAGATTTGTTGATGTATGACTTTTTAACTCGGGAGCTACTTTTCACATGATCTTTCGAAGGGAATGATTGTATCATATTGAACCTGTCTCAAAAGGATTTGTGTACAGTTGCAATTACCATGCCTTAAAGATCATCAGTGTAGGAACCATCCAGTTGAAGTTGTATGATGGTATAATTCGTACTATCCAAGAAGTGTGGCATGTGGATGGCTTAAAGAATAACTTGTTGTCTTTAGGACAACTATATGATCTTGGTTGCCAAGTTGAAATTGAAAACAAGATCATGAAAATAATTTAAGGTGCACTTGTACTTGTGAAGGGAGAAAAGATAGCAACAATTTTGTATATTCTATAGGGAGAAACTTTGCAGGAGGCAAAAGCATATGTTGTTTCAAGATATTCAAGTACAATAATACGGCATCAAAAACTTGGACATATGTCTGAGCAGAGAATGAAGATTCTTGCTGAGCGAAAGCTACTTCTAAGGCTCACAAAGGTATCTCTGCCTTTCTATAAGCACTGTGTTATAAGAAAGTAGTATCGGTTTAAGTTCAACACATCAAATTATAGAAGCAAATCAGTTCTAAAATTGATTCACTCTTATATATGGCAAGCATTAGTTTCGTCGTTGGGAGGAGCACAATACTTTATGTACTTCATTGATGATTATTTCAAGAGATGTTAAGTGTATCCAATCAAGAGGAAGGCAAAAGTGTTTCCACTCTTCAAATTTTACGCAACATAGGTAGAACTTGAATATGGAAATAAGATTAAGTGTTTGAGAACAAATAATGAAGGAGAATACACTGACAATGAATTTAATCAATTTTGCAAACAAGAAGGCATTAAGAGGTAGTTCACAATGACATACACTCCTTATCAGAATGGAGTAGCAAAGTGGATGAATAGAACTTTGTTAGAGAGAACCAAAGCTATATTAGCAATTGCAAGTTTAGATAAGATTTTCTGGATAAAAGCAATAAATATCGCTTATTATGTGGTAAATCAATTCTCATCAATTGCAATTGAGTTGAAGATACAAACGGAGATGTGAATTGATAAGTCGTTTGCTTATTCAAACCTCCATATATTCATAATTCATATGTACGTGATGTACAATCCCTAAGAAACTTCGAAGTTGAATCCAAAATCCAGGAAATGCTTATTCTTAGGGTATGCTGATAGAGTGAAGGGGCATCGCTTATGGGATCTCACTGTCCATAATGTTATCATTAGCAGAAATATAATCTTTGTAGATGAGCTACGAAAGAAAAGAGAAGATGATATCTCATCAAAGGAAGATTCAAATACTACTGTTTTTTAGATGGAAAAGAAATCCCAGAAGGATTCTTCTGAAGCAGCACTAGAGCACGAGATATAAGAACTAATAGAGTATAAAGCTCTAGAGACTTGCGATCAAATCACCTAAAAAGGAGAATAGATAGACATACATACTATATTATTGAGGGCAGTGTTGCATACTGTCTTTTACCTGAAGATGGAGAGTCATCAACTCTCCAAGAGGCAATGAATAGTTTAGATGCATCTCAATGGATGACAGCAATGTAGAAAGAAATTAAAGCTCTTCATAACAATAAGACATGAGAACTTGTACCGTTACCAAAAGGAAGGAAGGCCATTGGCAACAAATGAGTCTATAAAGATCAAGCGAAATGGTAATGATTAGGTGCAGCGATATCGCGCAAAATTAGTAGTGAAAGTATATGCTCAGAAGGAAGAGATTAACTTCAATGAAATATTTTCCACTATGACTTGACCTATGATAGTTGGAGCAATCTTGACAATATATGCTAGGTTTGACTTACATCTAGAGTAGTTAGATGTAAAGATTGCTTTTCTTCATGGAGATTTTGAAGAAGAGATTTATATGCTCCAACCAAGAAGTTTTAAAGAAGCAAGAAAGGAGAACTTAGTTTGTTGGTTAAACAAATCTATGTATGGTCTAAAGTTGGCACCAAGGTGTTGGTACAAGAGATTTAGTTCCTTCATTATGAGCCTTGGATACAATAAACTAAATGCAGACTCTTGTTTATATTTTAAGAGGTTTGTAAAAATGACTTCACTATTTTACTGTTATATGTAGACGGCATGTTGGTAGCAATCCCTAACAAAGTTTGTATACAAAATTGAATGCTCAGTTAGCTAAAGAATTTGAAATGAAGGATTTGGAATTGGTAAACAAGATTCTAAGGATACAAATTAACTAAGACAGAAGAAACAGGAAGATTTAGCTTTCTTAGAAGAATTATCTAAAGAATATCTTATGACGCTTCAACATGAAAGTTTGTAAACCAGTTTCTATCTTACTTCCTGTTAACTTCAAGTTATCCTCTTGCATGAGTCCTAACAATGAAGCTAAGATGATGGAGATGTCTTGAGTGTCGTATGCATCAACAATAGGAAGCTTAATATTTGCTATGATTTGTACAAGACCAGACATTACACATACAATGAAAGTAGTTAGTCGATACATAGCGAATATTTGACATAGAACATTAAAATGCTTTAAAGAGGGTCCTTAGATACATTAAAAGGACCTCAGATGTTGCATTATATTATGAGGGATCAGACTTTATTGTCAGTGGATATGTTGATTATGATTATGCAGGTGATCTTAATATGGTAGCAAATTCACCACAGGTGATGTGTTTAAATTAGCAAGTGGGATAGTAAGTTGAGTTTCAAAACTGCAGTCTGTAGCTACATCAACAACAGAAACAGAATATGTAACTATTCATGCAATCATGCAATCATAACTATTCATGCAATCATATTTAGCTGCGAATTTACTATAATCTGGTCAATTTTTCACAACATTTTTCATAGAATTCGCTTGATAAGTTGTTATTAATCATGTTTTACTGCTAACTAAATTATCTAAGCAACATGCAAACAACAATGAACCTGTAAATCATCAAAACTCTATTTATTGTAACTGATCACAGATGAAATTTGCTAGTATCGATGTAACTTGGCAGGCTTGGGGTTCTATACCAATGTTAAATAGCCTAAAATGATAAAGTAGTTATTTCAAAAAGTTACATGATTCCTTTTTTTTTTAACCAACCCCTTAGTTAAGAAAAAAATGATGCAATATTGTACTATAGGAGTCTTGAGTTCATTTTATAGGTACACGCCTATTAGCTTCAGGTTGGTACAAGTATTTACTACAGTTTGGTTATGCAAAAATATTCTGACTAAAGTATGTCACTGAAATCTTTAATTACAAAAGTATGTCAATGAAATCTTTAATTACAAAGCTCTTTATGTGAATTATCGTAGTCGTAAGGAAGTGTTTTTTTATACTAAGTGAAATGTTTACAATTCTTTTAAATTCCTGTTTTCATTAATTAAAGAAAGAGTAAGCTCCCAACTAATGGGCTATGTCGGCAGACCTCAAAGGCTTAATCTATTCAGAGTTTAAAGAAACATAAAGCTTCGTTTTTCATGTAAAATGTAACTTATGCATGCTAATTGAACTTAAATTCCAACGAGGATTTGTGGTCACTATAATAAATATCCCACAATTCATTCCAATTCGCAGTTATTGACTCGGAAAATACCCACCAGTAAATGTACATCATCTTCAATTAGCTCTGAAGATTGGATCTGAGCTTCCTATAGAGATTAAACAGAACCTACTCCTATTTACATGAAAACCTCCAGAGTCAGCTGTATCTAGTATACATATCCCAAGAGCCAGATGTGATTACCGATCATTGGCCTTCACATTGTTCTGCAGTATAAAAACAATTCCTTCAGATGCATATTGTGAAACAATCAATTAATTAATTAAAGTTCAAGTAAATATGTAATTAGACTATTGAATAATGTCCATATATTAAATTTTGTTATGATAGACTTTATAACATCGTTATTAAATAGGAATTTTTTATTTTATAAAGCATAATAAATTCACATAGACCAAAATAACCTATATTTATATATACTTCTTCTTCGATAGACACGTTATGGTTAAATTATTAATTAAGTTGCCGGAACTTGTTAGATTGAAACAGTATACCCATTTCAACGTGATGGCCTTCCATTTTCAATGTTGAGATATGAACTCGATAAGTTTAATATTAATCTTGTCTGCATACGTTGAGAACACTTAAGATTATTTAAACGAAGCTTGAGCTGGTACATACGATGGTGAGGGTAATAAAATAATAAAGAAAAGTTAAAATTTTCATCACCTGAACCGCTCCTTCGCCGCTTCAAAGGGAATACATGCCGGAAACCGTCGTGAGCCATTAGGTGAAACTCTTGCAGGACCAGTCCATCATCAAGCTCAAGTTGATGCACCCCACCAGAGACATCATACAAGGAGACCGGCGGGAAGTCACCAGGACCAGTTTGACATGGAGGTTTCGTTTTCCGGCGACCGGCTCCGATAGGCACGTTTCTAAGAGCGCCACCCGCTGTCCAGTACCTCTGACAACCCTTGCAGAAATGTCTAGGCTGGTTAACGTTGTAGTTGTTGAAATAGCAAAATTTGGTCTCCATGCTCTTGCATCTAGGGCATGGTATGATCTTTTCCGGCCTCTTGTCTTCTGTAGGGTTTCCTTTGTTTGGATCATCTTTTGGTTGTCTAGCAGAACTAGCATGTAAATTAATCGTCGTCCCAAATAGTTTTATACCATGTTCTTGGCTATCCATGAAAAAGATAGAACAAGAGTACTGAAGGAGGACTTTGTGGTGGAGAAAGGAAAGACTGGGGAGCTGCGTTTGTGAGGTTATTTGAGAATAGTAGATTTATATGCAAATGGGGGTTAAAAAGTCGGAATAAAGGGCATAGGAGCCGCCAAGAGCAAATGGTAAGTGGCGTGGAAAAGGTGAGGATGAGCTTTTTGTCCACCTCATTACTCCATCTCATCAAAGTCTAGGCTTAGAAAAAGTCCGAAAGTGGCACAAAACCAGGTAGGTGGCTTACAAAGTTTCTGAGCATATGGGACCATCAAAGTCTTTGTCTAGGTTCTAGTCATATTAACCTAAAATTATAAAGAAACTAAAAGAGATAAAGCTAAAGCCTTGGCATATGCCTTTTAGAAATTGCCTTTAACCCATGCATCTGATCTGAGCCCTTTACTTTTCACGGATTTTGTTGCCATTTTTTCATGGGAATTTTGGTATTATGTGTTAGTACTGTTTTGAGTTCCCAAGGTGAGTATATGAGTCAACCAAAAGGTGACATATGTCGCTATAGCGTGAAGATGCTTGTAAATTTGAGTTATCACACTTTCAGTTTGCCTTTATTCTGATATAAAAGATGCCCAAGTAGACAGATCAGATTTGTGCATATAAATGAAACATGTCACAAGAGAATCATTTCATTGTTCGGCAGCTTTCATGCACATCTCATATATGCTCGCTGCACAGGATACCTCAAATATTTGTTTATAGTCAAAGACTAAATGTCTCTAATTATGTCAAGAGAAAATAGTTGGAGAGGAGACAAAGACTTCTAAACTACATCCATGTTGAACAATATTGGATTAGGGAAGGAGATGCGACAAATTGTCACTTAATACATACAGAGGCATGTTGTGCATTGGGCGAGTAGTCAGGCTCATACCGTATTCCACTATAATTTATTCCCGTAATGCCACGAAAGTAGATTAATTGTAAATATAACCTTCACCATATGTGTTGCAATTTTACATTAAATCCTAAACTCCTAAACTTCATTGTTTTTATTTACGTCTGACCATTAATACTAATTACACAAATATTTATTAGGTGGCTACGGGAGATGGAATAGCAACAGCACATAGAGTTCACATCTGCATGTGGGTCTATTGGAAACAACCTCTTTACTATATAGGGGTAAGACTGCATACTATCAAGTCCCTTAGATCACGCTTCACTGCGAGACTTCGATGTGTGATAGTGATGATGAATATATATATATATTCAAGTCATCATAGTTAATTAGCATTAGCTTAGTTTTAAGTGTGTTCATTGGTGTAGCTAATTTTTCTAGAATTAGTTTTGAGCCTGTGGGAGTTTCTTTTCCTTTTTATAAGATTTACTGATTAATTTGAAAATAAAAATAAGGTCTGAAGAAAAAAATTGAAAATAGGAAAAGTTTTGGACTAAAATAAAAATAAAGAGGAGGACGGGGTTGATTTGTAAAATGGAAAATTTAAAGGTTTGTTATGGAAAGAGCAAGGTAATCTTATGGTTCACAGAACGACACCGTGTGAAGAAGGAAATAGTTTGATAAATATTACATTGGAGGGACAAAAAACACAATCAAAGTAGCAGTCACCAAAACGACGCAGCATAAAGGACAAATAAAATGGCATGTGAAAGGGAATGAAACGACAGGAAGAAAGAAAGAACGTCGCGTTTCAACGTGGAAACATGTCGATGCAAGATAACTAGCGAGTAGAATAGGGGTGGTAGAATTTCCGCCCGTTTTTCTTCCACGTGGCTGATCCCAATGCTTTTTTTGTTAGATTAATCCAACGGCCTAGAATGTAAATACTTGTGTTTCTTGAGAGGGATAAAATCTTGGAGCCCGTTAACTCCTCCACATGGTTGAATTCCATTGGGTTAGACGAGAATCGATGATCGTGAGTCGTTGATCATTAGCTGATGTGGCTCTATTTAATAAAATTTCCCTAATATCCAAAATATTTACAAAACAACCAGTTGACCTTTGAACCACTAAATTTGGAAGATCTAATATAAGATGATAAGGTGATTGGTCAAAAAGTGTAATTTGTATTTTAATGTTCCATAAAAGATTTAGTAAACTCCTCTTGTTATTTCTAGGACCACTTTTTATTATAACATTATTAAAATAGTACTTATTGTACTTTAAATAGGGAGCAAAGATGACAAAGGAATTATCTAGACCTTTTGTAAAAAGGTAAAAATTATATCTTTAACAAATGTATAATTTTTTTAAAAGATTACATTAACATTTGTTGGTCCAAATTGCTTAATTGTAACATCATATAGGCTAAACTTCATAGATAAAAACTTAACTTTTTAAAAATTTAGGGTATTATATATACCATTTTGAAAATGTTAAGATATAATGTGATATTATAAATAATGATATAGAATAATTTAGTTTTTTTAAAATGTTAGGGGAAAATTCATACATTTTGCCTAAAATGACCATATATGAACTCTTTTCTTTCTTTTATAGGGAAAGAAAGAGACCGTTGTTGCTTGAAGCATTCTTCCTAATTTTTTTCTTAATTCTAATGTTTTAAAAATTGGCTTAGATCTACTAATTTCTTTGTAATTATCATGAATCGATCAAGTTTTTAGTTTGATTTACCTTACTAACCTATTTATATAAAAATTAACCAATTCTCTAATAAATCAGTTGGTTTTATAAACTATAAATAATGTTTTCAAACTTGTAAATAATAAACTTTTTAGAATTTGTACAATTATTTCGTATCCTATAACTTCCTTCTTCAATCATACTTCTTTTAACTTCCTTCTTCAATCATACTTAATCTCTTTAATTTGTAAATCCTTACATCCCCTATTTTTAGTTTTCTTCAATGATTCGATCATATTTCAATTCAATCTCTTTTGATTTTTGTGATATGAAAGCATCATCATTTAAAACTTATAAACATATTTGGAAAGTTCAAATTTTTTTATACTCCTTCAAGCAAGATTTCATCTCATAAAGAC
>JANVCQ010000002.1:39528880-39541001 GCA_025531925.1 Erythroxylum plowmanianum
AGGAGCTAACAAGAAAGGTAAAACATCAGCAATTTGCACGTCCAAAGTTACTTAAAATTCAAGATGAAATCCAACTGTATAATGCAATTGATTTTATGTGATGGATCAAATTTTAATTTATTAGAACATAAACCGTAGTGATATATATTGCCTTTTACAGTAATGCTTTAATCGATGACATGAATGATATGCAACAGACCAAAAATGTGAATGAGCATTAGAATGATTAAGATGAATGTTCGAAAGCTAGTTTAGAAATTTGGTTTCGTACCTCAAAACTCATGTAAATATATATATTTTTTATTTAGTGCATGCATGCTCAGCTGGTGTTAAAATTGACCTTTAATTCTTGCGAGGTTTCAAGATAAAAGACTTGTTTATGCTTATACGGGGTAGAACCCCACGAAATATGCATAAGCAGAGGCCATGTTTGAGATTTTTATATAAACATATTGCTAGGATTACTGGTTTCGAGTGTTAATATATACAACCTTTGTGTTATCTTTGAGACCTTGAGATTAACTGATTGCTTATCATATGTCCAGTATAGAACTCACCACGATAGGTAAAAGTCTTTATCTGAACAATAAGTTTCAACATGTGTTGGTTGTGTCAAGTTAATTGATTTAATCCTTCTGTGCTTGTTTGTGATTTATTTAATTGATTTTGTTGGACACAACAGAGAATGCCAATTGCCAAGTGTATATTTCTCATATTCCAAAGTTAATATACATGAGAATGTACCCGCCTTTGCCTTATTATAATATACTCAATTCAGTATTGGAAGGAAAACGCGTTCATGCTGTGCCTGTATGATCTAACATTCTTGCAGTTTTAGCAAGAAGGAAGCCAGAATTGGCCTAACCTTGTGCCTGTAGCCATTGGTCCTCTTAATTAAGTAGCTAACCTCAACTCTATTTCCTTCTCTTTTATTGCGTATGCGTTTGTGGTGATATTCATTCCATCAGGATACGAGCTTTTGAGTTAGTACTACTTACTGCGTTATTTTTGCATTGGCATCCCTTTTACATGTGTACTTACAAGGTCTGACATGACATGTTCAACATATTCTGCCCTTCATTGCAGAATCGAACTACTACCTCATAGGGAAGGGTAAGGCGACCAGTATCCAGTACTCGTGATAGGTGACAAAGCCCTATTTCAATGTTAGGTTTTCCAGATCGATTTTGATCATCGCCAGAGCCGCGGCTCAATAAATACCTATGATAGAAAGTGTATGCATGTTAGCTTTAGTTTATATGAAGGAGCTATCAAGTTGGTGTTGTTCCTACTTATATTTTACATGCTAGCCGATATAGGCCTTGGAATATCTGGTAAAGCTGCACGTCCAAGTTAAACCATTCCTTTTGTTGTAGACAGATGTTAATTTCCGGTAATGATGAGACCTGGCATTAAAGCTTCTGCAGCCTCTTGTTACCTAACTCTTCCCTAACCTGTAACTATTTTACAATCTTTTTAATTTATCTAACCTTGCTCTGTGCTCTCACTAATTAATCAATTGGACTACACTTCTCAAGTTTCTATATACGCACTATTCATGTTGACTGCTGCCTAGAATTCCTGATCGAGTTCTTATATATATATTTTTTTAAATGGAAAAAGACAAAGAAGTCTAATGCCTCAAAAAAGTGACAGAGAGAACATCTTTCTGTAAATATTGATAAAGTTTTTACATTGGAGTCTCCCATACATGCCAACGATGTAACGAAGTAGACCCATATTTCGCTAATAAGTCAGCTCATTCATTCTCTTCCCTGAGGGTGTAAAGAAGAGAACAATCTCAATCTCTATTTAGCATAGATCTTACATCATCAATGATAGTCAAGTAAGGATGTGAGTGGGAACAGTTGGTAGTTACTAAACGAATAGCTTAGAGAGAGTTTGACTCTACAAGAATCCTTCGATATCCGTGATCCTATGCTAACGAAATTCCATAAAAAATAACTTGGAGTTCAGCTAGAAGATTAGTAGCAATACCCATAGATCCTAAGAAGCCAACAATCTACGATCAGCCTCATCTCGCAACAATTCACCAAAGCCAGCAGCACTGAGATTACCAAGAGAGCTCCCAACAACATTAACTTTAACATAGTTCGACTAAGGAACCTTCCACGAAATCCATCTACTCTCTCTCGTTATCAACGTATCCTCCCCTAGGCATGCTCGACACTTATCAACAAGCTTCAAATAGCTATGGTGCTGTCTAAAAACATATATTTTCTAACATTGAAAAATCTCACGATTTCTAGCACACTAGATAGTCCAAGCTTCAACAATGAATTTGATAAGGTTATCAAGGGAACAAGATACATCAAACACATGGTAGTAATCCATTTATTAATATCAAGAGTAAAGAAAGAAGCAGTTAAGCTACCTAAAATAGTATTCCATACCTTTTTAGCCTATAAATAATCACATAAAGCATAAACATTACTCTCCCAATTCCTAGGTAGTGTTTTACAAAGCTCCACTTCATTGGCAACCTCGAGCGGAACAATTAGTCAATTTATAGTTTGAAAAATGCCAATTAGGTCCCTGGTTTATATTTTTATAATAAAATTAAAAAAAAAAAGTGCTCACCCATAGATAGTCACGAGTGCACAGAAAATTTGATTTCGAAGCCCACTGGGCAAAAGCAATCCGGTCTTGGTTGGACTAACCGGAAACGGAACCATTAACCCTAACTTGGTCGTATTAGTATATCATTCGTCTCCGTTGAGACCGACAGACCTTTCAATATTCTCCTTTTTAACCAAAAACAGATTAAAACCGGTCAACCAATATTAAGCCGAGCCGAGGCCAGAGCAGACGTTGCCGTGGCTCACGCGTCTCCCCTCATCAACGTCACGGTCATCCCCCACATCAACGCAACCGCCTCCTCCGCTTCCCATATTGCCCCTCCCATAATTTATCCGCCCCATACAAAGTTCACAGACAGGGTCATATCTTATCGTACATAAAACGCCGTTACACTATCCACTTGACTTGTCCTACCCTACACTGCATCTGCATGTCCTCAAATTCAACGCAGCTATCTACTCGCTCATTTACGTCTGCGTTCCAATTACTGACATTCGCCTGTTCTCAATTTATTTTCTTTTAAAAAAATTTACCCAATAGAGAATAATTGTTTTTCTAATTAAATAGAAAATGCAATTTCGGTTTCAATAATAATTATAATATGTAAAATTAGCTAATATAAGGGGTTGGCTCGTGTTCTTGTTGTTGGGGAGATACCAAACGGAGACGCAACTGACAGGCTTGGAGTGGGGTGCGCGTGGGCTTGGGTCCTCAGCGGAGCCAAATGGCGATGAAGCCAATCAAAGACCAAGCAGTCAGGCGCAGTCCTACTTCCGTTAACTCACGCGCTCTCCCGGCGACCCCCCTCTCACTTCTTTTTTCTTTATTTTTCCCCTTTACTTTCGCTTCATACGTCCGGCGCGTCACCTTCGCCGCACCGACTTCGCTTATTCTCTTTCCATTTCTTCTTCTCTTTCTCTCTCTCTCTCCCTCCCAAACGAACATTGATAAATAACCGTCTACCCAACGCCACCGTGATAACAACCGTGACTAGGGTTTTTTTTTTCCGATGGGAGATCTAACGGACAGCATAATGCCTTCCGCAACCTCTCACTCCCGTCCCATGCCAATACGCGAAGATTGCTGGAGCGAGGAGGCCACTTCCACTCTCGTTGACTCTTGGGGAAAACGTTACTTGGAGCTCAACCGTGGAAACCTTCGTCAGAAGGATTGGCAGGACGTCGCCGACGCCGTCAACGCCCTCCACGGCCATACCAAGAAGACGCACAGAACGGATGTCCAGTGCAAGAATCGCATCGATACCATCAAGAAGAAGTACAAGATCGAGAAGGCTAGGGTTGCTTCGTCCAACGGAACCCTAACGTCGTCGTGGCCGTTCTTCGACCGCCTCGATTCTTTGATCGGATCTAACTTTCCTGCCAAGAAACAACCGTCTCCGTCGCTGTCTCCGTCCCCTCCGGTGGCACTGCCGCTCACGTCGAACCGGAAGACTCCGTCTTCGACTCCGCCGACGGCGATGGTGGCGCTGCCGCAGAAGAGGCCAGCAGATGATGGATACTTCAGGAGAAATTACTCGGCTATGGCGGCTGCGGCAGCAGCGGAATCGGAGAGCGAGGAGGAGGAGGAAGAGCTGGAGGAGGAGAGGGAGAGCGAGGAAGATGGAGATGGAGAGGGGATAAGGAGATTGGCGAGAGCAATTGAGAGGTTTGGAGAAGTTTACGAGAGAGTTGAGAGCGAGAAGTTGAGGCAGATGGTAGATTTGGAGAAGCAAAGAATGAAGTTTTCCAAAGATTTGGAAATGGAGAGGATGAGGATTTTCACTGAGACTCAGATTCAGCTCGAGAAGATCAAGAAAGGCAAGCGATCTGGCTCCAATGGTGAGAGAGATTACTAAAAAATTGATCAGTTGTCTCCCAAAATTTGATCTTCTTATTTTTAACCTCCTCTGTACATCTTTTGGTGTAAGGTTTAGGACTTGATCGATTGTTCTGGGATTATTAAAGTTAATTATTGTTATTGTGGATTGTGAGTAGACTTGCTAATATGATATTATGCCCACAAGGTTAGTTTTATTTCATCATTGGGTTGTGAGGCTGCTCATATATGCTTGTCACTGTTTGTAGAATTGGATCTTTGGAGCTCCGAGTTCTGAAGGATGAAAGTGCTAGTCATCGTTTTATCTTTGTTTTGTACAATGGATGTACAGTTTATTTCAATGCTTTGACTAGTTCACGCATTTTTACCCTGCGAAATTGTGATGATATTGGTTTAATGGCATTATTGAGGCATTTTTCTTGTGTGGGATTATTAATTGGGGATTGACACTTATAAAAGGAAATGTCCCTATGATTCTGTTAGTTTCTATATCAAAAGAGTGCTAGGGGAAGAAACAACCTTAAAGATATTAATCATTATTTTATATGTTTGAAAGTAATGATATTTTATGCCGTGGACTGGTCAAGTTGTCATTGCACTATTGGCTAAGTACCCTTGTTAAGGTCTTGTTGGATGCTTGAAAATTCATGGCCTTCTTTTGTTTGCTGGCTCATGTATATTAATTCAATACAATGTTGAATAAGTTTCATTCCCTATGAAGTTCCCTCGTTACTCATTAGTTCATCGCGGGTGTAAAGTCTTTTTGGAAACTGGTCATTTGTGTTATTGAGGTGTGTATCATGGTTCTGTCCCTGATTGTTATGTCCCTGAAAAAGAATCATTAAGGGCCTTCATTAATGATTAAATGGGAAGCTGTTTGTGTTCTTATGTGTCAGTTTTTGGGTTGTATCGATGATCTCTGTGAGAAGTGTTGGAATAGGAATGCTATCTTTGGACACATTATCCGGTTAGAATGATAATTTTGCTTATCAATAATGCTTCATACAATGTCTTGCCAATCTACTGTCAAGTTGTGTTTGGGCTTTGGAAAATTGGATGAAACATTGATTTTGGTTCATTTCTTGTGGAATTGACTACTTTCTGAGTTATGCGTTTGGTCATGTTGAGCGTGGAAAGTGATATTTCATGACCAAGGTTATTGATTTTGATGCGGAGGAATGAATACTGCTTTCGTCTGTGGGCATTAAGGGTTATTTATCTTGCGCTACACTTTTCTTTTAGGTGTATGAAGACTTAACAGATGCTGTAAGTGCATGCTCAACTTTCTAGTTGCTTGAGTAAACTTGGTATTCCAAAAACTCTCCAGCACCGTACTATCTAGTTTTCTACTGTAACCCGAGTCCTTTGAAGTTACCTTGATAAAACTTCAAAGCTTGAGGTTTGATCAGAAGGTATATATATAGAACTTCTTGTCATATCATGCAATAATTGAAGTTGAAAACTTAAAAAAAATTATCTGCAGGCAAGTGAAACTCTGGAGGTTTTAGCAACCCAAAACTACAGGCTGCAGAGATGCAAATCACCGATTGCAAGATGAATCGGTTCTCCTGATCTTATTATTTGGGTTCACCCTCTACATCCCAGCTGAAAGCCTACCCTTTTTAGATGATTTGGAGGTTGGACTAATCTATGTTATCTGTGTTAAAGGTCTAATCTGTATAAAAGCTGGTAGAATCTATGTGTATTAAATATAGGGTTAATTGTAACAATTGAATTTTACTTAATTTTGTAATACTAATTTAAACTTTAAAAAGTGGTTTTAAAATGTTTTAGTTTTTAATTTTTAACAAAAATAGTTTTACATTAAATTTTTAGTTAATATAAATGACACGGTGAGCTACAATAATTATTTAGTGAGAGCCTGTTGCATATTTGAGGAGATTTAGAAGTTAGCAAATTTATGTTATTTTCAATATATTAATATAAAAATATTATAATAATTAAAAATAAAAGAAAAAATAAAATAGACATAAAGATGATAATAATAAAAAATAAGTATAAATAAAATATAACAAATAAATACAGATAAAATAAGAATAAAACATAAAATAAGTAATAAAATACACAAATAAAGAAGGAGACAAGAAAATAAATAAAACAAACAAGTCATTACAAAAAAATATTTAAACAAAATAAGAAAATGTTAAAGTTAAATAAGACATATGCTTTGGAGAAAAATGTTTAAACGACCTATGAAAAAGAAAGATAACCTGTCTATATGAGATCTTTTTGTTATAAAAGATAGAAATAATATGGTGTACCACTAATTGTAGATGCACCATTTAATAGTTAGTGTACATATGGATTGGTTTGGTTTTACCTAACACAAGAATGAAGTAGGTGGTTATTGGTTTGGTTTTACCTAACACAATAACATATATGGAGTAGGTGGTCACATGTGTATTAGGTGTTTGAAATGTACTATAAATAGAAGGGTTCATTTGATGTAAGAAACACCAATTTGTTGATAAGAAGAATTCTCCTCTCCCAAATATTCTTAAATTTTAATTTCGGTTTTATAACACTTTTCTTTTTATTCTAGTATGCCAAGCATTTTTATTAAAAGTCATATCTTCGATAACTTTCAGCATAATTATATATATGCCACGTATGCTATATTATATTAATATTTTTTTATATAGTTGCTACATATTATATAAGTGCTACATATGAATTTTATTATTTAATAATTAAAAATATAAAAAAGCATAAAATAATTAAGGTGTAAAAAATTTAAGTAAATTTTTTTTCAAACTTTACTTAAATTTTTTAATACTAATATGATCTTTAAAAAGTGACTTTCAAATGTCCCAATTTTTTATTATTGTAAAACTAACATGAAGATAACTTCTCCATTAACGTACTTGACATACCATGTAAACTTGATGCTTTTGACATGTGACTACTATGTAGTACCTTTTCTTTTTCACATAATCATTTTATTGTTTAATAAAATGAAAAAAGAAAAACCTTAATTTTGTTATTAGACTCTTTTGTCTATTGGTAATCTTCCTTGTTGATTGATCCGTTGCAAACTCATCAAAATGGAGATGTTCTGGTATTATTTTTCTAGTATCTTAAGCCCAATTTTGTTTGTTTTTATCAAGGGGAAGGCACAATGTGCCCAGCTCATAATTCTACAACATTACAACGCAATGACACTCCTATTCTGTCTTGCGATAGTAGGTTCTTGACACAATTAGGCGGAGACTCTAAAACATGTAGTCCAAGATGTTGGTTTAGAGCAAAAGGTTGCCAATGTGTCGGCATATCTATTTCCGTCCCAATAAATGTGTTTAATATGAATTGTCCATTGTCTTTAAAGAGGCCCCATAGTTTGTTGGAAGAGGGCAATATATTGGTCGACCACTGGCTACTTGTGTTGAAGGATATTAATGACATTTTTGTTATTAAGCTCTAGTATAATTCTTTGGAAATAGCTCCCAAGTTGTGAGTAAGGTGAAATAGGCGCCCCATCTGAGCCCATGCCTATGTTGGCTGCGAAACCTCCACATCACAAGCTTGTTTCATCTCAGATTAATCCTCCTTCCACAATGATGTGTGTTTTTGTTTAGGAGGATCCGTCAGTATTAATCTTGTGTCAATTCGCGTTAGGATGATGCCTGCGAATGAAAGCCTCTTGTCTGTTAGGTTTTTCCATAGTCCTCAATAGCTACATGTTTGTATAATTGATTTCTCTTGATTTCACCAAAATTTGGATGCCATAGAGTCCTCAGAATGTCCTTCCCCCTCAAAACAAAACTAATTCTTGTTATTCCAAAAGGACCAGTATGCAACTCCAAAGATTGTTAACCATGGCGTCTTGTTTATCAGCAAAGTTTCTTGTAAGTTGTTGATAAACTAGTTAGAGATGTTCCCTGTAAAAATAAAATAAAATGTTTACCTTAAGGGATGAGATTGCTCTCGAGATGTTTCGCTTGTGGGCACCATATCAAAACATAGTTAATGGTTTCTACTCCTCCACATATGAGCAATCATTACATAAAATGAGGTGTCTCCGCTTCCTTTCAACATTAGTAGGGAGGGCTTCGTGTAGGCACAACTAAAGGAAATTTTGAATATGTTTTGGCCTTTTCCATGAACAAACTACAGTTCATTTATTCTTTGGGTTTGGCCATTAATTTCCGCAAAGTATGTTGTAAGAAGAAGATGCAGTGAAGGTTCTTGAATCCGTCAAAGCCCACGATGATCTGTCTAGACGCTTGTTTACGCGTAGAGGGAAATGGGCATGAATTTGCCAGATAATTTCCTATGATAACTTCCCCTGTAAGTTGTTTAAATCCCCGCCCTCGTCAAAGTTAAAAATTTCACAGATAGATAGGTCGACTTTGTGGTGGGGAAAAGGTGAAATTGCCAATTTTATAAGGGGCTTCCTTGCTTCGATCTAGATGTCTTTCCAAAAGCAAACTCGGTGGCTAGTACCAATTGTCTAGCGGATTCTAGTCAAGCATAAGTCCCAGATGTGGCTAAGGTGGTACCAAAGGTGAGATCCATTTTCAGTGGGGAGGAATCTAGGGATGTCTTTAAGTGGTAGTTGATATTTGGCACAAAGGATTTTAGCCTATAGCTCCGATGGTTGGGAGATAATGCCCTAGGCAATTTTGTACAGTAAAGTTTCGTTCCATTTTTTCATATTGTGAAAACCCATACTCTTGATTTGGGGCTGCAAATTACATCCTATTTAATGAGGTGTAATTTTGTTTGAGTTCTGGAGCTTGCCCATAGGAAATTTCTTTAAGCTTGGTCCATTTTTATGTACACAGTCTCGAGAAAGCTTGTGGATTATGTACTATATATTAGAATTGAGGCTAAAACTGACTTGCATAGAGTAGCTCGATTGGCCAAAGCAATTTTGTTTGAGCTCCAACCATTGATTTTAACCTCCATTTTTTGCAAGACATAAGCATAAGTCTTGGAAGTGACTCGGCCATGGATAAGAGGGACTCTAAGGTGTTTTCCAAGGTTGCTTGAAAGTTGAACTCCTAACCTATTGCTGGGAAAGTTTGCTTCCTCCTGTGATACATTTGGTGAACAGTATAAGAGAGTTTTTTGCTTGCTAATTTTTTAGCTAGAGTGCTTACAAAACTCCTCTAGTAGATTTAATGCAAAATCGATTTTCTTAGTTAAGGCTTCCATGAAAAGTATCATCATTTGCAAAAAAGAGATGGGAAATTGTTATGCTATTAGTACCAAAAGATAAAGGCACCCAATCACCTTTGTCAACCGCTTATGTGATGGCCTGGGATAGTCATTCCATGTATAGTACAAAGGTAAACGAGGACACTGGGTCTCCTTGTTTTACTCCCCTTTAGGGCTTGAAATAATCACTCTTCTCACTCCTCTATCCGTTCCATAATACTCTCATAGAACATGAATGAAAACACTCCATCATTACTTTGTTTAAGAGTTCAGGTATCGCTGCATCTTTTAAAGAATCTTGTATAAAGTCCCAATTTTGTCATCATGATCGATTGACAAAATGCAAGACAAAAGAATTGGAAAGGATTTTACTTTTTTATTTACAGCAGATTTTTATTTTAACTTCAGTTAAGCACATATACATTTATAACATTAAAATCGTACAAAAATATAAAAGTAGTGAGATAGCTCAATAGGGTTTATGAAGGGCTTTATTTTAAATACCCAACTTCCTAAAATACCTTCTCTCACACCAAGCTACACCTTTCATGTTGTTTCAACACTAGACCATCGACTCTTTAATATTCCAATTTCCAATTTCTTACACGATTATATAAGAATTAGATATGCCAAAATGTTTTGTTGCTCACATATATGGATAAAGAGATATAGGTATACTTAGTAAGCTTCAAAATATAAATTAACCCATTAAATGATCTTAAAGTAAGCCAATATATGGCATCTAATTTCTAGCATATAGTAGGAGGTTATGAGAAGAAAAAAATCAAGAAGCTTTTATCAGTAATTGATAAATTGGAAATAATATACTGATTGTTAAGAAATTACAATATGGATATTTCCGAACTAATTCACCTCTTAACTACACCATCAAAGTTGATTTTCATAAGGTGTTTGACAGTGTGCGTTGGAGCTTCTTATGGCAGACGATGGAAGTTTTTGGTTTCCCAGCTATATTCATTAATTGGATCAAGGAATGTGCCTCCAAAGTCTCCTACTCACTCTTGATCAATGTCAATCCTTCAACTTATTTCCAAGCTAGGAAAGGACTACGACAGGGGGATCCTATCTCCCCCTACCTCTTCATCATGTGTATGGAGATGCTCAATATAATCATTCATCATGAAGTGGAAAGAAACTCAACTCTTAAATATCATTTGAAATGTAAGAAGCTTGACTTGACTAATCTCTCCTTTGCAGACGATTTATTGAAAGATTACTCAAGAGGCCATCAAGTTCATTAAAAGATTACTCAAGGATTTATTATGGAATCATAGGATGGGAACCAAACGTTGTGCTAAAGTTAAATGGTCAGACAATTGCCTTCCAAAGGCCGAAGGAGGATTAAAAATTCCTTCCGTGAAACTCACTAATCATATCCTTATCTTGAAATGATTATGGTAGATTCTTGAAGACAACCAAAGGCTATGGTTACATTGGCTTCATTCCTATTTCCTTAAAGGAAGAAGTATCTAGGTAGTCTGTAAGACTAATAGCAATTCCTATTTTCTGAATCAGTTAATTCATTTGAGGAACTTGGTTTAGGATCAAGTATCTTACACTATTGGCAACAGGAAGCTCATATCTTTATGGTTTGATGATTGGACAGGTCAAGGACCTTTATTCCAATCTCAACATTTATTTAAAGGTTATTCCATTCCTCTCCATATTACAATGGATTCCTTCATCAACAGCTGCTGATGGAATTTTCCAAACAACTTTAGATATCTGAAACCTCATTATTTCCCCCCTCTCTCTAAGGATACATACTTTTGGCATGGCAGGCCAACTCATAAATTGACAAACAAAGTCATTCGGGACTTATTAAGGGTGAGGAAACCATAGGTTTTTCGACGTATAATCATTTGGAATAAAATGATCTTACCGAGAATATCCTTTCTATTATGGCTCACTATACAAAATCGGTTAAATACGGCTGATCGAATCAAGTATTTGAGCATCAATCCTCTATGCCCCTTCTATCAACTCTAGGAAAAATCTAAAGCCCTTTATTTTTATGTGTAAGGTGACTAATTAGGTACGGAGAGCTATTCTCATGCGTTGCGGTTGCCTTATCCAAGAGAACAATTTTTTGTTGTTATTCATTGCTTAGCAACCCAGCCAACTACCAAGATCTCGTCCCACACAATAGTGATTAACATGTATGTCCAATCTATATGAAAGAGAGAATACCCGGCGATTTGAATCCAAGTCCAAGCCTATAGACAACCTTATCTTTGAAATTATAGATAGCGTTAAAGAACTCGTGGTGCTGTGTAGCATTCCCACTAACAACAACATTCTCTAGTCTTTTTTACTTGATTATATTCTGTTTGTTTAGCTAATTAGTATATGATATTTTCATATTTTTAAGAGCTATCCCACTAGACTTGTTGTAAGCCCTTAACTGTCTTTTCCTATAAATGCATTTTATTCTTTTTTTTTAAATAAGCACAATAATTTAAGTGTTATCCAATAATCCAAA
>JANVCQ010000002.1:39545530-39555953 GCA_025531925.1 Erythroxylum plowmanianum
TTAATTTTATATTTGTATGATGATAATTATTATTTTTATATTAATTATGATTATTATTTATATGTGAAATATCCGAAAATTATTGTTATTTGATATTGATTGTTGTTATTATTTATTATTATGAATTTTGGAAAAATAGTTGATATAAACTTATAAATTATATAGTACAACAGCACAATATGATAATGTATTATTTTTTAATTTTAAAAAAAATATAAGAACTATTTTATTAATTTAAAAAATTATCTAAAATGATATTCGATATTGAAACCGATATAATACCATGCTAAAATCCAATCCAATACTAAATTGTCTACGTATTCGCAACATTGCTCCATATCTGCATTCCAAGTATTTGAATTTGTGGGAGCTTGCACGCCTGCCATCCCAATAGCATATATACCACACGAGTGGGTCTAAACAAATAGTGGCGGCAATCAAACAGGTACGCTGTCCCTGTCCGCTCCTATTTGGATTTATTTTAGATTAAAACGAAATTGGGGGTTGGCAGTGAGTTGGTCAGCTTCCACCTTCTAGGCTACTGCTCTTCGGGTTTTTTGCCAAATTCTGCTGCCATAGCTTGCCTATATCTGGCATGCACCGCACATATAATATACCAAACCTCTCACTCACATAGCCCTGGTTAGGCTGGGTTCAATGAGTTAAGCCTCGTGCTGTGTTCCCCTTTTGGACGGACCTTTCATTGGAAGCCATATGAGTAGAATATGGGGCAATTTCTCCCTGTCTAGTTGGTGGTGTGCTCGCAATTCTGTTTTTGATAAATTAAGAAACATAAATGACTATTACAATTTTAATAAATGAGTGAATTAATCTCATTAATGCAATTTTCATGATAAGAAAAGATAAAAAGTTCAACTCAGGCTAGTCACTCTCCTTGTTATTTTTCATCCTCTAATCGTCCCATTGCAATAACTAACAATAACAACAATTGTTAGAAGCAGCGGATATATTTTGTGAAAGGAAAAATAAAATGAATAAAATGGACACAAGATTTTTAACGTGATTCACCCTTAACTTTGAGCTACATCCACGGACAAAACTCAGAATAAATCTTCCACTATTATAAATAATAGGTATACAGAAATAAAACTAAAATAGTGGCTCACAAGGTGTTTCTCAACCTAAAAATACTAACCTCACTATTTTGTCACTCACTAACTCTTTAGGAATATATTTCCTAACTTCAGAGCAAAACAAAGATCTGATTTTTCTCTCTGTTTTTCTGTATTTTTTTGTTGTGTGTTCAGTTGTAGGATAGCTGGCTACTTCTCTTCAACTGTGGTAGGTTTCTTCTTTTCAACAAAGTAGCAGGCGACAGTACCGTAATTGTGGAATGGAGTCCCTCCATGCAGAGGGACCCATATCTATCAACAATAACTCAATAAGAATTTTGTTGAAATATAAAATTTGAAAAAATATAATAACACAGTCTTATTTTAATTAATAAAAGAATGCCTTATCTGTTGTTTTAATGCCCATGAGCCAATATATCTACAAATGTGAGTAATAAGTATGTAAGAGAAAAGGAAAAAGAGAACAGATCAAATATAGAAGTTTTGAAGGGAAGAAAAGTGGAAAGCAGAGCATATACAAAAGCAGAGGACTGGGCAGTGGTAGCCTGAGCAATCACTTTGGATTAGATTACATTCCAATGATATCAAGTACTGTCAAACTTTTCATTGGCCCCATAGTGGTAGGGACCCGGACTCCCACAACATTTTGCATAGGATTAGGATTTTGGAACATGGGCTTGTTTCCTGCTTTAGTGCGTATGAGTAAAAAGGTCAGAAACTACTGTTAAAGACCTTTACAGGTGCTGATAGGCAGGCACCTCCTACGGCTACAATCATCATCATCATAAAACGAAATGCTTAAGGACAGACACTTGCAGCTGAACCAACCCACTTGCAGTCGTTGTTGCAAGCTCAGACATACTACATATTTGAATTTAATTAATTTATTATTCTATGGTGGAAAGCTGTGTGGGGACTCCTATTCCATCGACCTCAAAAGTGACTTTGATCATCTAATAAAATATCAATTGATTATGAACAGACGAAGAGATGACGTGAGGTCTGTCGCGGTTGATGGGCTCTACCTAGAAATGCAACACATCAAAATTTGCTCAATTGCTGTATTCCATTGATCATCTTCACCTCTCTGGATCTACCTTTGTCATGCTAACGATTAATAGAAAAGATATAGAGAAATTATTTTTTAACAAATGGAGAAGAGAGAGAGAGAATCAGTTGGTCAAAATGGCATTGATTCAATCCTTGGGGTAAATCCCAGGATTCATGGATGAAATTGGCAGCTTCTTCATTTATAAAAGAGCCATCTACCAACCCTTTCCCCGTTTTGAGATTTTTAAAGATTTCAGAGGTGCAATAAATGCGTGTGGTTTCAGGAAAAGAACTGAGCAATAATGCATTAGGTGCACATGTGCATGATCATCCTTTTATAGAGAGAGTGATGTCAGTTAAGTTACTACGGAAGATCATCATCCACGTTATTCCCACTTAAGCTACCACATATGCACTTTGTTTTCTCATAACAACAGGCAGAAAATTAAAAAAAAAAAAAAGTTACCTGTTGATGCAAAACAAAGTACCAAGTGAATCAATATGTTCCTCAATGCCACTCTCTTGTCTGCCATGTTACAAGTGAAACCAACAACACAAGAAAACTGCTTTAGCTCCTTACACAAACTCATATCTTTCCATGAAATTCTGGACTTAAATCAAGTTCAGAACAGTTCCTCATATAACCATATATGCCATACCAAAATCCCATCACAACTGCTTATAAATTATAATAGGCTCATCATCTCCATACTCAATCCCAAACCTTAAACCCAACTTTTCATAGTTTCTTTATTTGCCTATATATACACTAGAAGGTAAATTGTAAGAGAAGAAGGTAGATATAGGAAAATTCAATAACGGATAAGATTGAATTTTATCACAAAAAAGAAAAGAAAAAGAAGGCATAGCTCATATATGTCGACCCTTCATGCTAGGCATCGTTTTGTGACTCGCATATGCTCTCTAAATGGGGTCTCCACACCCCAACACGTCCTCTCCTTCGATCTCTCTGAGTTGATATTTTCTCAGACAGTATCTCGCTCAAGTACTGATCAGAAACGAGAAGGTTTGTGGTCACTGAAATGGAGTTGCACACGTTACTGCTCAAACTGTTGCTTCTATCCGTTCCAGTACTTACACTGTTGCAACTCTCTCTTTTTTTCCTTCTAGTGCCAGAACCTCTCGAAGATCGAGTCTTTGTGTCGGGCTTTGGTGGAACTGGCATGAGAAAATAGATCTTCCCACGTTGTAGCTCTGCATCCGGTGGTACTACAACGATCTTCGGGACCACGCCATCATCAGAAGGTGAAGAGGGCTTCTTCAAGACGTGTTTAGGGTGTGCTTTCATGACTTCACTTGCACGAATTGTGCCGCTGATCTCTTCTACACGTCCATTAGTGTGTACTATTCGTATCACGTCCAAAGCTCCACATGGTAGAATGCAAGAGATACAACATCTAATGGTGTTCTTCATGGTTATCTTCCTTCTCGCTGTCTCTCCTCTATCCTCTTTCTATGTGCCTATGAGCTTTCATGGGGATAGAATAGGGAGGAAGAGTAGTTGGAAGGGGAAAGGAATATGAATTGAGGAGAAAGAGAAAAGAAAGAGAACGGACTTTCTTTTCTTAGCTTTGGCTAACTATCACACTAGAGATAGGGAGAGGAAGAGCAAAAGTGGGAATCAATCACTTAAAGAAAGGATTTTTATACCAAATGATGTGCTTATTATCCTTTTTTTTTTCATGATAGCATTTCTCTTTCTCTTTGTCTTTGTGTTTATATTCTTTTTTTTTTCTCTAGCTTTTGAGTGTGTGTGTGTTTGTGGGGAAGAGGGAATTAAAAAGCTCTCATGACTTGCTTAAGATGAAATTCATGATCATGGCATGAATAATTGCACCTCACTCTGTACTTCGGCTTTCGAATCCATCATTTAGGGACCCTCCCATCTCTCTCTCATTCACGGAGACCGAGTTCTATAATTTCTGGGTGGAGGGGTTCAGTTTTGGCAAGGCTGTGGGGTAGGGAAAGGAAGTTGGGCTTATGGGGAATACATGTTAGTGTTAGCCTACGATTGGTAGTGCCAAGTAGACTCAAACAACACCCTTTCGCAATGTGGGACATGTAAAACATTAGTTTCAATGATTCTAAGACGTGTGTCAAGAACATGCTGAATCGGCCAATTGATTAGGCGGAGAGGCAATTAGGTGGGGTCGGGAGAAAAGTAAAAATGGCATTGGCATAAGCATTGTTTGGAGTGAAGAAGCAAGTTAGGGGAGTGGGGAAAACAGGGAAATGAGAAAATTCTTCTTTTTAGGTTTGCGATCTTTCAATATCCCCAAGCAGCATCATGTGGGCTTGTGGCTTTCATTGGAAAGTGAGGTATGATAGGGTTCTTTTTACTTTCCCTTTTTTGGCCTTTTTGGCTTGTGAAGTGCTTTGACTCTAACCTATGCCTAGTAATTAATTTGTCTACTTTTTCCCAAATTCCAACAAGTTCTTTTTTTTTCACCTCAAACAGTACAAAGTTAAGCTTCCTGGGGAGCTTGGTTCCTGTGTTTATCTTGTATATTATTAATCATTGAGTCAAACATTGCATAATGTTAAATTAGAAAATCTGGCTTCAAAACTCATGTGATTGATTTGATGTTTATGTTTGACCTGTGGACCAATTGAATTGTCTTATACAAGGTAGTTAAAACTGTTTAAAAGAGCTTTGATTTCATGTTAGATCTTGGGGTAATGTCCCATCAAGGCATGGTCCATCCATTAAATGGTTCAGATGTGGATATTAGTGCGCAGCATGTGAATTATAGGAGAGAAGGGTCCATAATTTTGATTGAAATGAATTGAGTTCAAACAGTTAAACGAATTGCTTTCTCACTCGTTCAAATCACTATTTGGCAGGTTCTAAGGTGAGGGTCTCCTTGTAATCAATATCTTTCCAACATTTTGCACATTCAGGCTAAACGAAAACTCTTATTTGTGAAAACGTAGTATGTACCCTTCTATCCAGATTCAAAGGTATTTGGAACAAGGAAAGTTTCCTGGCACGATTCCTGAACTTCGTTTCGTATTTTGGAAATTCCAATCTTAGTAAGACAAGAGCTAAGTTTCTTTTTGTTTCTATTTATGAATTTAGTTTTCTATTTCTTTTTTATAATCTAATTTATTATCAAATAAATATATATTATTTAATTATTTAATATATTAATTATTAATAAAAATTATGAATAATTTAATTATTATTATAAATTTAATTAAATTTAAAATATCTTCAAAATATATAAATTTCAAACAAAAATTTATATTCAATAATTAAAATGTATTTAAAATAAATATTATTTGATAAATTATTTATTTTGCTAAGATAATTTATTAATAAATAGTATATAACATATTAAAATAAATTTAATTAATTCATATTTAAATTTTATCTAATATTTAATTATGATTAGCAATAAAAATATATCTATATTGAAATTAACATCTATACAAATTTTAGTTTTGACAAATACAGAAGCTAAAAATAGAAAACAAAAACTAAAAATTAAAACAGAAAAATAGAAGTAAAGCCAAGTGACCAAAAAAATATTGTTTTTAAACGATCTTTTTAATTCCAAGTTTTCATTTTTATTTATTAATAATAATAACTTATTTTGGTGTATAAAAATAATATTTCAAATATGAGTTTTATTAAATTTTCATTGATGCTAAAATAAAAATAAAATATTGACAAGTTATTGCTTTGGACCACTACAAGAAAAATGTAGATTAGCGACGGAAACTTAGCAACGGAAAAATTTTATTTGTCGCTAAATTTGGAGGAAATTTGTCCCGACAAAATTTGCAACGGACATTAGCGACAGAAAGCATATTTCCGTCGCTAAAATTCAATAATTTAGTGACGGTACTAATATTCGTCACTAAATTTGGAGAAAATTTATCCCGACAAAATTAGCGACGGTATATGTTCCGTCGCTAAAAATGGAGGAAATTTTTGGAGGAATAAAAAATTTTGAGTTTACCTACGGAAAATTTCGTAGGTAAATTCCGTTGGTAAATGAATTTAGCGACGGAAATTTTCTTTCCGTCGGTAAAAAGGCGGGAATTATTGGCGGCATAAAATTTTTTTGAATTTACCTACGAAAATTTTCGTCGGTAATTCCGTCGGTAAATTCTTTTTAAATATAAACTCACCCGACATCTCCTTCCCACTTCTATCTTCTTTTTCCTTCCTTCTTCTTCCTTCTTCCTACATCTTCTCTTCGATTTTCTTGGAGCCCATTTCTCTGTTGTGGACTCCTTTTTTGCTCGATGACGTTGTCTTCTCCGGCTATTGTCATCGTGTCTTTCGGTAGAGGTATTTTTGCAACTACTGTCATGTGTTTTTTATATATTAGATGAAAGTTAATTTGAGTATTTCAGTTCTTTATTTTCAGTTCTGTTTTAGTTTGAATTTTAATATTTTAATTCTTTTACTTGAAATAATAAAGTTCTCTTCATGGTGGCTTCCAGAGAAACTAAATACTTTACAGGTAAATTTTTAAAAATAGTTTTCAGCAAATTTACCGACGAAAAAAAAATTCATTGGTAAATATATTGGATTTTACCGACGGAAAAAATTTCGTCGCTAATTACCGACGTAATTAAAATTTCGTTGGTAATTTTCTGACAGAAGAATTTATCGACTGAACAAAATAACCGTCGGCAAATTTACCGACCAAAATTTTTACCGTCGGTAAATTTACCAACGAAAAATTTCCGTCGTTAAATTTACTAACGGCCATATCTCCAACGCCTTTTTTCGTGAATAAATTCCGTCGCTAAATAAGCTTACCGACGGAATATGTACAAATTCTGTCGGTAAATTCCGTCGCTAAACTCTATTTTTCTTGTAGTGGACAAATAACATCATTTTCTAAAGAAAAATATCTATTTTATTTTAATTTAATATAACCATAGATAATTTTATGGATCTTCTTTTCATATTGTTAAATAACAAGGAAATATTAAATATTGATGTTTTAATATGTTAATTGTGAATAGTTATATTATGTTTAACAAACATTAACAAAGTTACTAGTATTACCAAATTCATGCCTAGAAACATTGATAAATTTGACTTTGCTTTTACTTTTTAAATATAAAATCATAGCAATTTAATGTTATATATATACTATCTTGATATTAATGATGCATATTTTTACAATTATTTGGAATAAAAATGAACTTATTAAAAGATTTAAACAATTTTTACTCAAAAGCTGCCACTCACAGCACGTGTCTCTGAAGTTATTCTGAATGATGCTTGGCACTGGAGGGAGGTTTCCATGAACCTCCTTAGACTCTTAGAGCCACCAGTGTACTTACCCAATAGCACCTTCCCAGACAGACTGGAATGGTTAGCAAGTCCCACCAAGCGCTATATCAATACGTCAGTCTATCATATCTTGCGACCTCCGTTACCGGTAGTACCTTGGTACAACCTGGTATGGTCCAAATATAATACCCCTTGCTGCTCCTTTATTTTGTGGCTTGCCTACCTGCAAAAGCTTCAAACCAGGGATAAATTGCCTTACCTCTATACACCTAACCATTGTTCCCTGTGCCTCTCAGCCAATGAATCAATTGACCACTTATTCTTCGAATGCCCTTTCTCCCACTCAATTTGGGTCCAATGCCTCACCCGATTCAACTTACCCACCTTCACCCACTCCACCCTTGCAACTCTCCTCTCTTGGTATAGAACTATTTCCTGTACCAGAGTGCCAGTCATCATTTATTTCCCCCTTCTTCTCTCCACAACAGTTTACCATATCTGGACTGAGCGCAATGCCCGCACCTTCAAGAATGAAGCTATGGAGGAGGAGCGAGTGTATCTCAAAGTAATCTCCCACGTTAAGGAACTTCTCAGCCTACACACCGAGAGGAGATAATATTTTTTTAACTTTTGTTTCTTCTTTCTTTGCAGGTTATTGCTCAGTCATCTTGCAGGTTACCGTATGCGAAGCCCTCTTAGGCAAGGCCATGTTCGCCTTGCCTCCCTTGGTGGTTCTGCACCTTCACATTTGGGCAGCAACGTCCCTTGGCCTTTCACATGCTATAGGTCTTCTTCTTGGATTCCTTTTAAACCTCTTTTGGCTGGTTTCTTTGGACTGTAATACTTTCATAGGTCTCTAGATTGCTTCGGACTTGGTCTTGTGTCCAGGTGTTCCGCTTGATTGCCTATGCTTTGGTCCTCTCTTAGTTTATGCCTACCTGTGTTTTTCTTTGATTGCTCTGCGACTTTTGCTTAGTATAGCAAGTTGTGTCTAAAGCGGCACTTGTAAATGAACGCTATGTACATATTCTGGTCCATTAATTTATTCTTTTGATTTACCAAAAAAAAAGTTTTAGTGGGTGTGTAAGAGCATACTTTGAGTGAGTGTGTGCAACGACAGAGTTTCAGCGGGCGTCTCGAAGTTGTCCAAGCTCTAGTGGGCATGTTCAAGCTCTCTAAACTCCAGTGGGTAAGTTGAAGTTCTCCAAAATACCAAAAGAAAATTCCACATTTTGGTATTTCCATAGATCTTAACTTTGCTCAAAGTAACCCAATGGGTTGGCGTAGGTGATACATGCTTTTGTCGCTTAACCAAGTGGTTGGGAGTTTGATCCCTACCATTGGAAATGCAGCAAACTCCTGAACTAGCTGTAGCCCCTCGCATGTTTGAGATGTTCCCGTAATGAAGGGATTAGTCACTAGGACCGTCAGTGGATGTCCTGGGGCACCAAAAAAAACTTTGCTCAAAGTGTTGTGAAGGAATTTCTTCTTGTGGTTAAATTTGCGGACAATTGTTAGACCAATCAATCTGCTAAACTTGTAATTTCATAACCAATTCTTTTATTTAGGGTTCTAAACTCGAAGCATTATATTTTTTTCTTCCTGTATATTATCGTAATAAGAGTGTTAAGTTGCTCTGCAAGTAATATCAAGATGAATATGCAACATATGGGCAAAACAAATTATATTAAGTAGATGTTCTCGTATGACAAAGAACAACATCTTTTTAGATAATAGATCATAACATAATAATGAGTTGCCATCAAACGACATATGTTAAGATTGTCAATTGATGAGTAACCTTCCAAACTGGGGTTCCAAACTAGTAGAGTTAGAAATTATTTCAATAATTTGTATTTTTTTAATGAATGGGAAGGAAAGCCAACCAAAATAATTCATATGTTATTGGTTTACGTCTAAATTAATACTAAAGATGAATCTTTTAGCAAGTACTTTCCATGTTTTGTTCTTACAATTGTTGAGTTACATACTATTTACTTAGGTTACAGTCGGAAGTGTAGAATCAGAATTATATTTATGTTGCTAATTATTTGTCTAATTATTAATAGAATTAGATTCCTCACCTAATTTAAAGGAATTGTGACCTTTTTTTACAATTGTCCAATTTTAAGGGTATTTGTAAAGAATTGCAATTTCAAATAACTTTAAACTAAATTATAATGATATGCTTATAATTCCAATTATTTGGTCCAACCATAACCTTTTTGTGTTAAATTCTTTCTATGATGATGTTGCTTGATATCCATTACTTATTACATGCATAATTTCAGTTGTAATTGGAATTAAGAGTGTATTATAAATGAGTATTGTAATAAATTATGCGATGGCTTAAGTTTGTCTCATACTATTTCCTATTTATTTGAAAACTAATTTTCTAGTCACTTTTAAATCAGTGTTGAAAAGCAGTGACGAATATAAGTATTATTAACTCCTTACTTTTAATCGAATTATGTAACCTTTTATTCTTATTTAAAAAGGCATGTTGTGCCTTAAATTTCCTTTCATTATAATTTGATAAAGAGAGACTTTAGTATGGAAACTTATATGTTTAAAATGTTTATATGTTGTTTCTATGCTTATAGTTAGAACACTTGACGTATATTCAAATCAAATTAAGAGAGAGGATGTTATCTAGTTGGATTTATCTATAAAAGTGTAGGTTAATAGTATTTATTATATAATGGAGTTTATTTTTATTGGACCATTTTCTCACTCACCATGCTTCACTTGAGTTGAGTATGTAGTTGAAATCCCTAACTAGTGTCTGAGGTATAGTTATATTTCTGTTGGTTTTGATTATTTCTTCCTATAGTAATTACCTTTGAAACTCAAAGTTAGTGGCATACATAATTGTTATTGTGAGTGCTCTCACTACAACAAAAACGACATATAGTAACAGGTGATAAGTGCTATTAAATATGAATGGTAACACTAATGAGTATGCTATGACAGCCCATGTTACTAAAGATATGATGCT
>JANVCQ010000002.1:39580763-39592304 GCA_025531925.1 Erythroxylum plowmanianum
TCATGAGTGTCAAGGCTTCGGACATGTTCAAGCGGAGTGTGCTAATACCATGAAGAAGAGAAAAGGAAAATCCTATACAAGTACTTGGAGTGATAACGAATCCGAAAGTGAAGAAGAAATAGCAAACAATGTTGCATTAGTTGCATTACACAGCAAGAGTCCAGTTACTTGTTTAACAGTAACTGAGAAGGAAGTAACTGACCGTAGAACAGGGAGAAAATTTGAAGATTTTGAAATCAGTTCGGTTCGGGATTGTATATCAGACTATGACAGTGACAGAAGTGGTCTTGATGATAAAAATGGGGATACTTATGAGGATTACAAAGCTTTGTATGAAAAATGAGTGAAAATGCATAAAAAGAATGAAAGATTGAAAAAAGGGAATCTTTGCCTGAAAAATAGCATACATAAATTAGAAAAGAAGCTGATGTTGACTTCGGATGAACTTGGTGAAGCTAGAGTGAAATTGGTGAGTACTGAAAAGGGATTGAGGATGTTGAATGGAGGCACCGAAAAACTTGATAAGTTGATAAAAACTGGTAAGGTTAAAGGGAACTTCGAAGGCATAGCCTATAAAAGCGAATGTTCGAAAGTAAATGAAGAAAAGTTTGAAATGTCCAGATCAGCCCAAAAGGTAGAAGCATTGAAAAAGAGTCTAAGATTTATACCCACATGTCATTTTTGTGGAGTCATTGGACATATGAGGCCAAGATGTTATCATTTACTACAAATGATGTTTCAAAGGGGTCAAAACCAAAAATTTAGACACTCTTCATTAAATTTTCAGCAGCATCCCATGGTATCGAAGCAAGCTTGGATTAGAAAGGATCAAGTATAAATACAAAAGCGTAGTGAAGAAAAAATAAGAAAATGCCCAGATTTGCAGTTAGTTACTGCAGATGGAGTAACTGCAAAAAGTGACTCACAAATAGTTACTGCAGATGGAGCAGCTGCAGAAAGTGGTTTACAGTTAGTAACTGCAGAGGAAGTAACTGCAGAAACTGAAGAACTTTCAGTTACTTCGGATGATAAACCAACCAAAAAAATGGCAGCTGGTTTGAACTGAGGTTCTTTATCTGAAATTTGAAGAAATCATCAAATAGAAAATATTATTGGAGATGTGAGCGAAAGAAAAAAAACAAGAGAAAGAAAAAGAGTTGATTATCAAGAACTTACAGGAAATTTGTGTTATACATCTTCATTCGAGCCAAAGAAAAATACCAGGTTTGAGATTCTTCGAAGGGCACAGGGACAGTGTGCTTTATATTTTTGAAGTATTTTTTTGTGTTGTTAAAAAAAGAAAAGAAAAGAACAGAAAAGATTTTTTTTAGTTCTTTAGTTTTTTTGTTGCTATTGTCGTTTCATCTTTTTAATAGTTTGCACTGTGACTTCTATTTGACTCCATCGAAGACTCCTGGGCTCTCTCATTGGTATGGATCTTTCTCGGGTATCTCTCTCTTTCGGGCATATCTCTCAGTGTTTTGAATGATGGTAAATTGTCATATTGACGTGCTTATGATTCTTCCGTTGCATCTATGATTGATTATTATGATTATGATTTTGTCTCAAGGGGAGACATCAGATTGTGTATGGTGAATGTTCCATTCAGGGGGAGATTTCAAGGTATGTGTGTGACTATTCGTCTTATTTTTTGGCATCTTTTTGTCCCAAGGGGGAGAAATTTGGATGATTGGTGTTCTTTGGAACTTGATGTTTGATTAAAGGGGAGCATTGGAAATTTCATCTTTATATGTCCAATTATGATCATTTATTTGGAGTTTTAGAGTTGTGACAAAAATGCCAAAAAGGGGGAGATTGTTATGATATATTATATATATCTTATTTAGTTTTGGCATTTTAATTGGACATATAGGACATGTTGATATTGGAATTATTATATGGTTGAAAAAAAAATTGGATGGATTCATATTTGGGATGTTGTTGTTATGGAAAATATTAAGTTGTTGAAGTGGTAGTGTTGTCGTGGAACTCTATTTAATTTTATGGATTATGCATATCTCCTAATTAACTTAGAAGTCTATCAAAGGTACGGTGACTAAATCAAGTGGGAGTGTGTGTGCAGTTAAAAGATGGTGCTTTCTACGGTGTTGTGGGTATGGAGCAAATTGATTGGTGAATTAACCTAGTGGGTGTATTGGTTTTAATGTGCAGTCACGTGTACAAAGATTTTTATTTTCCAGCTGTGCAAGTTCTAATGGTGGAACCAAGTTTTAGGTTAAAAATTGATTTAAGAGTGTTCTTTGGTGGGGTACTGTTCATTATTTTTGGAGGCTGCGCATATGTGGTTTTGAGAAGCCAAGTTTTGTGTTATTTTGATGATTGATTTAAGTGGCTTTGATGTGTGCATGAATTGTTGATTTAGTGGGGGCTTCATATGTCTCTAAAATAAATTTTGCTGGGCTGCGCAATCATTCTTTTGGTGTTGATTTTCTGCAGTCTGCGTTAATTACTTGTGGCAGTGGACTGTGTAATTTTCTTGGAAACTTTGGGTAGTATGGGCAGCAGTGTGACTTGTTCTATGAAAGAATTTAATATGGCGAAAGTTTCCAGTTGAGTTATTTGGAGAAGAAAATTTTATAGGGGAGTTTTCTTTGTCTCAAGTACTTTTGTTGTTTAATTTTCAGTTGATTAAATACTTGAGCTATTTTATTTATTATTGTTTTTGAGTGAAAGTAGTTAGATAAATCCTCTGTTGAGGTTAGTACGAGGCGGTCGTACTATTGGGTATGAAATTCTTTAACGGAAAGTGAGGTTGAGAGATAGTGCTAAGAGTTGAGTGGTGTCGGCTCAATAAAGCCTTGGGTAAAATTATTGTACTTCGGTGAAAGTGATTAAGCTGGGTGAGGGCCCCGCAGACGTAGGCAAGGTGTGCCGAACTGCGTTACCAAATTTCAGGTGTTTTTATTATTTTGGTTTTACTTGTTTTTATATTTTTATTGGTGCCAAAGAAGCTTGTGGAAAGTTTGCGAAATTATTAACCCCCTTCGGTTTTTTCATATACAGTCGTGTAAGTCAGGACACAGACATGTAGCACTCTACACGACCGTGTATCTTCCTAAAAGATATTCTTTCATCTTGTCTTCTCTTGTTCGTTATTCCCACAAGCCATAAAGTCATCTACGATTACCAAAAGTCTCAAAATAGCGTTAGACATTCATCAATCTCCTCTTCTAGCCCAAATATAGGGAAGATACGTTATTCTCTATCATCTACTTGAAATACATCTTCGTAAGCTTACAACAAAGCTCATGTTTGTTTCCAGGAATCACTTTAGTGAGCATATCAACACCATTCAAATTTGTATAACCTTCTTCAACATTAATAGGGCATTTGATTCACCTGCTGAAATAGATAAGGAATGAAATTGTGATTCTTTAGGAATAGAATAGATGAGGAGTGGAATGGAATGAGTATTATTTAGTTTGGTTTATTCCTAAGAATTTTTAATGATAATATAATGCTAATGTTTGGTTTAAAAGCATAAATTTGGAATGACAAAGGAATAACTAACAAAAAGATCAAAATATCTAAGTAGTCTCAACTAACTATATTATTATTATTATTATTATTATTATTATAGGTAAGTAATTATGTAGATTTCTTAAGGTTATTTTTGTCCAACATGTCCTCAATTTTATTCCCAATTACTTATAATAGGTAAAGATAGGGAGGTGATGAGTTTACTTATTCTCCAAACTTAAGGAATAAGTAAACCCTTGGATTATATATTCTGTATGTTTTCTTCAACTAAACAAGGGAATAACCTATTACCAAGAATAGAATGATTATTCCAGTCAACCAAACACCCTGTAATTTTTGCTCTTTTATTATGAACATCAACCAACGATATCTGACGTTTGTGTGCTTTGTATAGGAATGATACATAGTATTTTTGCTCAAGTTAATAACACTTAGACTATCACAAATACTACATAGTCTTCTTACTTCACATCCAATTCTTGAAGGAATTGTTTCTGCCAAAGCATCTCCTCAAAAGCTTCCACTACAACTACATATTCTGCTTCATTCATAAATAAAGCCACATTCTTTTATAGTTTGGATTGTCATGAGATGGCTCCCTTTGCAAACTTGAATAGAAACCTGAAGTGGATTTTTTTCCGTTAAAATCTTTAGCCATATTTGCATATGTAAAATCTTATAGAATTGGCTCGCCATCACTAAATCACAAGCCCCACTTTGATGTGGCTCTTAAGTATCGTAGAATCCATTTCACTCCTCTCTAATGAGCCTTCCCTAGATTTGACAAGAATATGCTCACCATCTTAACAGCTTGAGCAATATTTAGCCTTATGCACACCATTGCATACATCAAAGACCCTACTGCAGATAAGTATGGAATAGAGGACATACCATATTTCTCCTTTTCTGTTGAGAGACATGCACACTTATACAACTTGAACTAAGATGCTAATGGCATGCTAATTAGCTTAGGATGTTGTATATTGAATCTTCTAGCGCTCATTCAATATATCTCTCATGAGACAACGGCAATCGCTTATCTTTCACATCTCGAGTTATCTCTATGCCTAAAATCTGCTTTGTAGGTCCTAAATCTTTCATATCAAAAGATTTGCATAAATCCTCCTCCACCTTCCAAATTCTTCCAATGTCTTGACCCACAGTCAACATATCATCAACATAAAGAAGAATAATGATGAATTTCTCACCTGGGAACTTCTTCAAATATACGCAAGCATCGACATAAGTTCGCTTGAAACCATGATCTGTCATAAATGAATCGATCTTCTAATACCACTACCTTGGAGCTTGTTTTAATCCATAAAGACCTTTCTTTAACTTGTAGACCATATTTTCCTTACCTTTAACTTTGAAATCTTTTGGTTGCTTTATGTATATCTCCTCTTCCAAATTTCCATATAAGAAGGCTATTTAACATCCAGCCATTTAAATTCAAGATGCAAACTAACAGTTAAACCCAAAACCATTTGGATTGAGGTCATTTTAACTACAGGTGAAAATATTTCATCAAAGTCAATACCCTTCTTTTAATTAAATCCTTTCACTACCAGCCTTGCCTTGTGCTTTACCAGCTTGTTACCATCTCTCTTTATCTTTAACACCCATTTATTCTTCAATGCCTTTTTGCCTTTTACAAGCTTTATAAGCTCGTAAAATTCAAAGAATCCATCTCTTCCTTTCTAGTTGTGAGCCATAAATCTTTGTCTTCACAAGATGCAATCTCTTGCATATCCTCAAGTTTCCCCTCAGTAATAAGTAATAGTTATTCAAAACTTAGATATCATGTAGAAAGCCTTTCCTCCCTTGTCAATCTCTGAAGCTATTTTTCATCAGTTGTTGGATCTAATTGCTCCCCCTACTCATTATCCTCAATGGATTCATCTTCGGTGTTGTCTGGATGTGGTTTATTTAGCTTATCATTATTAGGTTGAATCTTATCACCACCAATATATATTTGGATACACATTTCATCTTCTTCACCTATAGTCTGCTCAATAGTCAAAGGAATCGGTGAAAAGCTAAGTATGATATTTGATGAATTGCAATGTGATAATTTATTTCCACTTAAAAGATCATCACCTTTCTCGTGCTTCTGGAACATCATATCCCTACTCCTGACTACCTTTTGCTTCTTTAGGTCATGAAATCTGAAGTCAAACTGATCTCCACCATATCTAACAAAGATGCAAGGTATTGACTTTGAGTCAAGCTTCTTTTTTTGATCCTTGGGTACGTGTGTGAATACCTTGCATCCAAAAATTCTCAAATAATGATATGTGGGATCCTTACTAGTCCATGCTCTCTCAAAAATCTCAAACTCTAACAAAATTGAGGGAGCTTGATTAATCAGGTAGACCATAGTTCAGACTGATTCTCTCCAGAATGTCTTTGGCAACATAAACATCTTAAGCATGTAACGAACATTCTCGATAATGGTTGTATTAATCCTCTTAAGAGCTCCATTGTGTTATGTAGACCTTGGTTCGGTTTTCTCATGTCTAATGTCATGAGATGTGCAGTATTCTTCAAGCACCTTAGAAGTATACTCCCCTCTATTACCTATTCGTATACACTTCAATTTTCTCTCAGCTTCACTTTTTACCATAGCATGAAACTTCTAGAAAGTTTCAAACACTTGACTCTTAAAGTTTAACTAGGACGCCCAAATCTTCCTCGAAGCATCATTAATGAATGTAACAAAATATATGTTACCTCATAATGACTCCTCCTTAATATGATAACAAACATCTGAATGCCGCAACGCCAATAACTATAACTTTCTTGTAGATCTTCTTTTAAAAGAGTCTCTATGTAACTTTTCAACCAAAGTAATGATCGTAAGGATTAAGTCGTTGTGAGTTTTTAACTAGGATAAGTAATTTTTCAGCTAGCAACTTTAATCCCTTCTCACTTATATGTCCCAATCGTCGATGTCATAGATTCAGTAAAGATTCCTCTTCAACAGTGTATACTTCTTTACCACCACACACCTTTAAGTGTGTCTTATATAATGAGCAACATAACTCTCCTCAGGTAATAGTCATAGTACCTTCATATAGTTTCCACTTCTTATCCCTAAAAGTGTGCTCAAATCCCCCTTGATCCAACACATTGGTTGATAACAAATTTAACCTTAAATTAGGGATTTTTCGTACATCTCTTAAGGATAGTAAGCATTTAAAGTTTGTCTAAACTCAAATATCACCCATACTTACTATCATTACAGAACTTTAGTTTCCTATCTTTACACTCCCAAAATCTACACTCTTGTAGCTTGAGAAGTACTTCAACTTTTAAACACAATGATAAGATGCTTAAGTACCAATTAAGCAATTAAAATCAAAATTGTTGACATGGAAGCTTCACTAGTTGCATAACTAGGGACACCTCATCATTTGTCATTAAAGCAATTGTAGTTATACTCTTATTATCACCATCATTCTACTGATTTTGCTTTTTCTTATTCCTCTTCCACTTATAATATAGCCTTTTAATGTGTCCTGGTTTATCGCAATAGTGGCATGTCCTCACGTCTTTGTCACCTCTGGACTTTGAATGGTTTTTAGACTTGTCACGACCTTTGAGACCCCTACTCTTATTTCTTCCTCTTCTTTCTGTCACAAAAACTTGCATGTTGTTGACTCCAATCTCCTTTATTCTGATTTTTTATTAAACATACTCTTTTTTATTACATCCAAAGAGAGCACACTTTCATTAGTTGAGTTGCGAATCGTCACCACTAGCATTTCCTAGCTATCTAGTAACAAACTTAATAGGAACAAAGCTTGAAACTCATCTTCAATAATGATCTTCATTATAGTAAGCTTGTTGATTATGTCCTGAAAATCACTTAGATGCTTCGACACTGATTTCCTAGCTTTCAACTTCAAGTTCACAAGCTTCTTAATTAGATAGGCCTTGTTTTGAGCTGTCTTCCTTTCATATAGACCTTCTAACTTCTTCCATAGCTCAAAAGGATCCATTTTTTGAGACATATGGTTGAATGTGATGTTATCAATCCATTGTCTTATATTGCTAACAGTTTTTCGCTTCATTTTTTCCATTCTCTATCTGACATCTTTTCAAGTTTTGAAGGGAACGTCATCTTTCATACCTCTGTCCACATCAATAAGATCAAAGAGATCTTTTGATCTTTGCAATGCAAAAGGTCCTCTATCATAGGTTTTCATATTGAGTAATTTGATGATATTAGCTTGACCAGAGAGTTATTTCCACTGTCCATTATGATGCTCTAATACCACTTGTTAGGAGACAAACAACATACTCTATAAAAGATCAATCAAATAAATCCACTAAACAATTAAGAAAGAACTCTTTAAATTGTAGCAGCAAAACAATATGAGAATAAGAAACTTTAAATGATGAAACAAATATCAAGATTTATGTGGAACTTTAGTATAGAGGGAGAAATCACAGGACAAACTAACAAATATATCCACTAAACTCAATAAGGATTAACATAAAAAGTTATCTCTCACCTTCTAACAAGAAGTTGCCTCATGAAGTTTCATAATTGTAACCAAAGATGATATTAAAATCAACAATCACCCAAACCAATCCCTAAAACAATCAAACAAGGATAAGAATACAAAACTCTTTGCCATCTCTCTATTTTTCTTTACTTTAGGACGTTGTGGTTGTAATCCGTACAAAAACTACATCATTTTCTCTTTTATATCACGAAATAAATTTTTCTGCAACTTACATAATCACTTACGCGACAGTGTAAGTAATCGTGCATTTTTTCACACCGCATTAGTCTAAAAAATACACAATTACAAAGAGTTACACCGTCTCCACACATAGCCGTACATCTTTATACTAGAGTATACAAGACCTTGTATGTTTTCGCCTCTTCATACTTTCTTCACATGTTTACAAAGACATACACAACTGATCTATATGGTTGTGTAAGTCAAGACATGGACATGTAGCACTCTATAAGATCGTGTATCTCCCCAGAAGATATTCTTCCATCTTATCTTCACCTATTTCTCATTATCACAAACCATGAAGTCTTCTATGGTTACGAAAAGTCTCAAAATAGAGCTGGACATTTAACATGAAGTTCAAATGTTACGGAAGAACGTTTCATTCTTTGATAGGTAACTAATTACGAACAATTTCTAGTATTATTTTAATATGTGTGCGTTGTTAAGTCTAAATGGTAGTTGTCACTAACAATGGTTCTTAATTAATATTTCAATTGATTGTCCCATATCAATCAATGGTTCTTAGTATTTCAATTGATTGTCCCATGTGTTAGTGACAACTACCGATTTAGACTGAATAACACACACATATTAAAATATTTGCTAAACAAGACGCCAACTAGTAGGTTAAAGTCCAACAAAAAAAGGCATGTTGTGAATGATCTGAAATTTTAAATTAATATTTGAAGATTTTAGTGTAATATTTCTGTTTTTCCTTATTGGAAAATCCTGAAGGTTCAACTGGACCATTTCCATCAATTTTAGGTTAGATAAGAGCCTGACGACGTTTCATGGCCCCTTTCCGCTTGCAGCTTTTTGTTACATAGTTGATGGATCGTGAGCTACGTGATGGTTGTTGCAATGATACCCGAACAATCGTCAGAGCTGACGCTGAAAATAAAATAGCTATCAACCATGTGTTAGGTCTTTATAAGAATCTGAAAAAGTTATTTGTTTCCCCGCCCCTTATTGTCGTCTCTGGCCTTAATTTAGAAGCAGCCAACCCCGATGGACCACATTGGACTGAAGCAATAGGCTCTTCGGTTGTCCTCGTCCTGTACTGATTGACTTATACAAGATATTCTTTTATGAACAATTAAAACTTGGTAAACATTACAACGTCTTATCAATGACATCTCCACAATAAAGAACTATACAACGATCAATGACATAAAAATCCTCCTCCCATTTGTCCTTTACTTTGAGATTGAGCGAAATTTTCAGGAAAATATAACATCTTCTCAAAAAGATTCACTGTCCAATTCGTAGCCACCCAAACCACTGTCAATACTTCATCACTTTGTTCATTTTCAAATGTCAAATTGGTCGCTTTCGTGCTTGGCCGTTTCCTTTGAGAGCTTTCGGACGGTGAGAGCAAAGAAATTTGTATTGTATAGATTTCTAGGGGACAGAGGCACTCATTTGTGGTAACCCAGTTTCAGCAAAAATGGGTTACCGGAAATCTCTATTGGCTCTTATCTTCCTTCTTCTAGCTCCGTTAACATGCCTGTCTACTGATCTGCCCAGTGAATACTCTATAGTGAAGTATGATCGGGAGTTTTTGTCAGAGGAAAGTATCGTCCAAATCTTTGAGCTATGGAAAGAGAAATATGGAAAGGTATACAACCATGCGCAGGAAGCAGAAAGGAGGTTGGGAAATTTCAGGAGGAACTTGAAATATATTCTGGAGAAGAATGCTAACAGAAGGTTCTCTTCAGGGCATCGGGTGGGGTTGAACAAGTTCGCTGATTTGAGCAATGAAGAGTTCAAGCAACGATTTTTGTCGAAGGTTAAAATTCCTGTCAACAAAAGGAGCGTTCTTCGGACTGGAAGGCAAAGAAGGATGGAAAACTGTGAAGCCCCTTCCAGTTTGGATTGGAGGAAGAAAGGAGCAGTCACTGGTGTTAAGGACCAAGGCTCTTGTGGTAAGTCTCTATTCTTTATATAAATATACGAGTCATTCTGGGAACTGTATCAATGTCCTACATTAAGAACTAACCTACATAAAACTGAATCTTCTTGTTTTCTCTTCTTCTCGTCTCTCTCTTAAACTTAGTCACCATGGAGACCTTTTCTTTGGTTTCATGGAGGTCGTAATTACCAAAGTTTCGCCATTATTCTGTGCCAAGCTTTCCATAAAGAGCTAATTCTGGACTTGGACACTTTAACTTGCAGGAAGTTGTTGGGCGTTCTCTGCTACTGGAGCTATAGAAGGAATAAATGCCATAACCACCGGGGACCTCCGTGGCCTCTCGGAACAGGAGCTAGTGGATTGTGATACAACAAATTATGGTTGCGATGGAGGCTACATGGATTATGCATTTGAGTGGGTCATAAATAATGGTGGGATTGGCACAGAGACTAGTTATGCTTACACAGGGGCAGATGGTACCTGCAATAAAATTAAGGTTTGGTTCCTCAATTTCTGAGTCATAACATAACCAGGTTATGGTTGTAGCCAATCCTCTGCATGGTTATAAGAGATGTCACAAACAAAATACGATATTCTTTCCTATCATTGACTATGCTTATGATCTTATCTAAAAACAACAGCTTGTAATCTTTTAGGAGACCCAAGGAGTAGTATCCATTGATGGATACGAAGATGTCCCAGAATCGGGCACTGCTCTCTTGTGTGCAAGCATGCAACAGCCCATCAGTGTGGGAATTGGTGCTTCTGCAATGGACTTTCAGCTATATACTAGTGTATGTATCTCTGATGATTTCAAAAAGCTTCCTCTATTAAAAGTGGCCTTCGTGTAACAACTCAGATAAAATATGAACAGGGTATATACAATGGAGACTGCTCTGATAATCCAAATGACATTGATCATGCTGTTCTAATAGTTGGTTATGGTTCTGAAGATGGTGAGGATTATTGGATAGTGAAGAACTCATGGGGTACGGACTGGGGTATGGAGGGTTACATCTACATTAAGAGGAACACTAACTCAATATTTGGTGTGTGCGCCATCAATGCCATGGCGTCTTATCCAACTAAGGAACACTATGCACCATCTCCTACTAGTCCTCCATCTCCATTTACACCACCAGCTCCGAATGCACCACCACCACCTTCGCCTCCGCCTCCACCACCTTCGCATGCATCACCACCACCACCACCTTCACCTCCGCCTTCACCGCCTCCGCCTCCACCACCTCCGCATGCATCACCACCACCACCACCTCCACCTCCGCCTTCACCACCACCACCACCACCACCTCCGCATGCATCACCACCACCTCCACCACCTCCGTCTCCTCCACCACCACCACCACATTCACC